>OZ007581.1:43010190-43522690 GCA_963931925.1 Onchidella celtica | reverse complement strand
CGCCGCGTATTTATCTAACATTCCGACCTTTTTCTGTCTGTGGTTTTGCTGCCACTGACCATCGACACTGTGTGTTCACTAGAGAAGCTTCCCAGTGCCTACATCATGTCCAAGAGTTAAAGAAGACCACACAGATTCCAGTGATGGGAATAAATGTGGCAGTATTTTATTCTGCAGTTTACAGACGCACACAAAATAAATAAATAAATAAATTTACATCCAAATCAACGTACCTGATTCGGAAGATCTGACGTAAAAATTAAAAATTCCTAAGATGTCCTTTAAGACCACGGGTGAAAAATCTTTCTCTTTTCAAGGGTCTCAGATTTGGAATCCTCTGCCTCTATCTTTGAGAGAGACGGAGCGTTTTTTAAATTTTTTTTAATGACTTTTAAACATCAGCTGAAGTGTCATCTTTTACATTTTGAATGTCCATCTAGGTTGTTTTTTTTTTGGTTGTTGTTTTTTACTATGCTTGTGCATTGTGTGTGTCATGTATAATGATATGCATGTTGTAAAGCGCCTAGAGCCTGCTTGATAACGAGATGAAGTACTACATAAATGCTATGTACTATTATTATTAATATTAAGTAAATTTGTAAAACCATGATCGAGTAAGAGGTTTATCCAAAGCAACACCGGACACCCCATTTTTTTATTTATGAGTGATTGCATTACAATTTTTGGTGATATAAGTGAGACAAACAATTTTGCATATGAAAACTTTGGTCCGGTTTTCTGCTTCAGGAAGTACTTACCTTTTCAAACTCTTTCATTTCGAGCGGAATCCACTCAATCTCGCCATAGTCTATGGTAGGCTGGCCATAGACCATTGTACTCTCCACCTGTTCCTTGTTAGTGAACTTTCCACTGATCATCTCCGCCATTCGTTCAATGCTTTCTTTATCGTCTGAAGAATAAACAGACATACAGAGAAAACAACAACGGCATGTAGTAAAGTAAAGAAGATCAGACAAAGGTACTTTAATATGTAAAGCAAATCAGACAATGGTACTTTACGAAGTAAAACAGGTGAGTCCATGATACTTTACTAAATAATGCACACCAGACAATGGTACTCGACGAACTATAACAGATGAAACATCGGTCCCTTACAAAATAAAACAGATCAGACAAAGGTACCTTACAAAGCAAAACAGATTTGACAACTACTTAACTAAGTAACACAAATCAATCGACAGCAATTTACTGAATGAAACAAATTAGACGAGTATAACAAACATGAATAAAATAGTCCTTCGTTTGCAAAAAAAAAACAACAAAAAAATCCCATAATTTTCCTAAAGACAGGACAGATTTTATGAAAGGAAATAATGAACAGAAATATCAAAAATAACAAACTGAGAATACTTTAACTTTGTCCGAATGTGAAAACCTGCGATTAAAAAAAAAAAGATAAAAAAAATAAATTAATTCACACGTTGATTTATTACAACAAAATATCCTATATGATAGGATGGTTTACATGACCATTTACTTCCCTGGTTAATAAATAAAAGATTTATCTTGTAATTTAAAAACAAAACAAAACAAAAACGAATGTTCTCGCACCTTTTCTTTTCTTCTTTTTGCATAAATCATTGCAGTTAAAAAAAAATATTTTTTTAAATATTCATTAAATACGAAAATTCAGTTCAGAAAAAAAAAAAAAGTAAAATAAAATAATTATTCCAGACTTAAAAACACCAACTCTGACATTCGAAATTCTATTTTATAAAAACTGGACTGTTCCTTGTATCTGCCGCCTTTGAGTCCATTTCCTTATCCATCAAAGTTTCATTTAAAGAAGGCAATAAAGGGCTGTCTCAGCATCAGGCAGTACATAGCATCCCATCTTCCCATATTTGGGGTAAATTCCTGTCGTCAGTGTCGTAACCTCACTTCCCCGAGTGACAATTATATAGGTTGACCAAGGGCCAGCCTCTATACTGTAAACCACCTACCGATGATTATAACTTTGCCGCAGCGTCAAACTCGATATTACAAACCTCCACCGGTGATTTTGAAGGTTGCCCCAGCGTCAGCCTCTAAATTGTAAACATCGCACTTTTGCAAAGAAGACACTGACGCCAGCATATGCTTCCTTTCTGACATTTAATTCTATCCCAATTACCACTTACATGGAGAAGCCAAGACATGTAGTGATAGCTGATCACTGAAGCACATCAGTGATAGACCGATCAAGACCGTAAGACTGGCCCAAGTTCTCATTTTCCAATTTCTCCGCTCTGTTCCAGTGAAATACGAAAACCTGAAATAGTGGATCGCTATGATACAATCCTAAAAGGACTTTCCTCTGATGCATTTCCGTAATTCCTATAGATTCAAAGAAGTGATTATACAGGCTGCCCAGGCATCAGCCTCTAAAATTCCCTACGGGTGATAAGGGTCACTCTAGGCTGCTCAAGCATCGGCCTCTATAAATCCCTAAAGGTGATTGGGGGAACTCGGAGTATCCGTATTTTGAGGATCAATCCTTGGATATTGAACCCCCCCCCCCCCAACCCCCTTGGAAGCCAAGTGCCCCGTTGAGAATCACTGAAACTGAGTCTGACTTCAGACATATAACTGCCTTCAAAGATTCAATAACTACTTTGGCATACATTAAAAAAATTAATATCCTTTAAGGCCAGTTGCAACAATTACAATATCATTGCCAGTAGCTTCTTTTCTGCGAAAGAAAAGAACTAACAATAAATAAATATTCCAGAAAAATATATACGCAATTTGGTCTACTTAATGCTCCTTACAACTCTGTTGAACTGCGTTGTCACCAGTGTCTGGTCCAAAACGGCCACCTATTTGAATACATGCGATTTCTCAAATAATGATAAATCTTGGATTTATCTTAATTGACGGCGTATTGATACGTATTCAGACTGTATGTATAAACTTAAGATATTGAATCTAACAACCGAGAGCAGAACAATAATAATTACATTAAATTTCCTACATTCATGTTTCATCCATGTCTTATTTTTAATTGAAGAGAATCCTTGGCAATGAAAAGAAACCATGCACCTGCTTTGCAGTGTATTCAAACCACATGAAAAGGCTTAAGGACATTTTTATTGTGGATGTTGCCTGTGTCACTGTGTTTCGCGGATGCAATTAATTGATTTCAATCGTAAGTGACTTAATTTGCCGTTTTCTAGCTTGGTCCCACCCCCCTAAGTCTCCAAATAGAGATGTTATTCAGCTGTTTTCACACATCGTGTGATCCCATTGTCTAAAAATAGTCTTTGATTATTGTCGTATGAGTAAGTACGCCCAATGCTTGGTAAATATCTTATTAGACTTAGAGCCCAGACACACCGGCTCAGGTTTCATTTCACTTGCGGCTCCCTTCGGTAGTTTTGCCGAATGAGTCACTGAAAATCCGAAATGTCAAAAACCTCTACTGCACATTTTAAAATGTATAGCACTTCTGCTTACGTCTCATATCGCTTTTCGTCAAGACCGGGGTAAACAATACCGAAGCCACCGTATCCAAACCCCAATACATAATACCTAAAACGACTACATTCAATCACAATTTTTCGAAATGATTATTGATAAGATCCGGCCTTCCTCAATAGTAAAAGTATTAAGACTTTTGACTATACCTAAATGAAAATTAGGCACTTAATTGCTGTCGCTCATAAATCCTCATCTAGAAACCCTTCGGCAGCAGTTTCCAAGAAACACCGGATTTGGTAATGCGATGGACGTAAATGTACGTAGGACTATTCATTTGCTGATATTTTTTTTTTCTTTTTAAGATAAAAAGGTCTTACGCACTCTTCCACATTTCTTTCAAAAATTGTCAGAGCCCAAATCGCACAGAGCAAAAAAGAAAAACAAATTCATTGTTTTGAGCTGTGGCAAAACTTACTCTTAAAAAAAAAAAAAAAGAAACATTATGATAATATACAGGCTGAACTAAATAATACAACCCTAGAGTGGGTGGGTAAAAAAGAGTAAATGTTATTATATAAACGTTTCCTTTTCCGCTCCACCGAAAGGCTGCAGAAATTCGCTGACCACACTAATCAGTACCACTTGCTATGTCATCGTTTATCCCTAATGTTGTTTGGTGGAACTGTTGTTCCATGCAAAGCGACTTTTAAGCTGCAAGTGCGCCTTTCACAGAATGAGCGGAATCGGCAACAGTTTTGTCGAAAAGTGTCTGTTTGGTTTTTTAAAAGTTTTCATGGACTCATGTTTCATGATAAACCCTATGAGGCTGATTTTTTTTAATAGACATGTTGCCAGATTTAAGTTTGCTTTTTGCACTTTGTAAAAAAAATCATAAGTGAGCCTAGTTATGAAAAAGACTATTTTTACAGTGCTGAACTGTGCGGAATATTAAAAGAAAGTGTCCAACATTATAATAATAATGTGCACGCCAGTGCATTGAGTACTGGTCCCCACCTCAAGCAAAACATTCCTCTCTTTTAAGGCCAGCATACATTTTAGCAATTCGTACGGTCTATTACTGTAGAGTTGTTGTGTTTGATCAGATCAACATATTTTTATTATTATTTTTTTACAAGTATAAAGAAGGAAGCTGAATAAAAGTAAATGAAAGAAATTGAAGTGATATTTGATATTTTTCGTGAATGTCGTTGTTAATGCCCCTGATTCTATAAAAAAATAATTTTAAAAAAATAGTCACTCTAAAATTTTAAGTTTCCTGTTAGAACTTTGACATGGAAACCCAAACAAGATGTTTACATTCTCTGGAAAGCCAGTTTCATGGTCTCTGTCTCGATAGCATTCAAATATGAGCAGATACAGCAGGCAGAGAGCCCAGATAGAGCGGCTTCGGTTTAGCTGTGAATTCAACAGGTTTGCTGAACATCAGCCTCGTCATGCCGAAAAGCTGAGAAGATGTCAAAATCCCTCACAACACCCATTAGAGATCATAATGATTCCGCTTTCGCCCTTCGGCGAAACTATCACAAGCGAGCCGACAGCGAAATTAAACGGAAAAACACCGCGTGTAGACCAGGGTCAAATTGAGCTAACGTTTCCTCGTTGTGAGTTGTATCTCTGACTTGCAAAAATATTTGACAAAAGAAATAAGGTAAAAGACGTAAGAACATACCAGTGGTGAAGAGGGTTGTGTCGCTGTGAGCGTATCTCTGCAACGAGGAAACCGTGTCTGAAAAAAGACGTGCAAAAGAGAGTCTGTTTATTCTTGGAAAATAATGAATACATTATCAGTTACTTCACTGTTTGACTAATGAATTACATTGATTTTTTATTTTTTTTATTTCTGTTTGACGACTGACATGGCATGGAGTAAGTAGTCTATCAATCACGCAGTAAGCCTCGTGACTGGTTGGTTTGACATAATTTTTTTTTAATTTTTTTTTTTTTTCCAGCGTGAATTCATTGGTTTTGCACGCGGCACCTAGTGGTGACTACGTAACAAAATCGTACAGGCTCCGCCCATGATCAAGGCGCCAGCTGTCTGCAAGCTAGTTTGTATGGCGCAAAGCACACCGCCCCTTTTCCTCTAACTAGATTGCTTTTGCTGTGTCTAGATCCATTGGTTGACCTACGTGGATTGACCGTCCTATCAGGGGCAATCCATCCCCCGTCAACCCTTTTCTTGTTCTTGCGAGCTAGTTCTTCACCTGAGAAAACGGAGCTAAATGCAATAGTGTCTGATAAATAACTACCGACTGACTAATGGTGGCTTCCTTGAGCCTCGTATGTTTTGTGCAGCATGAAAATACTTTATAAGAACATAGACATAAAAGAGACGGAGAGAGAAAATGAGGGGATGTGAGAGAGAGAAATAGAGAGAGAGGGAAGGACATGAAATTGAGAGATCGAGAGGGAAAGTGAAAGAGAGAGATGGAGAGAGAGAAAGGGAAAGAGAGGGAATGAGAGAGAGATTGAGTGGGAGAGAGAGACAGGGAAAAGGAGAGAGAGAGAGAGAAAGAGACCGAGAGAGAGAAAGAGAGAGTTTTTACATTTCATTTTAAAGCCCATTGGGTACACTTTCTATATAAATGAACTCCACTGTATTATCATTATTATTACCAATATTGTTCCCCCTCCTTCCCTTATCTCACCCTCCCCCCCCCCCTACCCAAACCCCCAATCACCAGCGTCATCACCAAACAGACCGACGTAGAAACACCAAAGAAAAAAAAACAAAACTTCATGTTAAATCAACCATCAAACCGTCCAGCCTCCCGTGATGACTGTATATTAATCATCTTCCTGTTTTACCTGGATTTTTAGCGAATCCTAAACGCCGACGTTTTCTGGAGCGGCAACAATGCGGGCGATAATTGCAAATCAACGCTAGAAATAGATCTACAACAGCAGTTTTACTGCAAACAACAACCTAAAAAAGCAAACCTAGAGATTCTAACTGCATTAAGTAAGAAGCAAACAAGTCCCTTTTTTGCTCTTCAGATGCTTGATAAAGGACTTGATATGGTAAGCTAGTGTACTGATATTTCTTGCGATAACAAATGGCTTCATTATAATATTATACGGGCGGTAAACAAATTGATTCCACATGAGTGGATAGAAAGACGAGGGCCTATTCAAGGTTAAGACAGAAATGTTTATATGATATGATCGAACTATGTTACACTTAACCCTCTGGGTACCAAGAATATGTTAGAGGGAAGTTTTGTTACATTATTATGCCTGAAATACAATCATTTTAACTGCATAATTCAAAATATCTCATTCAATGTCTGAAATACACTTTTAAAAGCATAATTCTTGTCTTTCGTTAAAAAAAAAAAAATGTCTGAAATAATTATATTTTAACTGCATAATTCTTTTCTGTCAAATTCTAAAATACCACGAACCTGCACGAATTCTTTATTTTGTTATATGTCTGAGATAGAAATTTAACTCCATAATCTTATCTTTTATTTCATGTCTGAAGTATATTTTAATTGCAGGGAAATCAATCTTATATTGTATTATACGTCTGAATTACATTTCAGCTGCCTAAATCTTGTATTTTGTTACATGCCTAAAGTACATTTTCTCAGCATCAGTCTTATATTCTGCTTCTAGTCTAAAATACATTTGGCTGCATAAATCTTATATTTTGTTATATGTCTGAAATATATTTGAGCTGCCTATTTCTTATGTTTTGTTATTGTGTCTAATACTCATTTTAACTGCACACTTGCCTTTTAGAAAATCCACGATGAAGTGGGTAAAAATGGTTTATAGCCCAGCAGCGTTATTAAAATGTTGAAATATTGTGTCCGAAAACGTATCAATTATAGTATTTTGAATTTTAGAGAGTTAACTAGTGCACACAGTCAGAATGACATTGATCCGTTCAAATACAGATGGTGATGGTCTATACTAGTAGTTCTCAACCTTTTTCGGGCATGACCCCCGTAGCCTCCAGATTTTCTTTCATCGCTCCCACCTTTTTTTCTCTCAAGCCCTGGTTGTAGCCTGTATTTGCCGTCACATCGACCTCCATTCCTGAATGGTTCGCCCCCCCCCCCTCCCACCACATTGCAACACTTCATTATGTGCGCATCCTCTTCGCACTTTT
The DNA here is from genome assembly GCA_963931925.1 of Onchidella celtica. Lineage (NCBI taxonomy): Eukaryota > Metazoa > Mollusca > Gastropoda > Systellommatophora > Onchidiidae > Onchidella > Onchidella celtica. The sequence continues at coordinate 43,515,132 of OZ007581.1, read as the reverse complement.
CTCCCTTTCGCCCCTCCCCCTCCCTCCCTGAAAATGACCCCCCCCCCACCCCACCGAGCGATATCGCCCACGTTGAGAACCACTGGTCTAAACCTAGTGCAGATTACAACATTTAAAACTTAAGTATTGTAACCCAGTCATCCTCAAACTGGAGGGACTTGGTTGTCAGGTGGGAGGAATTCCACATCTTTGAGCGCCAATTCTGGCTAGTGGAGGAACTGGAGTGGAATTTCGGTTGGAGGAGGAACTCTAAACAGGGAAATAACGTTCACAGGCCATTGTGTATCATACTGTATCGGAGCTGGAAGTTGAGCAAGTAAGCATGGAAAAATCCGTGGCTTCATGACCAAAAATTATGAAACTCTGTTTACTGCCTTAATTTTCGTCGATACATTACGCCTACTCATCCATTTTGGACAACGTCCAGTCTTTATTAATGTACGATTTTTTTTTCTAGCAATAAGAAAGAGACACATCTTCGTTGAGTAGGATGTAAAAGAATGATTGGAAAGTTCACTGCTATTCTGTGACCACCAGTTAATGAACGGCATTTCAGCTGGTATACATCAAATGAAACACCAATGTACCCTGTAGGGCAATCACAGTCTCAACAGTTCATACAGAAAAACAACATTAACAAAACTGTTCCTTCAGACTGAATCCGCTTTTTTTTTCTTTTGTTGACACAATAAAGCACCTCTAGCCTTCCATTCAACAAATTACTTTATTCATTATTTGAATTAAGGGTTGTTGTTGTATTTCATGTAATTACAATTCAATAAAGAACGTTAGTTTCCTAACTTGTCATACTGATAAACGTTGTAAAACTATACCAATGAGAAAAAATAAATAAAAAGATTACAATGTAAATATTGGGGGAGGAATTGGGGAAACCTGGTATGGCAATAGGAGGAATGTGATAAGTTTGGATTTTCAAAAACAACAACAAAAAACCCTTTAAGCGGATATGTAAAGCCGAAAAGAGGAAAATAATGCTTTCTCTTCTCTGTTCGGGTATTACTTTTTTTCTATTTGGCCTCACTTGGAAAGTGTCCCTTTCGCAACACAATTTATCAATTAGCCAAGGCATGCATTAGCCAATTTTGATCAGCAGACGAATTGTATGTGACGTCAGGACATTGCGTTTCAATGAGATCCAAACTAGTTGGCTGGTGCGCAAGGTCTCAATCAAACTGCATGTAACTGTCATGATATCTCCGTCCAAATAGTCGGCTGATCATAACCGTCTGGTGCGCAAAATATCAATAGGGCAAAACGAGGTGCATTTGTGGCTCACATTAACAGCTTACATCTGGCAAGCTACATAAAAGATATTATCTCCTCCAGTTTCTGTTCATTCATGCAGAAACAACCGTTCCCTCCACTAATTTAACGTGTACAATATTAATATATATGTATTTATTCACATAAAAAAATCAAATCAGATCACAAAGCAAGCATTCTGCGCAGGTACGGTTAGCAGGCCAGTTACCTGGGAAAGGAAAACTTGTTTTTAAAGATTCTTGTTATCTTGTTGCTAACGTTGTTGTTTTTTTTCTGTATTTTCTGAGTCAGAACGTCAGCGACATTCATGGACAACGTTTAACACACTAGTGATTGGTGGCTCTTTTGATAGTGTCTCCTTCTCTCCTATCGTTCTGGTATATTCTGCCCATCGTCTTGCTTTTTCCTAGCACAACGTAACTGTTATCGTGTTGATTCGCTATATGCAAATGTAAATCCAAACTCAAACTGTTCTATCGTACTGAAATCTTACGGCTCGTGAAGATGTATTTCTCAGTACTTTTAGCTCAGGAGGCCAGAGTTTGATCGGCCGACTGGTTGTTAGGTGATGTCATAACGTTGAGTTTGAATGAGAAAAAAAACAAAACAAAAGCTAGTTGGCTGGTCGACGGAATGTCATTGAAATATTAGAAAACAAGATTTTGAGGGGAAATCCAGATGGTTGAATGTAGGTCAGCCATCAAATAATAGAGTGGTGGGTGGAGAAGGTGAGGCAAACAACTGGCCCTGAGTAAAGCTCAGACTTCTCATATCAACTGTCTAGTACGAAATGCAATGTTTGTCTCACTTAAGAACAATGTTGAGGTCACAGAATTTGATGTTTTTTGGTAAAATAGGTGAAGCCTATTAAACCTTGTCATGTCATCATCCCACTACGCTATTATCCACACCAATTCTGGGCTTCTTCTACGCAATTTCGGAAGAGTGAACATAAATCAGTATTTTCTGTATTCGGTTTAGTAATCACATCGCGGTCCTCGAAAAATAACCTTTTATAAAGTGCATGTGCCTCAATTCTCAAACTGTAGAATGCTTTTGGATCGTTCCGTATATATCTTATAAAGTGCATGTGCCTTATCTCTCAAACTGTGTTGAATGCTCTTGAATCATTCTGTATATCTTATAAAGTGCATGTGCCTCAGCTCTCAAACTGTAACATGCTCTTGAATCCTTCCGTATATTTTCTTCTTTTAATGGTATCTCTCATGATTGATGGAAACATCGCATCATGGTTTACTATTGTACATTCAAAAATTATTGCCTCTCTTCGGACAGCCAAAATTTGCAGCCTTTTACCCTAATATCGTCAGCTATATAAGATACATGTGTACCTCAAAATAAGAGGTTTTGAGAACTCAGAAATAAAATAAAAAAAATTATCACTTTCAACAGTCACATGGAGCAATTATAATTGCAGATTATAATGGATACATCTAAATTATGTTTTCTGTCAAGGACATAGAATGAATGTTTTTTTTTTTTTTTTTAAACCGATTGTGTTCTAGAAAAATGAAACAGGTAATCATAATTTTAGCTGCCTGACTTAGACACTTGTCTTAAACAGGTGACGATGCATTGAAAGTTATTAAGTGGACTGCTACTCTCTGTGACCTTAATATAATATTTTGTATCTTTGGAAACTAATCTTATTTCCTATTGCTTTCTTTAGGTTGTGTAAAAAAAAAAAATGTTTTAAGATTTACGGATAGAAATTCAATAGTTTTACCAACAAAAAATTACCATTTCCTTTTTAAACAAGTGCATTCTTCTTTTTGCACATGTACCAGAAAACCACAACTGAACGGGAAATTATGTTGTGTTTTTTTTTTTTTTGGTGTTTTTTTTCAAAAGACCATAATTGACCTTCTCTCCCTCAAGTCAGGCATATAAAGAAAGAAATGATGTGAACTAATAATGGTGGGTTTACGGTGTAGGTGAATGATTCAGTCACATGTTTCTGTAATCTTTTAAAGAAATGGAAGAAGTTCGCCGCTGTGAAGAGTCCTCTTTGTCTGTGGGTTTAATATCAGAAATACTTAAGGTCATTGAACATCGAAGATCCGTATGCAAAAATTAATGTAATACAACTAACTATTCGTTGTTGTTGTTGTTGCTATTTTTAATTTTTTTTTTTTTTAATATTGCAGTAGACTGAGGGCATTAATTTCTAAAGGCACTATCATAAGGGACACTACTTACACAGTGATGACCGTCTGCTGTCACATCAGTGTAAAAGTGAAGTGCAATAAGATGGTCACCCAATGATTTAGCCCAGTTGTATACTGAGTCAAGTCTGTGTAAAATTGAACTTCCCTTGAATAATCAACCACCAAGACAAACATGTTTCAGTCTCGCTGATGCGCGAGCTCCGGTTGAACTCCATAGCCCTTAAAACCACGACATAACAGATTCGTCTCAGTCCTTTATGGGCCAAATATCCAACGTAAAGAATGGACGGAACAGGTAGGCATTAAGCAAAACGCGTACATCGACTTGCTGTAGAATCTACAAGGTGCTCGTGTTTCGCATGTGCACATCCCCATTCCTTCGCCTAAACGTAAAAAAAAAAAAAAACACAAAAAACTGTGACGCGACTGCAACGGAACAAAGTCGCATGTTTGGACCTATCGTGTTCATTGTAATGGCTACTTCCCAATAAACCTCCTTGTAATTTGAGCAACATAACATCTCACTATGACTTCCACCACTAACAGAAATGCTTTTTCCTCTTTTTCTTAAGGCGTTGTTCATCCACGGCAGGACGTGGCCGCCTCAGACATATCCCATCTGCTTCTGTCCTCTGCCTGTCTCTGCCATGCTGTGCCTTTATGCTTTATGGCGTCTTCCCGCAATCTTCTTGCTTGTCTTCCTCTGTATCTCTTTTTTAAGTGCTTTGTTGCCAATCAGTACACCTCTTTCTTCATGTATTGTTGTTATATTTGTTATCTAGACACGTTCCCTGCCCATTTCCATTTCCGACAGAGCTATCTGTTTTTTTTTTTTCAAAACAAGCCACGTTGTTCAGAACCCCCCCCCCCCCCTTGGCTCTAAATACTCTTCAAAGTTCGTTGGTTAATCGGTCAGTAGGGGACCCAGTTTCGTTCTATAGAGACTTTCAATTTCTCTCTCTCTCTCTCTCTTTAAATTTTAATTTACATACTAAAGCCTTCTCTTTTCGTTGTGTGAACGAAGCAAACATTCAGTCCCTTGCACCATTAACTATTACTTTCTTATAGGTAGAAGGAGCATAACTATCCGCCATCTTTAGTGTCCGGACCCGCCCACCTCCATGCCGAGTGTGGCATTGACTTTGATACGTTGCCTGATTTACTGGAGACGATGCAAACGAACCGGCGACGACCTGAAATAAGTCGCTACAGTAAACAAGGGCACATTTTTGAATGGGAGACGTCCCGTCAATCTTTCACTTCCTTTCCCTTGTTTACACGGATGGTAGGGAATCTGATCATCTTGGATCTATCCTTTCCACCCCTGCCGTAGCAATCAACTACAATGCAACTAGCAAGCATTTTAACTGCTTGGACACATCGCGAGTTACAATAATCAGGTTATCCACGGTCCATTTTTAGTGGCGGAAGATCAAAATAAAAACACTCTGCCATGTCATGCGCATAAAATTAAAACAAAATTTACACACACACACGCAAATACGTGCAGCATTTAAAGTGATAGCATAAGTCGTTTGTGATTTGCTTCTATAACAACAGACAATTGGAGAGGTGTAACGGAATGCCAAGCTACAGCTTTGGTCACACGGCCTATGAACGGATCGTTCTGAAATTTGGCACTAAGAAATTAATTTTGTGGTCGCTGGTGTGCGTGGCTTTATTCACGCAATGAGGCGCGCCCAAGTGGATGTAATTCTGACTGAAGTGATAAATTTATGCCTGACTGAAGTGATAAATTTATGCCTGACTGAAGTGATGAATTTATGCCTGACTGAAGTGATGAATTTATGCCTGACTGAAGTGATGAATTTATGCCTGACTGAAGTGATGAATTTATGCCTGACTGAAGTGATGAATTTATGCCTGACTGAAGTGATGAATTTATGCCTGACTGAAGTGATACATTTATGCCTGACTGAAGTGATACATTTCTGTCTTACTGAGGTGATAAAATTTATCAGAATTTACAATAACAATGTAGGTGTAATATGGAATATTTCTATGAAAAACAATTTTGACCATAATATCATTTACGCTATTTTTCCAGTCATTCCCTTTGTTTACTTATATCAAGTACCAGTGATGAATATACAATCATGTTTATGATTTCTGGCAGCAGGCTCATGATCAATCAATAATTCATTCAATTTTTTTTTAAAGGCTGATTGACTTTGTCTAATAAATTTCTATTAATCATTTAGATCTTTCAGCGGAAGCTTCTACTGACACTGCCAAAAGGGAAGAAATTGATTTGCCTTGTCTAATTCTATAACCAACAGTTAGTTTTGCTTTAGATCTAATATTTTATAAACTGTACGCTTTTATTTATCTCATCAGGCAAAAAATTAGATATAATTATCCCAAGAAATGTTATCAATTTCCTTCACCAACTCAATAACGTCTATAAATTGCACGGTCGCTGTCAGTTTTCATGCACAGAGTATGTTACTACTAGATCCATAAAGAACCTTATCACAGTCCTCTGCAAAAAAGAAAATATGTTTCAAAGGAATTGAATGAATTATTTTGAATTATGCTATTTCAATAACATAGCTCGTCACGATAAAACCATAGTATTTATATTATTATTGTATTATTATTATATTATTATTATATTGCCAGATTCAGTACCTTGCAATCATCAACGATTTTACTAATGAAATGCCATTTGAACATATGAGCAAAACGCAACATTGTCGCTCTTTGTCCAGGATGATTCATATTTCTACTTTTTTTGTCCAGAAAAATCATCTATTAGAATGAAACAAATGCAGCTACTTCTCAATATCAGCAAAATAAGTTAAACATGTGTAAGCCTGCCTTCAGTTTCGCTAAGAGGTGTAAACATATCTTCATTTTCAGTAATTATTTTTACTATGCGCTAGTGAAATGCATGTATTCATGAACGTCACATTTTTTAAAAACAATTTTGTTAACCTAAAACCCTTCGTCAATTTTAAAGTGTTGTTACGATAATGTTATATTTGGAAAAAAGTAGCAGTCGAAACTGTAAAGTGTATTCTAATATGATTAACTTTCATAGACATACAGTTTGTCTTTTATCTTTTATGGATTTTAGTAACAGTTTTACATTTCAGCTAAAACACAAATACAGTACAAATAAAAACACTCATAAGTCTTGTGCTTTTCTAGTAACCAAGTAATGAGATTTTTCTCACATTCACTTAGATATAATGGGCAGAGAATTCCAAATTATTCGCACTTGATAAGGGAGCGATTTTTGTCCGCCTGCTTTCAAACGGACATTTGGAACTTTCAGCAAATTGGACGAAGTGACCATATGAAATTTCTACATGGTGTATAAGATGTTAAAAAATCACCTCTAACATTACAGTCTTGACATCAGTTTTGTTTTTTTCAAAGACACATAAAAAAAAAAAAAACAACAACAATTGTCATCAAGTTCTTTAGGACCATGAATGTTATGGGCGTTCTCTTAAAACGGGCACTTTGGCATTTTTTATGGTCATCAACTACATTAATTTGCACTTTGCGATGAAAAATAATAATAATGATATCGTTAAAAGTGTTTTTCCACCGAAATCTCTGTTATTAAATATAAGTAGTAGTGAGATAATTGTTTACTTTTGGGAATTTGTTTTTCGAAACCGGTTTTAACCATTTTATATAGTGGTTGGCATAATGATTTACAAAACAAGAACAAAAAGATTGTTATATAATCTCACCATTTATCTTTACAGTAGTTTTATTTTTTCATAACAAAATTTACCAAGCATAAGACTTATTATTCATTGTGGGGGGGGGGGGGGAATAACTGTTCCTTTTATATGGACTTCCATTACAGGATAAAAATAGTTTACCGATACTTAAATCTGGGTACCGGAAAACTGAGCCGGATTTTTAATCCTGTTCTTCAAAATTTCAAAGGTAGCTTGTAAAAGCTATTGGAAGACTGAGCCGGTTTTTGGTATATCGATACTTCCTTTTTCTAACGACTAGTCAACCTCTTCCGTTCGCCAATTATCGAGACTGTTTCTTTGCTTTTTTTTCTGGTGAATTTTGTAAGAATTAAATGCATGTAATTATAACAGCTGATTGAAACGGTCTTGAAAGGTGTTGCCTCCTGCTCACCACGGGGGGGCGGGGAGGAGGGTGGAAGTGGGATTTTGAGCAGGATAAATTTTTATATTGAGAGCTGTTAAAATCATGATAAAAATTGTTTAAAAATATTAAAAGGGGCCTCACAACTTGACGGGTAGCATCTTGAGAGCCATTTGTGCACAAACTCTGCCTGGGATAGCCTTTGCTCATTGTATTACTCAGTAATAAGGGTCTCCCTAATTTTCTCACGCTCACGCAAGCTTCTCACAGGAACATTGTGGTACTGATAGGATGATCTGACCTTTATGTCAGTTCGTAGCTGTTCTTCTGCGGGTTTTTCAATGAATAGAAATATGTTTGGATGCGGCGATGTAAAGTGGGTTGCAAAATGTTTCTGGAAACTTTCGCATGCATTGGTCGTTCTGACGGAACTTTCAAGACAAGTCCACAAGCTGGGCGGTTATCTGGCAGTTGAAGAAATGTAGTTGTCAAAAGCATAGTCTGAAAACATTGTGAGTTTGTCGTCATCCTGGTCTGGGCACTGAGCCATGATAACAAAAGCAGAGTAATCTTGTACTTCACTAGGCTCAAGAGTCGGTAAGCCAAAAATGGACTTTAGCCACATTGCAGTTTCCCTGGTAGACTTGTACTCAGAAGATAGTTCAATTTGTTGAAGTTTTCGGTACCATGCTTGACCGACATGAAACTGACAGGCTTTTATTGTAGTCTCTGGGAAGGTGCCTCAACAGGGGGAAAGTTCAAAAATGTTCAAAAGAAAAACGTTAATGACAGTTATTATGCAGGTGTCAACATTTGGTTTATACTGAAATGGTGTTCATTTGGCAGGAAAAGGGCAGGGTTTTAGAATGAGAGTAGTTTATAAAAATTGCACATGTGGGTTCTACATTGTTCGCACCTTCCTCCGTTTTTTATTGGAGACCACTTCAATACAGGGACTTTGTTGCAATTTCACTTTTACTGCTGCGACTAAGGGGCTTATTTCGATATTACCGGAGACAGTAATACTAACGGAAAAAAATTCATGGCTGTGATAACTATTACATGCCTTTATATGCTTTTCATTCTTGCTCTTTGTAAAAAAAAAAAAAAAAAACTATGAAAGAAAAAAAGCCTCTGAACAAAACAATTATGCAATACAAAATATAGACGAGGCACTCAAACAGATATCTTTTTTAACATTTTATTACGTGACATCAGTGACAAAGAAATAGACACGGGCAAATCACAAACACGTGTCATTGTTCTGCAGTATAAATTTTAATGGCTCGTTCAGGTGTATTTTCCTGGACACAATTCCTTCTTGCCGGCCCCTTCATAAGGGTAAGTACGTAATTTGTACCTGCAGAGATAGAAATAACAGAATATTGAAGGTGAAAACTTTTTTTTTCCTCTATGGCATAATTATTTATCTGACAGCAATAGACGTCATGATATGCATAAACGTTTCATCAAATTCAAGAATGGATAACAGATATATATATATATATAGGGAATGCTATACCAACACATGTTAAAGTATCTTCTTGGACACTGCAGACCCAAAGACATCCTCCCAAAAACGATGTTGTTAATATCAAATTGGTCTTCCAACCGCATTTCACTCTATCTGTATGTATTCGAAGGAACCAACTGATTCCTCTCTCCAAGTTTACACACATGGCAACTTTAAGAAAACTGGACTTATTCCTCTTGCAAATTGATGTGCACGATTGCCAAGCGGTATTTAAGACATGAATTATTTGTTATGTCTGTAATAGCGAAATTCACGTTCTTACCGATCAAGAGGTTTAAAAGTATAAAGCAGTTGGCCCTCCGTCAGATTCACTAGATCACCAATAACCGTCGGAACTTGAATATATATCCCCTGACATGTCAGCAAGTTGGGATAGGATATATTACTCTGAAACAAATATTTCACTAAAGTTAGTCTTGGTTATGGAACAATTTAATCAACGTGTAAAACACTTCAAAAAAAATTTAAACTAAAAAAAAAAACAGCTTCATTTAATGAATCAAAGAAATCTATTTCTTAATACCAAAAGAACAACCAATAAAAAAAACTACTTCTAAGAGAAAACCTGCGTACAGGCATTATTTAATTCTACATTGAACGCGCTTTCTAGGAGATAAAAGATTCTGTATCTCTGAATCAAAAATAGAACAAAGAGGACCTGCCAAAAAAAAAAAAAAAAAAACCTCAGGCTGGAGGAACGTGCACTCTGGAAATGTGCCAAAGTAGTTGACCTTGTCTATTTTATAGATGGTCGCGTCACAGTCCTCCATATACTCAAGGTCGTCCATCGTCAGGGCCTCCAATTTGGATATATTAAAGGACCATAGACTGGGGAGATTAAAGGGTATGGGAATGAAATTATCTGTGAAGATGTATTTGGAAGAATACAGATAAATTGATTTCTCTTAACTTGAGAAAAAGAGACTGACAAAGACGCAAAGAATCGATCTATAAATAGCCAGTTAAAAAAAAAAATCAGTTAGATAGAATAGATAGATAGATAGATAGATAGATAGACAGTTAGATAGTTAGATAGATAGACAGACAGACAGACAGATAGATAGATAGATAGATAGACAGACAGACAGACAGACAGACAGACAGACAGACAGACAGACAGACAGACAGACAGACAGATAGACAGATAGATAGATAGATAGACAGATAGATAGTTAGATAGTTAGATAGTTAGACAGACAGACAGACAGACAGACAGACAGACAGATAGATAGATAGATAGATAGATAGATAGATAGATAGATAGATAGATAGATAGATAGATAGATAGATAGATAGACAGACAGGCAGACAGACAGACAGACAGACAGATAGATAGAGAGAGAGACAGATAGATAGACAGACAGATAGATAGATATATAGACAGGCAGACAGACAGACAGACAGACAGACAGACAGATAGATAGAGAGAGAGAGATAGATAGATAGACAGATAGATAGATAGATAGATAGATAGATAGATATATAGATAGATAGATAGATAGATAGATAGATAGATAGATAGATAGATAGATAGATAGATAGATAGATAGATAGATAGATAGATTCACCTGTCAGGCAAAGGTATGAGCGGTTTAAAGAATTTGAGACGCATCACTCCCTCATCATTTTCTCCCAACACTACCATTTGGCGATAGGTGATCTGTCCATTGTTAATATGCTGCTCATAGAACGTTTCATTTCCCTGGGGATTGGAATAGAATGGCCTTTTAAACAAGAGCCGTTATATCTTAGAATGCCCATGTTTGCAAAGGAAAAAAGAAGCAGAGGTAAACATGTTCATTTACTCCTTGAACCCAAGGCAATCGAAATTTAAAAAATAATAAAAATTCGAAAACTAGCTTGATATTTTACTACCCGTATCGCTGTTTCAAGTCCTGCGGCTCAGATCTGCGTGCAAGTTTGAAGCTGGTACCTTCCGATCGGCCTGCAAAATGTTCGTTGTTTTCAGATTCGGAGACTTGAAATGATGGAGAAATCATTTTTTGAGTTTCCTTTGTTGCTTATTTCGCCTCCTCTTCTTCGCGAACACATGAATCTGTGGCATCATCATTCATTGCCGATTAATTGGAATTCGGAAGAGGTTGAGTGCACCATCTTTCTCTATTTGGCCTCAAATAGAAACTTTCTTTCTTTAGCACTTTTTAAAATATTTATCGAGCATGAGCTGGATAAGAAAAGGCATTAGTGATCATTAGCAGAGCCAATCAAGTTGTGCTTTTCTGCATCTTTTTTTTTTTTTCAGGAATAATGTACGTATTTATTGATATAGCTTTCTGAAATTTAACACGTTACTTGATCCGATGTTACGTGAATAGAACAAGTATAGAATTTCATAATTTCCGACACATAGACTGAATATCTAATGTTTCTCTAAATGAAAGTATGCGAATTGTTTCTTTCATGAAACTAACTACAGTGCCAACATTTATATATTATTCATTATGTTATGCCCGATGTATATATATACATACACATCGGGAATAAAATGATGAAGAAAATAATTATGTTGCGAAACATCAGAGAGACAATGCACAGTGTGTTAACCAGTGTGGCCTTTTGGAATTCTAGCCACATTTTCATAAAATAAAAGTCTACTTAGAGCATAAAAGGTGGCATTTATTCAGACAATAAACACAACTGACCATTCTGGATTGACAAAAGCTGTTTCGTCCAGCTCTGTTTGTTGCAGGAATAACATAATTATGTGATAACACAGGGATTGTCGGGGTGTTTAAATCGTTTCTATCATTTCAGTCTTAAAAATAAGTATCGTCTTATCTACCAGTGAAAGAGATTCATCGTGTACTTTTGCAAGGGCCGTCTGAGTCAAATGAAATTATTATCACTGTGGGTAAAGTTTTGAATTGTCAAATCCGGGATATTAGTTCATTAAATGCAATATAACAGAAAGTATGCCTTATCTGAACACTGAACATTTTCAATAAACATTTTTAACACACCTTTTCAGTGGATGGAATGCAACCACATTAAATTTTTTCTGGCCTTTATCATTTTTCTGTGTGTAATTTGAATTTGAGTCAAATGTTACTTGTAAAGCGCTTGGTTTATATTTCTGGACGAAGCACGACATACATTATTTGCTTTAAATATAATTATGATATGTAAATAATATTTATTATTATTATTAGCATTATTATTATACTTATATTTTAATTTTAGTGAATAAAATGAAGACTCAACCTTCACGTCATGTAGAGATTGAAGGTTGCAGCATGAATGCCAGACACGTGAGCAAATTCCAGAGCAAACTTCAGAACACACATTACAGATCAACAGAATGATGCTGCTATAACATCGAAAACATGGACCACTGAGAAAAGTACGATGGAAAAAAAATGGAGATCGCCGCAGAACTTGAAGCTGACTGCAGACTCCACAGGAAAGACCTATCTGGAGGTCTACTCTGACTTTTTAAAACTGAGTGAAGACGGAAACAGGCAGTGAATATTATTTTCCTTGTCTTAAAAAAATAGGATACCTGAAATGTTTGTAAAATTCAATTTTATAAGTGAAAAATAAAAAGTCACAATCGTTAGGCCTAAATAATGCTGGGACTGCCCTTGACAGGTTTTATTTACCTCATCAAATAGAGACATATTGAGTGGATAGTACATTATGTTGGCCAAAGGACCTGGAGGCTGACCATTATCTATTTCTTTTTGCACCTGTTCCTCATTAGTGAAGTTTCCGCTGAGTATGGCTGCCAGGCCGCGAAGGCTAAGGGAAGGATCTGGAACACAAACAGATATACGGAAGTAATTATGACAGCGCCATATTCAATGATCACACAATTACTTACTTACATGAATGAATTTGTTTGTTTTTCATGATGAATGTTTGTTTTTTTCTTTGGAGTCTCTCTCTTCAAAACCATTTGTGTCAAGTTTAAGTACAGTGAATCTGTTACCGTGCTGTGATAAAATCAATTGAAAGTGGAATATTCAGGAAATTATTTAAATAATAATAAACCTAGAAGCCTGACATTCCTTAACTGATTTTTGAACTTCATCTCTTTGGCAAAAGCTAACCATTTTCACCATTTCCTTCCTTCAACCGTCCTTTTACTCACCTGCAGAAACCAGGCCAGATCTTGACAGTTGACCACTAAAACAGATCACAGTCAGACCCATCAATACCCCCAGAGTTTTCCAGGTCCCACTGCTCGGTCTTGATTTCATTTTGGAAAATATGTTCTGTACCAATGAAGGAAGAGGTCGGGAAATGATGAGTCGTAATATTAAATCAGATACTATTAACAATAATATTTTCTCTGTTACACTTGAACATAGCATATAAATTCGGTAAATATCTTGATATACGTTCAACGTCGCTTGGACCTCTTGCACAAGAGTTAAAATTAATGTGAGCGAGTTATGAATATCTCCATAAAGTATGAAATCTCATCTTTAATCTGGTGTAAAAACTATTGCAATGCTCCTTTTTATCGCAAAGTATGGCTTTTTAAAGACCCCCACCCCCTGGTCATAAAGGGAATCAACTTCCGAGAAAACCGCCTGTAAAGATGAAGGGGAGATTTTCGCACTTGGCGAGATGGGTGGCATTACAATCTCGGTAGCAACGGGTTTGAAATGTTGCGTGTCTATGCCAATATAAATGATATACGCCCTGTGACAATAGGTTTGATAATTTTAAAGTAATTGGGAGCTCAATGAACCCATTTACTGCTGTGATATTCGATGTCAAAGGCAAAATTGAAGGTACGAAAAGCAATATATTTTTTTTTATATTTAGAGGCTTATTTGAGTCTTAATATTAATTTTTCAGAGAATGCACGAACATTTTTGAACTTCAAGTATCGACCAAAATAAAATACAAAAAATCGTTAAAAAATCAGATTATTTGTGTTTCATCGCGATTTTCTCTCTTTGTTCCAGTTCGCCTTCCGCTGAGATTAGTTTGGCTCGCTCATTATTATATGTGCTAATTTTTATCACTTTAATCAGTAAAGAACGCAATAAACGTGGGCAAACCCATGTAGATACCGCATAATGCATTTATGGAGTGTCAAAGATTGCATTTGTATCAAAATTATGTCAATATCATTATCTCCAATTTCAAAGAATACTCGACAATATAAAGAATGTGAACTGGTTGCATCTGTATTGCAATGTATTCAAACTATTTAAAAGCCTAAAGACTTACTATTGGAGATGACGCGTATGTCGCTCCGAGTGTATCACCCCTATAAATAAGCCACGAATGACACAGCGGTGAACAAAAGATGTTCATTTATAAGTAACAAAATAATCAGTGCTATCTTTCAGGGGTGAACCAGATCGATGCTGGTGTGGGCGCTAAAAGTGGTGGCTTGCCACCCAATTAATATGAATCACACTAGTACACCAAGCACTGTTCACACCGCTGGCAGAATAATTGGCGGGCGGACAACCAGTTTGGCAACAACACCAGCAGTGGTCTGGTTCACCCCTGTCAGTTGCTTCTGTGTTTTACTAGTGAATTAGCTAAACACCTATCACTCACTATTTTTTGTGAGTTGTTGAGTGACGTGGCGAGGACTGGTCTGTCAATCACACACTTAGCCTCGTGATTCGTTGATTTGGAGTGATTCTTTTTCTTCGACAGATCGGCGTTTCCATCTCAGCTGGGGTTGTCTGCTCTACCACTGAACCTTAAGCATACAGATCCAGTGCTCAGTGTGAACCGCGGTTTAGCTAAGAAATAACGCCCAAGTCCTAGGTACATGCTCAAAACTGTGGTATCGAATCGTCCTCTCAGAAAGACAAGGTTCACTTCCTTTCCATCAACTTTTGAGGAATTTATGACTGAAATGTCATGTGCTCATAGCTTTTGACGATATGATCTGCTCGTATAGAGTAGTGTACCTCTAAAGGAGCAGAACCTCGCACCGAATCTATCGCAAGCGGACTCTTCATAAGTTGGAATGTTTATCCCAAGTAATGCCGGGCGCCTTATCTAGTAATAATCATAAATATCATAATAATTGTAATGCTCAGATGGTCACCCTTGGTGTTAGGCGTTAATATGGGAATTGATCTTTACGAATGAGATTTGTAAGATTGTATCTGGTCAGCTTTTTCTGGGTGGGTGGGGGGGGGGCACAACCTAACAGTTTGTCTCTGACATCTCTCAGAACTAGTAGTAGTGCCTGATTTTTAATCTTATTTAAGATTAGATTGGGGGGAGGGGGGGGGGGTATTGGATTTGTAGCAGTCCGTTCTGACGAAGCTCTTATCCTGAAAGCTAAATTGTTAAATTGTGACTCAAAAGCCCAAGAGTATTGACATGTGGTTGAGAAAATATACCTCTCTTGAGTTGTGCTTGCTAAGCATAGCTCAGGGAATTAATGTTAGCTAAATTTTAATGTCAGCCTGACATACATTTCTTATGATAATCAACTAGAGTAGGCTTATTCATATGGCGAGCGCAGCGGTGAACCATTAAGTCTGCATGAGTGAACAGCAAAGGATTGATGCAACAGCATGATAGAACATTCATCAATAACGAATACATTGAGAGTTAGCGGGCGGTCAGACGGATTTAGGTTTGGTCCATAGATAAGTAAACTCACATTATCGTGAGATGAAGTTAGTCCACTGATTTTCACATTGATCTTTCGCCTATCATGCCGAAGGTACCGTCTAGTCGACGCAGGCATGTTGAAATTGTCCGATTTTTCTCATATTTTCCTGACCCAGATCTTTTTGTGGTTAGGGATCGAGCGACTAGTTTTCTCGGATGAAGGCGAAAAAGTCGGAGGGTACCTGCACGTTAAAGATACCTTGGCAGATGGAAATCAGGAAGAACAGGCGGAACGGGCTCCTGCCAGGGGAAAATTAAATTTTAAAAAGTGCATACCATTGCCTTCCCCTCCCTTTAACCCCGTCCCTTAAAAAAAAAAAAAGAAGAAAAAAGGCCGAACGGCCCTACACTCTGGCCGCGACCTGTCCACTACAGTTATAACTGAGCTGCAATGATACTAAGGCAAATTTCGAAATTGGAATTAAAGAAATGTACAAAATACAAAACTACAATAACAACAAAATTCTCAAGAGGACGTTGTGGCAGGATGTGACTCAGATTAAAAAGGGTTGGGTGATCATGGTGATAACTAGGAAGAAAATGTTAGGTAGTTGAGACCTTGGTTCCTCGAGTCCCACTGCCCATGGATTTTTGAATTCTTTTTCTTCTTGGTCCTTGCCAAGTATAGCTGAATGTTGATAATTTCCGGTTTCAATTTGTCCTGATTCTGTTAGATTTGTTTCTCCTTATGGGAGGCTCCGTAGATTAGACTGGATAAGATTAATAGTAAAACCCAGTAAGAGGGGGAGAGAGAAAAAGAAAGAGAGTGAAAGAGAGAGAGAGAGAAAGAGAGAGATGGGAGAGAAAGAGAGACAGAGGGAGAAGGGGAGAGAAAGAGAGACAGAGAGAGAGAGGGAGAGAAAGAGAGACAGAGAGAGAGAAAGAGATTGAAATAGGGGCAGTAACTGTAATCTACTTACTGTCCCGATTTCGCGTCCAGAATTATGTCCCTTAATTTAAAAAAAAAATGACTGCCACCGATGAACTTGAGCCTACTTGTTATTATATATTAAGACTGCTTTGGAAAAGTCCCAGCCTTTCTGTATGGACGAAAACAGGTGTTTCCATCTAGAATGTTTACCATAACACTGTCTTGCTACAGATATCATTTTCGCTGCACTCGTACCTGGGCACTGGACAGGGAAACTTATAGCATGCTTATCAAGAGTGGAGTCAGTTTAGGGCAAAATTTGTGCATTTTTGGTGATAAAGGCAACAAACTTTTTATGGCTGTTGCAGATTGGCATATAAATAATTATTTATAGAACGTTTTTTCAGTATCGTGAGGTGTAAAATATAGTGGTAAATGAGAGAACATAACACACTGGCCTTTAAAAAGAAGTATGGCACCATTATCTCTTATGGTGCAATATTGCTTCTTTTTTTCTTTCAGCGCTGCAGCCAAAGTGTCAGTTTCAAAAATTATAAACTTGATTTTCTTAAGTGTCAACTAAACTTAATACAATCGCTTCTGTATCTATCTATTATGTGTATTCACGTTTTGATTTTTAAGAAGGTAAAACTGTGCAATGTAATTTTTGCTCGTCTGTCTGAGTGCTGTCTTTGAATAAAATCTAGTCCGATATACGAAAAAAATGAATATGACAAGCGTTCCGATAGTGAGTAGTGCCCTGCCAAGTTCTGAAACAAGAACGTTGATTATTGTAGGAAATTTTTGTCTGGATCACAGAGAGGGAGAGAGAAGTCTGGGAACACAGATGTATTTAAGGCAAGGCCGGCTACCGTATCTAGAAACTATCAAACAATGAAATAATCGCCAGAAGTTTCCTGCAGTGATTGAAGATATAATCACAAAATTATTAAACAACTCCCATCAAGCATTCAGTCTCTGGTTTCTCAATTTGGCTTTGCAAAATATGCCAATTTTAAAATTATGCCTCAAATGAATATTCCGTGAACTAACTTTGCGAAACTCGTGAACACAAAATGTCCCAGCTGTTCCATACTGCGGTAGCTAATATCTTTCGTTATATAGACATTACATCTTGGTGTTTTTGCAGGTATTTGTCCTCCGCATGTAGCTAGGTGTGTGTCATATTTTACTAAGTTTTCATGCCATGCAATTTCATGCAATAGGCCGTTTATTGGAGTAAAAAACAGTGCAGGGTAAAAAATGGCAGAGAAAAAAAGTGTAGTGTTTGGTCCTAATTAAGTGGTAACTAAAGTAACATTCACAGTATATTAATTTTTTAAAATACTTTCTTGGTGATTGTTGTTATTATTGATATGTTGTGACTCTAAAACCATATTATTTTATGCTGTCGTTTCTGTTGATGGATGTCACGTTATCGACATTAGAACAATGATGAGTTACCTCTTGGCACACATTTTAGCTCTAACACGCCTGATACATCCCTAACCTTCACAAAATACCATAAATTGAATTGCACACAAAGCTGAAATAAATGATTGTGTTTACAACTTTAGGCAAAACAAACAAAGGTCACAGAGCATTCTCTAGTGCAATGTAGAAAAAAAAAATTAGTTTTTGGTAATTAATAATAATTCAATGGAAATATAATGCAAAGAAAGTGGTAACACGTGTGCCATTTTCCTCCCTATTTTTCTGTTTATACCTTTCTAGCCTGTGCCATTTTTACAGTATACAGTTATTGAATTATGATACATACATGTTATTGTAATGATGTGTCAGACTTTTGCACTATGAAAGTGCGCTCGAACGCTCTGTGAAAGTAAATTTCCATCATGAAATAATATCCTGTCTTATCTTGTCTCTCAATAATATTTAAATTGTGATATGGATCACGTTTTTTGTGTTTCCCAGCTTGCCTTTATCTTGCTGGTTTGGGTCGGACTGCCTGTCACTAAAACCTCAAACTATTCATTGTGTTTAAAATCGCTGGGAGCAATATTTCAATGGAAATACCTGTATGGACTTAACATATGTATAGATAATTCTTTATGAAGGCTCGAGTACTCATCCCTGGCCGATCGAGTTTTCACTCGTGACGGCAATGGCGAATATGGCAGTATTCTTTAGTTGTTTAGCGTCCCCATAAAGGCAATTGGAGACTGTCGGGGTATCTGGGAGGTGGCGGGATCTTAGTTGTTTCAGTCCTTGGCACTCCGCAAGTATGTGCTCGACAGTCTCCTGCGGGGACCCGCAGTGCCGGCATACTGGCTCACGGAGTGGGTTGAAACGATTTAGGTGTGCGTTCAACTGGACATGTCCCGTCCTCATACGCTGTATGATAGTCGCGTATTTGCGCTCTAGTGTCAAAATCGGGTCTTTGATGTCTGGTTTGGTTTTATTATGATACACCCTACGTCCTTTATCCGAGTTTGCCCATTGATATAGCCATTTCCTGCGTCCGTGAGCGCGGATTCTGGCTCGGGCTGCTGGGTAAGACGTTGGGTGCTTTGGCTGTTCGCCTCTGGTACCCTGTTTCGCTAGGCTATCAGCAACCTCGTTGCCCCGGATACCTATGTGCGCGGGGATCCACTGGAGGTGGACCTCGACACCGTATCCACTTATGATCTGGTGGCAGATATGTCTGATTTTGTCTGCGCCGTGTGCCTCGAGCTTATGGTTGAGCGATTGGACGGCCATCAGTGTGGCCCTTGAGTCTGAGAACACAACAATATCTTCTGGCGATACTGTTCCGTTTTCAAAGCCGTTGAAAACCGTAGTCAGTGTTCTCCAAATCGCTGTCGCCTCAGCGTCGAAGTTGGAGCCATTCGCCCCGCATGGTCCATAGATCTTATCGGTGTCGGTGCCGTCAGGGTAGTAGATTATTGCCCCGTACCCCGCATTCGTAGTCGCCTGTACTGCCGAACCGTCAGTATAAGCCTTAATCATGTGTGCTGGGTACGAGTCAATAGTTTCGCCAGCTGCCGTTTTCAGGATCGTGGGATTGACCTCCTTAGTCAGGTTTGTGTCTAGAAGCGTGGTTTTGACCACTGGGGGGTTCAGGGAGGCGTGAGGTGGCTCTTTCGTCCATAACCGAAGGGGCATTCTGTCTTGTTCTAGCCCATACTCCTCAGTTAGCCGTTTGGCCTCGCCCAGGAACGACTTCTTCTGGAGTATTTTCGGTGGCGGTTCGATTTCGATCGCCTCCCGCGCCGGGTAGTCCGGCTCGAGCCTTTTTAACCTCTCGTACTGCTATAGTACGCTTCCTTCCCTTCTGTTTGCCAGTGGTTCCACATTGGTCATGATTTCGAGAGCATTCGTAGGAGTGGTTTTGAGGCAGCCTGTTATGAGTCTCAAGGCGCTGTTCTGAACTCGGTCCAGTGCCGACAGCGTTCGGTCGCTGGCCATTGGTTGCAGTGGTAGGCTATATTCTAGTCCTGCTCGGACGTAGGCTAGATATAGCTGTCTGAGAACCTTCCCAGTGGCACCCCAGTTGGTACTGGCGAGCGTTTTTAACAGTGTCAATCGCCTCCTAGCCTCAGTCTCGAGCTTGCTGACGTGCGTCTGCAAGTTGAGCCTGTTGTCAAGTTCAACTCCCAGGTATCGTGGTGCGCTTTCCCTTTTGAGTGTATGGCCATTGATCTTAAGATTGAGGTGGCTTTCTGGGCGTGTTTTCCGTTGGTGAAGAGTTGATAAACGGTCTTATCGACGTTTATCTCCATCTTCCACAATCGGCAGTAGCAGGCAAGCGTCGCGAGGTCCCGGTTAAGGTCTCGCTGTAACCATTGGACATGCTTTCCTGTCCTCCAGATTACCATATCGTCGGCATACATCGCTTTTTCGCATCTCAGGTGTTGGGTAAGGTCGCTGGTGTAAGCCGCAAAGAGCGTGCAGCTTAACGCTGAACCTTGCGGTAGGCCATTCTCCATGGTGAGTTGGCTTGAGGTCTGTCCGTTTACTCTGGTGCGGACTGTTCGATTGTGAAGGAAATCTTTAACCCATGCATATAAGTTTCCTTTGACCTCCGCCTTGAGTAATTTAAGGAGTAGCCCACCTTTACACACCTTATCGTACGCTTGTTTGAGATCGACGAATACGGCGATAGTATGCTCCCGCCTATGGAAACCATTATTGACCGCTTGGGTCAATCGGATAAGCTGGTCCATCGTCTGCCTGCCACTACGGAAGCCCGCCTGGTGTCTGTCTAGAAGACCGCGCTCTTCTAGATACCAGGTCAGCCGGTAGTTAACCATCCTCTCCCCTACTTTGCAGATGCAAGAGGTAAGGGATATTGGCCTAAAATGTGATGGTTCGGTACCATCTTTGCCTGATTTCGGGATAGCTGACACCACTGCCTTTTTCCAGTCAATAGGGAGTTTTCCTTCATGCCACGTTCTATTTATTAAGGCTAGGAGCCATTTCTTTGCCGTGTGGCCCATCTGGAGCAACATCTCGTTGGAGATTTTGTCCGGGCCTGGCGCTTTACGATTTTTACACTTGCCAAGTGCTCTCTCCAGTTCTTCTAGGGTAAACTCACTGTTAAAGCCATCGTAATCGCTGTCTACCTGCGACTTTTCGAGCTGACGCCTGACCTTACGGAGCCTCTTGTCCGTATTCGTAGCTTTGCCACTCTTATTTGTACTGGCAAAGTGTCGGTTAAGCATTACTGCACGCTTATGGTCTGTCACCGCGACCGTCCCGTTTGCCCGTATCGGAGCGACATTCTTCACTCTTTGCCCCCGATTAAGGCGATTCAGGACGGTCCACGCTCGGCCACCACTCGGGTCCACGTTCAGAGACTCGCACAGGTTTAACCACTTTGCCCTTTTGGTGTTTCTAGACAGTAGTTTGACTTTGGCGGTCAATCTATTGTACTCGATCCTTGCCGCCGTGCTCGTTTTTGCTTTTCTTCTCGCCCTCTTACGCTGTCGGACCGCCTGTTCAAGTTCCTTTGACCAGGGCAAGCGATTTAGGGGCTGCAGTCCTCGCGCAATACTCCGCTTAGCAGCTGCGAGCACGGCCGTAGTCAGTACGGTGTTGGCTTCGTCAATAGAACCCTGGTTTGGGTCCACCTCGTTCAGAGTTAAACCTAAAGTCTCTCTGAACTCTTCCCATCTGCCTCGCTTATAATTCCAGTTTAAACGTTTCTCCTTCTTCTTAGCTGTTTTGGTCTGGATTTGTACGAGGAGAGGAAGGTGGTCGCTACCTACGTCCTCGAGGACTGTGTAGCTGTGTCTGGTAACGAGGTCAGCAGATAGAAGCGTAATGTCTGGCCGACTCTCCGCGCCGTTTGCACGATGCAAGCAAGTAGGCGCGGAGGCGCTTGATTGTATCCGGACCAGGTTCGAACTTAGGAGGAGATCTTCGACGTTTCTTCCTGCGATGTTCGTGGATTCTGGGGTGTATCCCATTTCAGGGCTTCGTGCGTTGAAGTCTCCTCCTATGATGGTTTTTCTAAAGGTAGCCTCTGTCAGCCCTAGGTCGCAGGGGACCTTAGGGGGATTATACACATTCGTGATGGTAAAGGACACGCCGTCCTTCCATACTGTAAGGGTGAGGGTATCAGTTTCACCGTTACTCGTCGGGGCGTTCTGCCTCACCGCCGTAATGTCATTGCGAACCAGTGTGGCAATGCCTCGGCATTTGGTACACGAGCAGGTGTACATGGTATACCCTGTGACGTGCGCGCCTCTCCCATTCAGTAGAGTCTCCTGGATGAGAGCTACATGTATGTGTTTTGCCTTCAGGAGCTTAGTAAGCTCCAAGACCTTCGGGCGAAGGCCGCAGACGTTGAGCTGCAACATGTTAAGTGTCGCAGGGGGATCCCTCGCCGCTAGGGTCCCCTTCTTGGTTTTCGCACACTCATTCACACTCGCATTTAGACACAGGTCACCAGTAGCATACTTGCGCAGGGGGACCTGGTAACTGCCATCCTCCCTACGGAGAATATGTTTGGGTTTCTCAGCCCCACGTTTCTTTTTGCCATATTGTACCATCATGTAAAGTGGGAATTTGTCGCTGCTTAGACCCCTTTCAGACAAAAGGAGGCTGGTGACAGCCTGAACCGACTGATTCGTATCATGTCGTGATCAGAATCTCTCTTTCTCATCCGCCAGCGTGCGGTCATTGTCTTGTTTAGTCGTTGTCACGTAGTGCTTGCTGCACGACTTTTCGAAAGATCGATCTGGTCAGTCCCCGGCCCTCAATCGGGGACTGCCACCACTGCGTTCTGCAAGGCAATTTGCCCCCATCTTCCTACAGCAACGGAAAGCTCCCAGTGTTTAACGGCTTCGGGAAGGTCAGCCGTCAGCCCGTCCCCGTTAGCCAGCCCCCAGCTTGGGCTGCCCCGCTGCTACCACGTGGCGGTCGAGAAGAAATTCTCCCCGGGTCTCTCCAGACCTGGGATCGGGCTTATCCGGAGCCCGGAGGCTGCGGAATGGTCATAGGCGAAACGGTGATCATCTGCTAGTACCACTCGTTCGCATACACCTTGTACGAGGGACCCACCGAGACAGGACCAGTATTCGAGCTCAGTAGTCGGTTTCCCGGAAAACTGCAACAGCAGGACCCTCGGAGCAGCGCTTTATGAAGGCTAGCCGACTTGTGTATTAACACCTCTCTTCACGTGTTGTTTCTTCCATTGTTGTTATTTCTGGTCTCCAGAATGGTTGTATTAATAACAATAATAATGAAGATCTTTGTATAGCGCCCAATCTACAGACATTCCTCTGGAAGCTTCACAAAAAGTCTTGTCCTCTCCAATCTGCATTTTATCTTCCCTTTCCCTCGCTCTCTCTTTTTGTGTGTGTGTGTCTTTTTGTCTGCATGTCTGTCTGTCTGTTTGTCTGCCCGTCTGTCTGTCTCTTTCTCTGTCTCTCTCTCTCTCTCGCTTTCGGGATTTTCAAGCTCTTTGCACCACCTTTGGATTTTTGACTGTACTTAAATAATTTGCCTTTTAGGAGAACTTTGACTGAGGCGGTAGGTAATACAGGTCGACCGTTGTCTCAAACATTAGTTATCAACTATTTGCAGTGAAAACCCAAATAGCCTGTCTTTTATTCTTTCTTTCTCTATTTCGCCGCTCAACTTCTGCAATTTCCCACCCCAACCTAAAATGACATCTATAATACCAGTGGCTAAAATAAAAAAAAAAAAGCTAGCTACACGTGGGTTCACAACTATTGTTGAGTCCAACATTGTATATTCGAAGTGCAATATTCGAAATAGTCTCGAAGATTCATTGACACTGTTTGGAATAATTATGCAAGTCCGTCCATTCACGAAATGCAACTCCTTAAAAAAAAAAAAAAAAGTAGTTTACATTCCTATCCCCCTTTACATCTTGTTTATGTATCCTGACTGAACTGAGGCTTACCCGTTCGTCGCACTGGACAGTTGCTGGTAAATGAATGTGTAAATCATTTTTGTAGAGGGAAAAAAAAAAGTGGCTGGTCATTTGACTCAAGGTTTTGCCATTTCTTGTCTTACTGGATTTTTTTTTTTTTTCTTGTTTTTTTTTGGTCTCTCCTGTATTATTTCTAAAGCGAGACTTGTCAAGATAGAACTTTTTCTTTTTGCCACACGTTCACATCACATCAGTAATCTCGATTCCTGCTGGATTATGTGGAAACGTTGCCTTAATCCGAAAAATAAATCATTGCAAATTCAGACAAACATTTGAAGCATATAATTGTCGTTCAACACCTTCTGACATGACCTACAAACAAACAGAAATAGGAAAAAGAACAGCAAGAAATTTATAATTGTCTCGGTTTCGACGTTTAATGGTTGGTTCAAAGGTCATTATCCCTTTCTCTTGGAGCAGAGATTCTTGGTCTTGCGGCCTTTTCCATTCAGCAGTTTGAATCTGTACATATTGAGATAAAGAAGACTGCTGATGAAAACATTACATTATTGGAGATTCGTCTCATAGTCTTCTCGGATAACGACGAAAAACTCGGAGGGCCCGTGTTCAGGTTGCGCACGTTAAAGATATCTTAGCAGTTGGAAATCTAAAAGAACAGGCCTCTGCCCGGGCAACATTAAACAAAATGTATCCCTACTACCCCCCCCCCCCAAAAAAAAAATAACAAAAACAACAAAAACGCCGACCGGGGCTGCACTGTGGCGACGACGTGCCTGCCCCAGTTGTAACTGGGTTGCAATGACACAAAGCAAATTTCCCAGATGGGATGAAAGAAGTATATGAAATACAAAAATGCAAAATAGATGTCGCACATCAAGCCAAAACAGGTGCAAAGCAGTCATGACTTCGCGTGTCACGCCTTAAGGTTGGATAACAGACAGATGCATTCATAAATGGAGCTGATGAGGTAAACATTCATAGGCATCCGAAGACGCTGTACGATTGCAATGAAGGCCATGCGTGGCTTTAGAAGTAGCGCATTGGCCACAATTTTCAACAGTTCTCCACCTATAGTCGTGACCCGTATGATTAGCATGGTGATGGTGATGATGATGATGATGATGATAATAATGTAATATAATAACAATAATAATAATATAATACAAATACAGGGCATTTGTACAGTGCCCTTCTAGTGATGGTTTAAGGGTTTCACGGGTAGACAAACAAAAGAACTCACATAATATACAAACACGTGTACAAACACAACTACACATGCACACGATGCACACACACTATACACACCCCATTATTTTACTAGACATGGCACAGGTATTCCATCAACAATCACAACACTTCTTATGTAAATGCGTTTTTAAACTATTTTAAACCAGGTGATGGATTCGAACTTATTGATAATATTATAATATTAAGAGTATTTTTCCTAGTAGAAATAAATACTTGCCTTTGACAGGCGATGCCCCTCCCCCCCCCCCCCTCTCTCTCTCTTTTCATAGTTGGATTCACCTTCCGTCCCTCCTTGTAGGAGCATTATGCCAAATTTAATAAGAGCTTGATATTCTGAAACTCCAAATAAAGGACATTTTCCTCGGTCTACTTTAAGGTTTGATGGGTAACTTGTGGTATAATCATTTGATATTTATATAATTTTAAAAAACCTAGTAAACTGTACATGTCGTCCCCGTAACTGAAAAAAGTACGCCAACAATACAGACCCACCCCGTCGACTCCCCGATGGTACGTGTTTAATTGATGTCTCCTAACCATAAAGCTTGTGTACTGTTGAAGTCAACCGATGCATTATGCTTCAGTAGGGACAAGCGTCTGTCGAGATATGTGTTCTTACCTACCTTTCCTTGTTCTTTACTTGTGAATTTCTACTTAAGACAACTCACCGTTTTTCAGCCCTAAACTGCAGCGGTACCTGGCTGCCATTGTCTGGGTCAGTAGCACTCGTCAGACTCAAAAACGTCAGCACATCACACGTCATCACTCCAGGATAGAAGATATGACTCTAAAATAAATAAATCAGTGAACTGAATAAATAGATAAATAAATAAATATTCAATAAATATTCAATAAAATATGTAATCATAATTATTTCCTTGCAATAACAGGTGACAGTGTGTTTCAATGATCAGACGATGTGAAATTCATCAGAATTTGAAATGGTCACTGAAGCGATATTCGTCAAATAGCCATTTCTTTCAACGGCTTTTCATTGGGTGTCCCCTAATCTGCTTGGCACTGAAAGTTCTGTAATATGTTTGAAAACTGCCCACAGCAGAATGCATAACTGTTTTGTTAATTAATACCTTTACACAAACCTCAAATTTAAAACACTCTTTATCCCGTAAAGACATAATCTCGGCCTTCTGCAAAAGAGTTTGCACCCATTTTTCAAGGAACACAAATTTTACAAAAAATTGTTCTACATGATGACTATTACTTCATCTTCTATTGGTATGCGGAGTGTCTTCTAAGGTGGCTGACAGAACTGGCTGTCACATATTGTACACTTCAGGCCAGTGGGTGTCTAAGAAGAAGAGCTGGCTGCTCGTGCTTTTTGCCCTGCCCGATTTCTTTCAACAACTGCCTTGCGACGTTGTCAAACTGACTTTGCCCCTTTCTTAATCAGCATGCGCCATGTTGGTCGGTCTGATACAAGATTTGTCCAAGTCTCGACAGGAATGTCCACTCTCTTTAGTCATTGGGTCGGAGCCTGCCAAAAGCATTGCTTGCCTCGGGGAATGTATGCTTAACCTCCTCATCAATAGTGGTATGTCGCCATTGGGTGCTGTCCACGTATTTGAATTTGTTCAGATCGTTTAGGACTTTGCCGTATACTGTGATTTTGTGCTTTCCGAGGCAGGACTGGAACATGACCTTGGTTTTCTTGGCGCTGATAGTGAGACCAAAGTTGTCACAGGCTCCAGGGAGCGTATCTATGCTGATTTACATCTACTGCTGGGTGGTGGTATTGAGGGCACAATCGTCGGCATGCGGGGAGTCTTTGATGATTGCCTCTTTCACCTTGGCGACTGCCTGCAGACTACACTGATTTATTATTTGTAGGGAATCTGAGCGAAGGCATCATTTAGAGGCTATTCCATCATACAATGCTGGGTGATCCATTTCTTTGTAAGAATTTGCAAAATGCAGTATTCACGTGGTCTTAAACTTTTGTTTACGAATGTACTTAGAAGGAAAAAATGTCAAACTCACCTCAGGCGTGAAGACCATGCACTCTGGCCATTTTCCAAAGAATATTCCCTTTTCTACCTCACAGTATCTCGGATCACAAACGTCGATATATTCAATTTCATCTGAGCTCAAATCCTCCAAACTGGAAGAGTCAACAGACCCAGGGCTGGAGAAGGTAAAGCGTGACTGTTAGGCCTGTGCTCGAAATGTTTTTTTTTTTTTTTTAATGCATACTTTAATTCCATTTTCGTATAGATTTTGTGTTCAACACTCGATTAGGAGAGACTGACGGTTCAAGAAGGATAAAGAGGAAAGCCAAGCAGGTCAGTCTATAGATAAACAAATCAACAAATGGATGAATGGATGGATGGATATACGGATGAATGGATGGATGGAAATATGGATGGATGGGTGGCTGGATGAATGAATGGAAGATTAAAGAAGGGATGGTGGATATAAGGTTGCATTTTATATAGACAAATAGATTGACAGATAGATATACCTACCTATCAGGAAGAGGTCTAGTCACATTAAACGCCCTTACAATAACCATCTCTTCGTCACCTTCCTCGATCACAGCTATATGACGACGAACAAGATCTCCCCCGACGGTTTCCTCAAAGAAAAGTGTGATACTCTGGAAAATGTAAGACAACAATTACTCTAAAGCGCTGACATCATGTATCAATGTAATGATGTTTATACACTTGGATAAGGGAGATGAAATTTATAATTTATCTTCCGAATGACTGGATAGAAAACAAAATGCTAGTCTAAATTTCTTGGAAATTAAACAGTCAGGTAAAGTATAGCCACTTGCTAGTCTTGGCAGGGACTTGCCGATGACGGGCAAAGTGCAGTAGCACGCTGTGCGTACATTTTAAAACAGAGAAAGAGAAAGTGATGGACGCAGCAGAATACAAAAGAATGCTATAATTCCTAATGATCGGAGACGACCCAAAGATGCGATCATTGCGATAATGACACGAGAATGTAAGCTGGGGGTTGCCTATGTCTTAAGATCCGATAAAGTCTAAACCCCGGCATTAAAGGTCGTTAAGTTAAAGATAA
This sequence comes from Onchidella celtica, assembly GCA_963931925.1. NCBI lineage: Eukaryota > Metazoa > Mollusca > Gastropoda > Systellommatophora > Onchidiidae > Onchidella > Onchidella celtica. The sequence goes on along the minus strand of OZ007581.1, from coordinate 43,486,843 downwards.
CGTACCGGCTGAAACAGTTGTACATTTACTGGAGTGAAAGTGGCGGTATGACTGGCCCTGGGACTCATACCATTGTCAATTTCATTCTGCCTCTGGTCCTCATTGGTCAAGTGTCCGCTGAGCATGGACGCAAACAGGCGAAGGCGTTTGGAAGGAGCTGGAACAGATATAGATATGTAGAAACTCACTCTCTATCTATCTATATATATATATATAATAAATATATATATCTCACCCTCTCTCTACCTCAATCAATCTATCTATCTATCTATCTGTCTCAATCAGTCCCTATCTATCTATCTATCTATCTATCTATCTATCTATCTATCTATCTATCTATCTATCTATCTATCTATCTATCTATCTATCTATCTATCTATCTATCTATCTATCTATCTATCTATCTATCTATCTATTTATCTATCCATTTATCTATCTATCAATCTATCTATGTATCTGGAAATGTATCAGGACGTCCGTCAATCCGTCCATCTGTCAGTGTGTCTGCTTTTCTGTCTGTCTTTTTTGTTTTCAGCTTCAGAATATTATAGCAGACTTTGATAAGACAATGTCCCAAATAGATCAATCACCGTTAGCTACATGTGCAAAACTATCTGCAGTTAACGTAATCTGTATGTCAAAACTAAATTGATTCAAATCTACACTTCATAGAAAGTAACCTGAAGCACATAGAAGATAAAGAAGTCTTTTTTGTCTAACCTTGGCTGAAGCTGAATTCATCTTCCACGAAGACATTTGTTTTGATTTCAAAATCTATAGGAGGTTTTGAGCATCCCCAAACCCCACGACATAATAATAATAATAATAATGTATAGCATTTATATAGCGCATATCCATTTAAAATGCATTTAAAATGCTCTATGCGCTTTACAGAAACAACATGTCAACCACAGAGCAGAATGGAGCTGCCTGCGAAGCGCTCAACACACTGCACTGCTTCTTTCTCTCTCCCTGTCTCGCTCACTCTCTCTCTCTCTATCTCAGAGCAAATTGTAACGCAGCCTGTTAGGCGCAGTTCACAACTCGCAACAGTTCACAACTCACAGCAGTTCACAACTCACATCAGTTCACACAACACACAACTCAAATAATATTTGAATATTTATTAATAACAATATATATATGATTTTGTTGTTGCTGGTTTGGGGGGGGGGGGGTGATATGGATAAATTTTAATCTATTAATTTCAATTTTCAATTTTGCCCGGGCAGCGGCCTTTCGGCCTGCTCTTTACGATTTCCAACTGCCAAGGTATCTTTAACGTGCGCAACGTGCACACGGGCCCTCCGAATTTTTTCGTCCTTATCCTAGAAGACTAGGTACTCGATCCTACCCCCGAATGGGACCAAGGACTTGAAAATATGAGAAAAATCCAATTTCCAACATGCCTGCACTACCCGGGTTTAGAACCCGGGACCTTTGGCATGAGAGGCGAGCACCTTGCCTCCAGACCACCTTGTCCCACGTCATGTATTGATCTAAACACTTGGCATTATATGTATCATTACTGAACACCAACGACCCAATAGAAAAGGAGGCAGCCAGGATATCATTGCAGTCACATGTTACGAATAAGGGCAAGGTTTTCAGTGTCGATAACGAAGAACACAAAATTGCCATATAAACTATCGACGACAGAAATAATTCAGCAAGCTCTCAAGGGTGAACTGGAGCAAATCAGACTGTAACACTACACGAACTATGTGCATGAGAAAATATCATCAAAACGTGAGGATGATAATTATATCTTAGAGATGATCATCGACGAAAAAGCCTGTTTAACATTCCGCTCTGAAGCGAAGTTCTATCAAAGATAGTAGTCTAATAGAAGGAAAATCCCGTCCGCGATCAATTGTACTTTTGCTTTCTGTTCAACATGGCCACTCATTTGCAGAAACGAGTGAGGAGTGGAAACAGCCAACACTTTGCCACTCTTAACTGCACAAATGCAAGACACAAAAAGCCAGACTTTTCCTACTTTCACTTAACAACAATGCCAATAATATTTGTGTTTTTCTAATGTGCACACCTAGAGGTTTCCCACATAAGCAGAGCTATGCCATAATAATTATGTAAACTGTCATAGAATGAAACTGGTCTACAAACCCTAAACACTTATTTTTGATGTGAATATATTGTCATAACACCAATAACACTGAATTAAGATTTGTGTCCCTACAACCATGATTTGTGTTTCTTACAACCTTGTAAGTGCAAGACTTTCTGAAATGACAATACCAAACAGAATCGTACGTCGCAAGGCTTTGCATGATTAAAAGGGACATGCAGTGTGGTTATTTATCATTACCATTTATTCTTACCTTGTATTTTGGGGGTTTTATTTCTCTGAGAGTTTATTAAAAGACTATTATGTGGAAGAGCAAAATATATTGCTCCTATTCAACGAATCTGTTGAATCATGCACATTGCATAGCAAATTATCACGACTAAGCAGTTCATGACAAAATTATGGAGAACAAGTAAATGGATGGATGTAACAGTTCATTTGTTTCATCATCTGCACGTTTATTGCAGAATACAGAGTGCTATGTCACACAGGATGTGCCCCAGGGTGGTGGTGGTGGTGTTGGGGAGGCGGGGGGGGGGGGGTTAATTGAAAAGCTCACGCATATTGTAAGGTCTAGATTATGATGAATTTATGTGGGCTTTTCATTATTGTACTAGGATATCACTTTCTTTCTTTCTCTTTTTTTTTCAATTGTGAAAAGTCTATTCTCTCCTATGTTATTCTGTGGTTCCCGATCTGTAAACCTATAATCTATATATCTATATATATAAGTGGGTAAAATTGGACGGTTGTGCTCTATAGCTGAAAAAACTATTGAACGTAGATCCATGAAAAAATTACTGAAAGTAGTTCAAAGACTGAGCAAGGTTTGTATCAATTCATTTTAATGATGCAACAACCTTAAAAATTTAGAAAAATATAAAACAAAATGCGCCGTTCGAGGTTTTCCGATTCGTCATTTTTACAGCTCAGACGGGGCCGAGTGTAGTAAGATATTTTGGTAACTCGAAACTTTGGTCACCTAAGGCTCAGGAACCCCATCACACTCAGGCTTCAAACTTTGCACAACAGCATATTATCAATGCGAAATTAACATGGGCTATATTAGAAATTATGAAATATGAAAGGTCCTTATGACAAAATTTAAAAGCAAACGTGGAATATTGATGCCATCATCAAGGAGGTTCCATTGTTTGAACCAAAAAACTTGAAATTCTGCCATGAGTTTTCGCAAATCTAGATCTTTTTACGCGATTAAAACGAATTAAGACCTCTTGTGTCTGTTTGGGATTGCTAGATTATCCCCCTCACCCGGATATTTTAGGATATTCATGAATAAAATAGAATATCCTAGTATAACCCTCAGATAAGCTACACTATTATGATTTAACCTCCCGGGTAATTTAGAATATCAACAGTGGAATATTGCAGTTCATTCTCCTGGATTAAAATAAGATGGTACATGCCAAAGGGTAAGCATTGACCTATTGTATCCTCCAATCATTGTTTAGAGAGAGAGAGAGAGAGAGAGAGAGAGAGAGAGAGAGAGAGAGAGAGAGAGAGAGAGAGAGAGAGAGAGAGAGAGAGAGAGAGAGAGAGAGAGAGAGAGAGAGAGAGAGAGAGAGAGAGAGAGAGATCGCTCATAGGAGTAAGAAGAACGTAACTGCAACTTGCGAAATGGGGTTAATAAAAGACCAACTTTGTGCATTTGTGATGCGAACTTTTCACAGCTATTGTATAAGATCATAGAAATAATTACAGATCCAGCTCAACTGTTGACCCTGACCACCTGTAAATGATAACTGGTTTTCTGTTTGTTTCTCTGCACATGGGTTTTGAATGATAAGCGAGGAATAAAATAAATGCATACAGATAAGTAATTATTGGAAAGGAAAGCATTACCAAAACCTTTCCTGTAACAGCAGAAAGCTGCCTACGAACATAAACGTTTGGGGAGTGTGGTGGGGGAGGGGGGGGCAACATCGTATAAATGGCAAGACGTTTTAATTTTATAAAAACACAAAATGCAGTTGTTCCTAAAGTGGTTTAGAACTGAAGAAGGTGGGGAAAAAATACCATTAACATTATCTCCCCGTCCCTATTCCTCCAAGAAATTAGTACAAGGACACAGGACAGACAGTTTAGATGCGCGGCCTAAATAATAGTTACAATATAAAAATAGCACATAACAGTGCTGCGTGAATGAACTTTAAATTATAATTAATTTTACCTAAGGGGATACTTTAAGACAGAAGGGTAAACCGTGTCATGTCCCTGCACTGTTGGAATCTGAAGACAATGTATTTCAGGAGCCTTTGAAAAGGGAAGTCCATCACAATGTGAGACTGGATTCAGTCTGAAAGTATGTTAGGATATTGTAGTGATGGTTATTTCCTTGATTCTACCCCGTAGAAAAGTTTGGAATCAGATAAAAGTAATAGGCAATGCTGTAATTTGCGGGTTTTCTCCATACTATAGACAATGCAAAGGGCATGCATTTCCGTCAGCAATTTTAAACATCCTGAACAGAAGCTACAGAAAAAAAATATTGTGGGTCCATCTCTTATCTTCAAAATCTAAAAGGTATTATTTCCGAAATGTTGGACTTATTTGAGATCTTTGGCCGATTTAGGGACGGAATCTCGGCCTCTATGATCGTTATATAAATTAACAGAATATAATATATGTAATTTCGCCTGGCATTCAAAACAGATACGGCTACCTCTCAAGCAGTAGACTAGGGACTCCATCGGACGATACCACTTATCTGCGCTTCTCAGGAGAGCTACCCTTTTTAAATATCGGATCACGTTTTAGGAATACCAGCCATATTAGGGGTAAATGGCGCTCCGGACGATCTGTATAAGTAAAGTTGTGTTCACCTCTGGTGGCTGTCATAAAAGAATTACTGATCGTCGCGATATTAGGAACTGAATTGTAGGTTTCACACATAGCTACAGCGAAATTACTATTACAGTGGTGCACTTGAGTTGAACAGCTTGGGGCTTCATTATGTGTCAATCCGACAATGGGTATACACGTAATGCAGTAATGACGAGGAAGACGGTGGATTTCTGGGATATATCTCATAGTAAACAGAAAATAGTGGCTAGAGTATTACATTGTTGTGCAAAATTGGCTTTTTTTTTTTTATTGCTGTCTGAATTGTAAAGCCTAAATTTCAGTTTCAAAAATTAATGTTCTGAAGTTTGAACAAATCTAATCCAGTTGCTTCGTATCATCTGTTGTGATTGTTGAAATTTCAGAAGTTGTAAAGGACGGTGATTTCTTTTTGTGCTCCCTTTGATAAGACCTCCGGTGCATGGTACCCTGCAACGCCTGAGCTGTTTAGCAAGACTGTAGATTATTAAGGGAAACTGCCTATGGGAACACAGATTTTATCAGGTTTAATCAAGGGTTAAAAAAAAAAAAAGTAACAAGGTACCCCTTGTAAGGAGATGTACCGGGTCCCACAAAAATGTGAACCAAAACAGGGCCTTAGCTCCCACAATAGCACCATTCAAAGCATATGCTCTTATTTACTTAACGGCAAAGTATTCAAAGTGAAATTACAAATCATTTTCAAATTACTGCTTTTCCTGATTGCACATTCATCGCTACGCTAACTCACAGATTACAGTATACCTCGGAAACAATGGGCCTTACTTAAATCTGAATGTATTCCTCAAATTAATTAAACATAGAGAATTAACAGAATTTTAAAATACAAAAGAAAATGAATAAATTTGTGAGACTCTCACCGTCTGAGGTCCTAAACCGTTGCTTATTAAGTTATCTTATGTCTGAATCCATCATTCATAATATCTGCTCACCCGAAGAAGCCGAGACAGGTTCTAACAGATGACCACTAAAGCAGATCACTGCCAGTCCGACGACGATCATCTGAGCCATCCATGAGCCAACACTTAGGCTTGATCTCATTTTGGTAAAATCTTTGTTCTATTGCAGTGAAGAAATGGAATTTAAAATAACATTATATGAAGGTCAATATGATTAAAAGGCTTCGGCAAATGCAATTATTTATTTAGTCATCCGTTTATGATTGTTTTATTATTATTATTATCATTATTATATTATTATTATTATTATTATTATTATTATTATTATTATCATTATTATTACTATTGTTATTATTATTTTTTATATCCTTTTAATATTATTATGATTATTATATTATTATCATTATATTATATTATAATTATTCCCACTATTATTCATTTATTATTATTATAATATTCGATACATAAAGTAGTGATAATTTCGTCAGTCCAGTTAAAACTAAATTATCATTAGTGTCAATTTTCTTTATCACATTCAAAAAGATGAAGAAGAAAAGATAAACATATTTAGAAATTACTCATTATGAGTCTGTTTTATTCTTGTGGTAATTTTTCATGTCCGTCTTAATGATCAAATTAATTTATATTTTAACATTTGTTAAGTGTGCTTTATAGATGCCTATCATGCCACTTCGGTTAAATTGTCTTTAACAAAATTTCTCTGTCAACGATTTAAGAACTGAAATCCAGTTTCACGGTGTATGATACTATTCTGGGATGCTAAATTTTCACCCATGTGAAATAATGTTGTTCCAATAACTTTGAAAAAAAAAAAAACAGCAAAAAAAGCAAAACTTCATAATAATAAAACACCAAAATGATAAAACCTGAACGGCATATACTCACAACAGCTGAAGACCTTTATAACACCAGTTAGTGGAGATGGAGAAGACGAACTGCGCTGCACAGACAATGACTGCCTTGGGAAGAAGACAAAGACTTGGGCAGAAAAATCTTCACATTTATAGTGTTTGCAAGTGATAAATTATATCACCTTAGTTGCTCGGCTGATCCCTAAGGAATTCACCGCCTTCAACCGCTTACGTTTGAATTCCCTTTGGGACTTCTGTTTTTGTGCAGTATTTTATCTCCGCTCGATGGCGCAGGGGTTTTATTTCTCAGACACACCGAAGACAGTATTTAGATAAGACGTCATGATCCCTTCTTCGATCCTCTGGGAAAAATTGCGAGCAGCAGTGAGTTTAACGTAGGCGGGGCCCATGGCGCATTGCTCAAAAAGAGTGATTGGGCTATTTTAAATTCATAATACAGATTTCCTTGTAGGTAAGTGCTCCTAGGGGACCGCAGTCTAGAAACAAACCGAATACTAAAAATGCTTAGTTGTGTGCACTTGTCAGCCTTACCTCAAAATATAAAATAATGCCGTCACCGAACAACGGCTGTTCCTGGCAGTGCTACCCGAAACAAACAAACAAAACACTTGTGGGAGTATTTCATTGTGGTATTATTTTGGCCGATTTTTTGCTCACTGCTGCAGCCTAAGTGTCAGTTTCAATTATAACATCAATATTTTCTCAATTGTCAACTAAACTAACTCAATCCCTTTTGTCTCGTCATGTTATGTTAATTCAAGTCGAAGCCCATTTTTAAGATAGTTATGAAATTGAAAAATGGAATTATTTTTGTGTGTGTTTGTGTGTGTGCTCATTTAATAAGCCCATCGCACGTATTTGACAAGCATTCAGTTGGCGATTAGTGCCCTGTCTCGCATGAGTTCTGAATCAAGAAAGTAGACTATTATGGTAAATCAGAAGAGTGGGCACACGCATTTATCCCAATTAGTGATGGTACTCTTTCTAGTGATTCCAAAAAAGAAAATAATTAAGAAATGGTCAGAAATTTCCTACAGGAAAGAAAGTTTTAATTCTTAAACTACTTCAATGGAGCGTTCAATCTACATTTTCTTTATTTTGGATTTGTAAAATACGACATTGCTTAACTATGCCTCCCACGAATATTCCGCTGGGTGTTAAACTGGTGAAAGCAGAACGCTCCAGCTGTTCCATTTTGTGGTATCTGGCTAGGTATTTTTCATTATACACGTAACTCCTTTGTAATCTCTGTAATAAAATACAAAAGCCTAAGGATTGGATTGCACGTAAACAAGGATCTATATCTTTGCCCTCCACATAAATTGGCCGTGTGGCATCTTTTACTAAGGATCAATGCCATGTTACTTTATGTAATAAGCCTGTTATTGAACTACAATTAATTTTAAGTAATGATGCATTAGATGTGTTCTTGCTGTCTTGGGCATTTACGCCTCTTCTTTACTTGTTTGTTTACTATTGTTCTTCTCTTTGTGCTCTCCAGAATCTTTATGTCCGCCAAAAGGGCTCTCAAGTGTTCTCTATTGTTATCCCTAGATCGTTTGTGGGGCAGGCATGAGTTATGAGACACATTCGGTTTCATAATAATATTCAACGGTTTTACCGGCTCATTTGTGGGAATTACTCATTTATCTTCGTTTAGAGACTTCTGCTACTCCCAGAGCATGTCTCTCCTTCCATGCACTTCCCGTATCAATACATATCGCTCTCCCTAATTTAACAAACTGACAACTACGTAAATAATCAGACTCATGTTTTCCTTCAGTATTTCACCTGCAAAACTGTCATGAAGTGCTCATGTTAACTGAAGTGTTCTTACTATGTATGAAGCTAAGCTGCGAAAGCACCGATTAGCGGTTTTATTCAGAAAATCGACGTGGCTACCTGTTTCCTGGTCAATTCTGCTAGAGGACCTCCGAAAAATCTAACATTATTACAGGCGCTCACTCCATCATATTAAATTTCCATGTAATAAATAAAGAAATGCATACATAAACACATTAATAAATAAATAAATAAATTTATGAGCGCTATAACAGAAAAAAAAAACATTAAAAAATTGCTGAATTTTTAAAGACCTACTGCCTCCCCCACACACTTCGGGTTTGAAAGAATTTCGAAAAAGCTTTCCCTCCGACCCGAAGAAAGTTATTTTTTTTACATGGAAGGTTAAAACGATGAGGAAGAACTTTCTTTTCAGTTTGCTTTGTGTCGCTGATTTCGCCCTCCCCCCGCGCCCCTTCGTTCCATTCCTTTTCACCAACACATCAGCCCATACAGTTATCACTTCCTGCCGATGAGCTCACTAGTAAACGCAATGCCCAGTGGGCATGTTATTGCCGTTCATTACAGGTTTAGTCTCTAATGCTGCCTAGGGTGCATGAATAATTTAAGACCAAAAAAGAGTGCAGTATTACAAATCTTAAAACTAAAACTAACAACAGAAAAATAGACTGAAAGTAACGGGCGAGGTGAATCAGATCTATTTCAATCACCCAGAACTGAAGCTGATACCTGGCAAACAGGGTATGTCAGCATGGAAAAAAACAATGCAGAATTTTTTTTTCTGACTCATCCATTGCAACCATCTTAACATCTAAACTAACAAAACGGTTTGTGCAGATTCCCGTACTTCTGCAGAGGTGCCTTTTGAAAATGTGACCAATATTGGTAAGATTTAAAAAAAAATATGTTACACTTCTTTTTATCAGGAACAAGCCTGATTACCCGTTCTACGAACGGAATAGGAAAGAAAGAAAAGGCAGTGTGACAGTGACAGATGATGACAATGGGTTAACTATTGTGACATACCTTCACTGTAGAACTTCTGGATAGACGACGTTGCGAGTCTGATATTCCGCAGCCAACACAAAGACAGATTTATTTGTTCCTGTCCTGGACAGTGCCACATATAGCATTCCATGTGTGAATACTGGAGATGTTAAATCCAAGTCCATGGTTTTTAAAGTCTGGCCCTGAGCCTTGTTTATAGTTATGGCAAAACATGGCTGAACGGGAAATTGACGCCGTTGAAAAGTGAAGGGCAATGCACTGTCAGAAGGCTGCAAAATTATCCGTGGATACGGTCCTGATGATATATGCACTATTAAAGCATTGGGGGTAGATTTGCAGACAGTGCACCTTGTGCCATTCATTAGACGTGGTGGGTTGAGAGACCGCATAATCATAACTGGCATCCCAACTTTAATGGTAAGTTTGTGAGACGGAAGCCCAGCGACCTCTACTGAATTAAGAAACTCTGTGGGATAATGCACTGCCTCCTCTTCCGTAACAGTGCTATCAAAGGAGGTGTAAACTTTGCACAGCCCAGGCATCATTTGAGTAAGTCTGGCATTGATGGTGGCTACAGTGTCATTTAGTGGTGCCAATATGGCTCGTTCTGCCAGCCATGATGAGCTAGTATGGTTCTGCAAAAAATCTGGATATACAGAAGTAATTAGGTCATTTGTAGTTAATACTGTGGTTCCAAATGAATTCAGAGATATGCTGTCTGGTTCCTTGCACAATGGATATGTACCACTGCCAAGATCAAGCAAGAATTCAGCAAATTGACCAGCTTCTGCTTCACCACCAAGATGAACTCTCATGTTTGTTTGAAGTTTTCGAATCTTGACATACTGCCATAGATTGGACATCTTTAAGCATGAGTTCACAATGTTGGCCCTTGTGCCACCACGCACTACAGGTAATATAGTAAAGTAGTAATTCCACCCATTATTTCTTCCCTTCCTGTGATGTCACGAAGTGATCTGTCAAGGGCTTCAAAAATCAACTTGTTACTCATGGGCGCTTCATCTACAATGATGGCACAACAGTCCTTGATGAGTTTAGCGAGGGAAGTTCCTTTCTTGATCGAACACATTGGAACATCACACTGCGTCAAGTAAAGGGGTACCTTGAAAATGCTGTGAATAGTGCGGCCTCCAGGAATGAGGGTAGCTGCAAGACCACTGCTGGCTGTGGCAATAGCAATTCTTCGTTGTGATCTTATAGATGCAAGAATGGTGTGGATAAGAAATGTTTTACCACATCCCCCAGGCGCATCCAGGAAAAACAACCCTTTCTCAGAATTAAGTGCAGCTGTAACAAACTCATCATGGACAATACGTTGCTCTGTATTAAGTAACTGGATATTTCTCGCAGAGACTTCCTTCTCCTTCACGATGTCATATGTCATTTCCCGCCTGTAGTCCGCTCCAGCTCTCTGCACAGCATCTCTTTCATGGTGAGGAAGGCCATAATGTGTGAGCTGAAGTCCTCCCATGTCCAACACCATATCTTCTATCTCTGCCAAAGCAGCTTGAAGAACAATATCATCATTGCGGTCTGCACCAAGACTGTGAGCAAAATCTTCTGACATGGTTTCAGTATGCCTTGACCATAAATCCATAGGGTTGCTTGGGTTGCAGTGCACCAAAATTACCGCAAACAGACTACGCATCTGTTTGGGCAACATACTGACTGATGCTTCTTCCAAAGTTAAGTGGTGGACATTGTCATCTAGTAAAAGCCCTCTCTGCAAACATGCATCTCTGTAGGTAGGGTACACATTCTGGTCCACAATTTTTAAGTCATTGTAGCTCCTTGGACCGGTCACGTGATGAAGCAGCAGTCGCAAAAAGAAACACTCTCCTTGACGGGGGCTAACTGTATACATTCTACCGATTGCTGCGGTTTCAAAAATATCCTTACCATCTATTTGCTTTCCACGTTTCCTGCGACTCCATGTTTTGTTGGCCCATGTGTAAAAACGTGGCACATCTATATAAAGCAAAGTAGCAGCAAAGGGGTCTATCTGATAGAGCTGAAAAAAGGCTGTGAGTGTTGATGCTGGTGGATCAGCTGTAGCCCTCTCTTGTGCAGTATCCTCAGTAAAGTATACCCGTTGGCCATTTTCCAAGTGAACGGCTAACTGAATAACTGGCGGGTAACGTTCGTGCATTGGCATCTGGAAAATTCTCCATGCTGCCTCAGTACTGCCAATATCAATATACCTGGCATTGATAAAATCACTGACTTCATCCCTTTCTCCTTGGTCTGTTACCTGGAATGTTGCCTGGTCAGAACCTTTATGGACATAGTTCAAAACATATTTTATGCTCTTGACAGAGCTACAGAGTTCAACATTCAAATGGCAATTCATTTGACGGAGAAGGCAAGGGTTATAAGGTACAACCCATCTGTTATCTACCACTGTTTCTGTTCTTCTTCCTTCTCGTGTGCATTGCAGGACAGCGGTATGGCCTCCATCACTTGGATGTCTCCGCCGATACTTGGGGTAAGAATCAGTGCCAGTTTCAGTGTGGTGGAGAAATGGTTTGGGGAATCCTTTAGAGCATGTGCCATTTTTTATGCATGGTGCTGTTACATTCTGTTGACCACATGGCCCATGGATCATGTTTGATGTAACAATATTGTACAGCTCAGGATCTTGATTCTTGTCAGGAATTTCTGCAACAACTGCTTTATCAAAATGCTCCGGTGTTATCTTGCTGTCCTTGGTCAGCCACAATAGAATATGTGCATGGGGCAGACCACGCTTCTGGAACTCAATGGAGTACAGCCAAGCTTGCAGTGTACCGAAGTCACCATTTTTTAAAATTTCCATGAGATGCTGTAGCTTTAGCCTGAAGACGCGCACAGTCAGGTCAGGTCGATCATGTGCTTGTTGTCCTTGACAGAGGTTGTCCTGAATTTCATTCCATTTGGGGTTTGTCGTCATGGTAATAAACAGATCTGGCTTTCCATATTGTCTGACATATGTCATTGCATCTTGCTGTCGCTCAAACATGTAGCGGGGTCCCCCAGTGAAACTCGAAGGTGATATTACACGTTGACCAACATTCCGAGGGTCACCATCTCCAGAGGTGAAGGTATCTCTCAGAGCACCATAACTGTCTGCCCTGTTCACGCCGAATGTAAAAAAGGCGTTCACTTTCAATTTTGGCATAGACATCAACTAAAAATTGCTGCAGTAGCCTTCTGCTGAGCAAAATGTAATTCCCTGGTCGTGTCATAAAGTGAAAGCTGTAAAATTTCAGCATGGTGAGTTTGTTATTGTTTGTGAATTTCATCTGCAAATTCCATCCATGTGTACCTCTTGGAAACAGTATGGGATATTGCATGGTATCATACGCAGGGTGAAATTCACTGATGCGTTGTAGGGTATCATCACGCGTCCTCAAGACGATGTCTCTCTCACCTACAGGATCATTGGGCATAAGCAGACCTACCTCACTCGTCTCGGGGGCATTATATTTATAGCGTCTTTCATGCTCTCCAGGTGGACGGTTGTGATTCGAAATACTGATGCGGTAATTTTCCAAATTGTTGTGTAATGCAAATTCATGCACTCCTTTCAGTTCACGAACATAAATATTGTGTGCATGAAGCTCCTCTTGAATTGCCCTCACCAGGTTTTGTCGAAGACCATCAACAACACCCATTCTGGCAGTTACCTCAGACATTTCTCCATCGATGAAATAGATCTGAAGAAATTTTGCGTCAACACTGGCGTCAGTATTTATATTTGGTAGAAGTCCACCGATGCGATGACAGACTTGGCCCTGGATGCGGAATTGGGGATTCCAACCTGGAACATTAATTTCACTGCATCCGAAAGATGTCAGCTGGAAAGCACAGTTGTATTTCCGGATATTTGATAAAAAGTGCACTGCGTCAGGGGTTTCCTGGTGAAAGAGGGTGTGCAAATATTCAGTTTGAGGTGGATAAGGAGTCAGAGTTACCTTACCGTTTCCACAGCACATTCCAGGAGTTTCCAATTTAAATTTTGATGCATGACAATGGGGACATATCTTTGTCATCCCTCCAACGGCATTGTTATGCTTTTGAACAAATGCATGTGGTGCATAGTTAAGAGCCATTGGAATTCCTGGATCTAAAGCAGGGACTGGCTTTTCCTGCGGGTGTGTAGCTAGGGCAGGGGGTTGCCTTTCATGCGGGTGTGGAGCTGGGGCAGGAACTGGCGTTTCCTGTGGACGGCGTTCTTGAGCAAGCTCATCAGGCACTTGAGGCACTGTCTGAATAGCTTGAAGAGACTGCATGGCAATTCCATCTTCTTCAGTTGCCGAATCTTCATTGGTGGTAGCAGATCCACCCACATGCAACAATTGTTGCCGCTTGAAACGTTGGCCCTGTGGCGTCAATCTCCCTAATCCAGACCCTTTCCTTTTCCTAGGCATATTAAAAACTTAGATCTAGTCCAGACTAATTAGAACAAAGCTGAAACCTAACCAAATCCAAAAAGGTTTGCTGTTGAGCAACGAAATGAAAGTCCTGCTGTTGGGCGCTGCTTTAAACAGTTAAAATGTGTGATGGCCACCCACGTACAACAATCGTTGCCGCTTGAAAAGTTGGCCCTGTACTGTGGCGTCAATCTCCCGACCTAATCCAGAATCTTTCCTTTCCTAGATCTAGTCTAGAATGTAGGCATAGGCTATTGAAAACACATTCTAAAACACAGATATATAGACCTAGTCTAGATGTAAACTAATCAGAACAAAGTTGAAACTTAACCACAGTTGTGCACTGTTTTAAAATGTGTGACGGCGGAAGTTGGCGGTAATCGTTGGCGTAAAACATCATGAGTTAAATAGGTCTGATTACTTCAGTCGATGAAATATGAGAAAATGTATTCTTGAAGGTACGGTGCACGTAAATCATTAGATCTGCGTCCTCATGATAAGACATGTAGATCTGCGTCCTCATGATAAGACATGTAATTTGGGGGTCTATTCCGCGGCAGTTTAGCACAATCGGCTATATTGCGAGGCGATTCAACAAAATCGGCGACTGTAATCGCTCAAGCAATTTGCGCACAGAATACTATAATCGATGACAAAAAATTGCCGCAAATTTGCCGAAAATTTGATGTGTCGCAACACAAAAACGGAAACAAACGTTCTGTTATTTCTCAAATATATTTAAATTTTATGTGCCGGCGACACGACCACAGACTATACTAAGCACTGTGTAAAATTTGAAGGCCATAGAATCAACATTAACGGAGGAGTAGCGACAGAGGCGCGCGCAATGTCGTAAGTTTCTCTTTTATTAGTATAGATGTTCATGCTCACATTTGCCCTGTGGATTTTTGTCGTTGTGACGAAGTATTTGGTCCCCCGCGGTGGACGTTCCCCCTGAACAAGCACTTCATACTAAAAGTTCCCCCTTGCATTTGGCGAAAAATGAAAATGTTTGATAACTTTCACTTAAAGCCTTGAAAACTCGATGTTATTTCACCATAAAAATCCTCTAACTGTAAATCTTTAAACGATATTTGACAGGCTTTTTTTTTTTTTATTATTATTTGGAGAGGGGGGAGGGGGCGACTTTATACATCGTCCGGCAACTAAAATATCCGGTTGGAACAAATACTTCATAGCACTTTATCACCCCTGGACCATGAAGTAAATGTTCCCCCGGAGGAAGAAAGAGTGGAACATTTAATGTAAAATTAATAAGCTGCTCCTAAGTTTTTGTAACAACATCAGTGAAATGTCACATTTATTATTAAATTTTATTCTACATTCTTGAACAATTGTAAAATCTTTTTTTTTTTTTAAAGGTGGTTTTCAAGACTTGGGCGAGTTACACTAGATTTAATGATTTAGTTAGGCAATTACAAAATAAATTTATGATCAAGTGATTTTCAAGGCTTCGGCGAGTTAGGCTCTATCTAATGTTTGTAGTTTTACTTTCGTATTATAATTCTGCTTGAGAATTTTGCGTGGTAAGTGGCAAGACAGGATCTCAAATATCGAAGTTCTGAGCCGAGCCAACATTCCATCAACTCAGGCTCTCCTAGGCAAAAAAAGACGGCGGTGGCTTGGGCATCTCCACCGTATGGAAAATGATCGCATCCCCAGACAAATTCTCTACGGGGAACTTGCTACTGGCAACCGACCCAGAGGTAGGCCACATCTGCGATTCAAAGACACTGGCAAGGTCACGATGAAAGCATTCAACATCGACCCCAATGAATGGGAGAACCTTGCAAATGATCGAAGCAGATGGAGACAAAAATTGCGCAGTGGCACGCTCGCAATAGACTTCAAGGCAAAAGAAACATACCTGACAAAACGACAGAGGCGGAATGAAAACACTCGCCAAAGTGAACCCAAAAGACTGACCTGCAATCACTGCCATCGCACTCTCGGGTCAAACATTGGTAGAATAAGCCACGAGAGAAGCTGTCAGTCAAAGTGAAAGTGAATATTCTAGCTGCTAAGACCGTCTGTAAAGACGCTAAAGGCCATATATATAATTCTGCAAGGTGAACAAATGCTAGGTCGTCTTTATTTCCAGGTGGGAAAGTTTTCCAGGAGGAGAAAGTATCCAAGGACCGTCATCAATGAAAGCAAAAATCGGCAAAGAAATGCCAAATCTCAATACAGTGTCACTCACTGTAAGAAACGTTTAATTACACACACACAAAAAAAAAACAACAACAGGTAGCTTTGCAACTTTAGGAAAGTGGAATATTTTCAAAACTGTATATAAAACACCCCAGCAATTAGTGAATTATCCTTTATAATTTTGTTTCTTTGTTTATAATTGATGAAAGACTTAAAATCCGAGAGATCGTTCAACGTACCTTTTTAAAATCTTTTTTACGGAATTCATTGTGCACCGGTACATCTAGTTTTGTTGTTCTGTTGTTAGTTGTTCCTAATGCTGCGTGTGTCTAACGCTGGGCGTTGCTTACTGTGACATGCACAACTTTTTCTCTCTTCTTTTTATTTAAAGCTTAAAGTCCCCTGTGTTTCTGCATTATTTTTGTAGGCACAGTTACATGAATATATCTAAAGTCTAAACAGGAGCTTTCGCAACAGCAAGCCAACACATTCATTGCCATATTGTTAGTGTTAAGTGATGACGTTTCACTGTTTTGCTTCTCACTCTCCCTATCTCTCTTAACACAACAGGTCATAAGTTCACCTTCCAGTTATCACATTTTAATGGAACAAAAAAAATAGTGGCTCTACACAATACACCAAATACATATTCCTTTGATTCTATTGGCTGGAATTTCACAAAAAAATATTAGAAAACTCCGAATTGCTCAAAACAGTGCAGCGAGACTTGTTTTGAAGAAAAAGAAAAGAGATTCAGCACTGCCACTTCTGCAGAGTTTGCACTGGCTGCCAGTCGAGAAAAGAATAATGTACAAATTGTCATCCATTTGTCACAAATGTGTCAATAATACTGCTCCATCGTACCTAGTTGATTTAACTGATTACTATGTTCCATCTCGTCAACTAAGATCATCATCTGACACTACAAAATTGAAAATACCTAAAATGAATCTGTCAACTGTAGGAGAAAAGTCCTTTTCATTTCTTGGCCCTACCATCTGGAACACTCTTCCAAAGACAACCAGGGAAATTAATGACATTGGTTCTTTCAAACGCCATCTGAAGACCCATTTCTTTCAGACAAACTAGGCTAGGTGTTTTTCGGCAGCAACAATAGTAAATATTTTTGAATTTCTTTTGTGTATGCGTGTGTGTGTGTGTGTGTAAAAGTTTGTTAAAGCGCCCAGAGCTTGTCATCGACGGGGTTGGCCGCTATATAAATGCAATATATTATTATTATTATTATTTTCTTTTTTTAATGTATTTTTTTAAATATACTGGCAACATACCAAAATAGTACATGTATGAAAAAGAAATAGTACCTATGACTGCATTCAAACATTTCATTTTGTTATTAACTTTTAAATACTGATAAAAGAACAATAAATGTATAGCAATTGTGAAGGTGTACACTGTCTGTACAATTTGCAACATGCAGTTAGAAGAATGAACAAACAACTCAGGAAATGGACACAAAAGTGACCAATTCAGCATTTCTGAAGAACAATAATTTCATTCTTACATCAAGTGACAGGTAGTGCTGAATTCCACTCAGCTGTTATCATAAAAATGTTGGATTACTCTTTGAAAGAAACATTCTTCCTCAAGCAATCACTTAGGATTAGTACTTATACAGAAAACAATTGATGTTTACATCATCTGATGAAGAGAAAAACACATTAATTCAAGTATTCAAATGAGTGGCTTGACTGCAAAACGCGATAAGTACCATTTGTACAAAATCAGAGATAATTGCATCAGATAATATCTCGACGTGGGTTACATGACATGATTAAAAAAAAAAAAATCCACAAAAAGTAATATATCCAAAGGTAATAATCCATCATCTCTTTTTTTACAAGCCGTTATTATAAGTGCGTTTTGCTACAGGGGCGCTCACTGATACATACCAATCATTAACTTCGTCCTTATTCTCAACCTTCAATCTTACCGAATCCCTAACCCTGCCCTTTCAACCAAACAACAGGAGGTTAAAAAAAAAAAAGAGAGAAAATCGGAAAGGATAATTAATTAAGGCCGTTTTTAGGAGTATTTCGGGAGGAGCTCTTTAGCTCTGGAGTCACAAAAAGCTTTGAAATACGTAAATGTCATGAGTCGGGTGTTGTTAAATCTCACGCAGAGCCGTGGGTTGTTTTTTTTTTTTACCAGGGCCATGAGAAATTGGCTGGTGGCCTTGAACGGTCCTCGTGAATTATTGTTGGTGAGTAAGAAATTGCAAAGTTAAACTGTTAGATTCACGCTTTTGGGTTTTGGGTGTTCGTGATTAGAAGTAAGGCAGTGAGGGTGAGAAAAGGTGGGGATGTTTGACATTGTTAAGTATGACTAGACAGGTTTTGCACGTTAACTGGCTGGTAGAATAGTGCAGACGTATTCCTACATTCAAAATGGTGGGAGTTTTCGGCCAATGCGATTGCTGAACTAATTTTGCCAGCGGATTAACCCTGCTGGGTATTTGGCCATATAAAAGATCGTGTAACGCTGAAATTCATTGAATACAGACGAGCAGAAGCATCGTGTCGTGACGTATCTCCGGTTGGCCAGTACCTGAACTGAGTGGCAAGAAGACTAGTCCATTGTCATGGGACTGAAGGAGCCTAGAGAGAGAGAGAAAGCTCATAGAAAGAAAGGTTTTGGTTGGTCTGACCTTAAGAGTCCACGCTGCGCTCTTCTGATGTTCGCGCCTACTAGCTAGGCGTGACCAACGGTAACTCATCTTTCCACTAGTAATTGATAGAAGTTCAGAGATAGGGAGAAAACCCTCAGCCTCGTAGGAAGTCTGAGAAACCCACAGCTTGGACTCGACGAACGAATGTATTGTTAGCTTGTGATTCATTACGGCACGAGCTCACTGCTAATTGATATGAATGTTAGAGTCATTAGCTGGATAGAATTATATGTACAATCTTCTTAATACCTGCAAGCCGAAATCGTGCTTCTGTGGGCTTTGCATATACTGGGCTTTCCTAGCCTTCAGTGTACCTTGAGAACCCATATTATTTCTGGAGAGTTTGTCTGGCGACTGGTCAGTGGCGACTCAACTACTATATAGATTGATATCTTATTTTTCTTATAATATACCATGTGGATATTGAGTGCAGTACAATTGATAGAAATATAGTCACATTTTCACAAATCCCAGACTGGGAGATGTAATAATTATAACAAGACAACAATCACGAACGAACAAGTATAACACTTAACAGAACAACCCATCAGACTCACACATTTATTATACATAAAGATACAGATAAAAGTGCAATTACATACACTATATTATTGAATTTACTACCGTCCAACGGCCTTATTCCCACATGCACTCTTCCTCGGGTCCACAACCCGGTAGTTACTTTCTAAAGACACTTCGGCCTCAGCCTCTCCTCTCAGGGTCTTAATAGCACATTAATATTTCACTGGCACCGCAGTCTCTCAATAACACCTTCCTATTGCCATAACACATTAGCATTCCAATAGCACCTCAACATGTCAATAGCACATTAGCATTTCAATAGCACATCAACATGGCAATAGCACATTAGTATTTCAATAGCACATCAACATGGCAATAGCACATTAGCATTTCAACAGCACATTCACGATCATATATACGTCCCTGTCGGTGGCCAGACTGCCACGACTCATGTGCCTCTACTGTCCTGCACCGACAGCCTCCTTCCTGGCCTATGTGTGGCCTCCGGCCCTATGCTGGCCTATCCCCTGTGCTCACCGTAGGCGGCTCTTCGGCCCGTCCCCGGCACCTACAAGAATAACATTACATTGGTATAATACCATACCACTTCTATTCACTTCACCCCTCCTTACAGCTCATGAAGCGTACACACAATAGTTCACATTTCACTCACCAAACATCTTACGGTAACACACCTCCACTGTAGTACACAATACTCACTCTCGCTACAAATCCATGAACTCAACTTCCATCTATCGCTCATGGCGCACATTGCCATATACAGTATCAAGGACTTCCACATTCCTCACATATACTTATTTACATCATGCTAATAGACGAATATTATACATCAATCATAATTATCAATCATCGTTTCACCTACCAGTCATCACTGGAAAAACACTACTCCCAAGTCTTCCGACTGCTCTCCTTATGTTCGCCCTCTGGGGGTTTCTCCTGCGTCCGCTCTCTAGGACGTCTTAGTGTGCAGTGATAGTAATACAGCGCTCTCGCCTCATTCAGACCCCCACCACTCACAACATGCACGCTTTCCCTTACCCCGTGGCCCGTGGGTTAACTTTATTCTAACCCTCTTCTCGTAACTACTGATCCTCGCTCACTCGCTCGTGACACACATAACTATGCTACATTAAGTTAATAAGTGGAAGCTTTTGCTTTTTGAATATACCTCTATCGTCTTTTGTTATATTAATGTTTATTACATATGGCCCGGCCGGCCTGAGATATCTATACTCTTGTTATTTAATAATTTCTTGTGTGTTTGTGTCCGAGTGTGAGTTAGCTGCCTCTCGTGCAGTCACTACATCCCCAAAACATTAACTCTGCTCCTGACAGTAAAGCTAGACAAAAAAAAACAATTTGGGATTAGGGGTGTACGCAAGCTTACTTGTAACAACATTCTTTTTACATGAAGCGATAAACATCACATTTTTTTTGGACAAAACTTAACAAATCCAAAGGCGAATCCCCTCATTTATCATAAATCTACAATTTCATCTACATCTAAAATAATGACTTATAAACAAGAAATTACACTAGAATCTACATCCAGATAGAAATCAGATTCTAGATCTAGATCTAGACCTATAATCTAAACTTTGCATACCGCCGATTTAGTAGAATTCAGCTTGAATAGGCCACTATAACCTAGACTTAGATTTACCAATTTACCAATTACCTCATCTATATTTAGAGGACGGCTCCAGCTGTTTGACAAAGTTTCTAAAGAAATGTCGATGGATTTATTTCATTCTGCTGAAAAAAAAAAACCATTTTATCAGAGCTGTCGTCAAAAGCACGTAAATAATATTTTTCTTTGGGTATTTGAACGAAGCATATAATAATTATAACATATATGGTAAGCTCATTTAACAACAGTTAAAAAAAAGAGCTAATTGGAACAAACATTGATGCTTTTTTCAAAATGAAAAAAATAATGTATTCGCATTTTCAAAATGCCAACATAAAGAAAGGGGCAAAAGCAGTATACACAGCGATTTTAACCCTTGTCCCACGTTAAGTGAACTCGTCCACGTAACGCATAATGCAATGATAGCTTCTGGACAGCCAGCTACTTGCTAGTGTGTTGCTTTGAACCTCAAAAGACGGGTCAGTCAGGTCGTTTTGAACACATATTCATTATGTTCACTTTAGTATCCATTTACAAAAATATGCTTGACATAAATGGCCCCAATGATATTTGGCTTATTTTTATAAAGTAACCTACTTGTAATGAGATACGATGACGATCATTGTTAAATAGAAGGCTTATGGCATACAGGCTTTTCTGCACTTACGATTACATGCTGTTTAAAACATGTTTTAAACTTTTCCCAAGAGGGCTGCATTTTCTTGTCTTGGTGGAATGCTGCATTAGGATGTTTGTCGGTAGGGTTTTCTTCAAGGGAAATTAGGAATAAATGACTGACTTCGTTGTTGGTCGTTTTACTTATTAAATGTGATAATTAGAGAGACATTCTGTCGTTTTGGTTAAACCGCTTATAAAAGTACACGTATTTATTCTATAAGCTGGAAATCAAATCTTGTGCCCAAGTCATACCAGGTACTTGCACTAATTACACGTATCAAAACATTGCTTTCTCTTTCCTCCACTAATTCAAGGTCCAACCTCCATTATTATACCAGTAATTTGGGCTTGCTGAATGATGAAATGCATACTTTTTTTTTTTTGACAAGCCATTATCATAGCATTGCACAAGTCCTCAAATGATTGTATATTATAATACACTGTTAAAGACTCCTTCATACTGTCCCCCATATCTCGGACACGTCCACTCGTAAAAAAAGAATTTGCCTTGGACCAAGGCTTGCTTGCATGTGGGTCCTCTCCTCCATCTGTCATTGCATTAATGAAATAATGATGTATGTGCCCATTGTTAGATACAGGTCCAAAAGGAAATGCATTCCATCCTGTGGGAGCAATATAGGAATAACTGATCAGTTCAAATCAAGAAAGGTTTGTTGGCTTAAATCCTGATTTATTTTAATGTTACCTCAAACACAGAGCCTAGTAACTGGAACTGATGTGAATGTAATACATGTAACGTATTTTCATTTCATATACATTGTATTCTAATACATGTCATAATTCATTTTCAGCATTTGGCAAAGACTGCCTGAAACTTGATAAACACAATTGGATAAAAAAGAGACCCGGTTGGATTAGCTGACACTCAAGAAAACTTACACCAACAATGAAACAATTTTGAGACCATTTCTTTTCTAATGAGATTTACAGGAATGTCCGTATTCTTTATTTCAGACTAGATAATAAATTATGCTTTATTGCTAACTTCAGTATTTATTTCACTTTTGGTTCAAGCTGAATAATGTCAAGTTGAGAAACGTAGATTTTGGCTTAAATATAAAACCTACTCAAATTACTGTGTATGGCGTCGAGGTAATAATTCTATCCCTTGCTGTTTCATTTGAAATAGATCTATAATTATAAAATATAAATATAAATAGATATATGTGCACCTACTCATGCCAACTTTACGTACAGAGTAGTCCTGAACCTCTAAAGTCATCATTCGACAAACAGAGGAAGAAGATGTGATCAGTTTTTTGCATAATTTCCCAAAGTTTGTAACAGAAAATAAAGATAAACAAAAAACAAAAAAAAAAGTGACACCCATTAGGTTTGACACTTGTGTTAAATGAAAATACCTGAAATACATGTAGCTATCAGAATCATTCCGTAAAAATTATTTGACAGTTCAAGACTTACCCGTGACAGGCAGGACAGGAATGCTCAAAACTGGACTCTGAGATCTATGCCTTTTGCGTCTCCTTTTTCAATTCAAACCACTTTCCACTTTGACATCATTTTCATTCAGAACTAGACCAGCAGCATCTTCGACACTCTGAGATTAAAAGATAAAAAAAACAACATTTTTGACACTAATTAGCCTTGAAATTAGTTGAAAATGTCTGTGATATATATGCAACACCATAGTAACACAACTGGATCTAGATTTCCACAATTGTGTTGTGGCTCCATCAGTTGTTTTTGTTTGTTTGTTTGTTTGTTTGTTTTTGTTTTTAGGACAGTGAAATTTGTCTACAGCTCAAAAACTGGAAGAACTGATCCACCTAGTTCACTGCTAGGGACATCAATCAGTCAGTGATTTAATTATGAAATCTTCGGGCTTGTGGCCTGCTCGTCATGACAGCACACACAATTCATGCTCCCTTACAGTTAGTTACATTGTAAACAAACCTCGAAGAGACGTTCATGTATCTAGATTCGAGCCTAGGTTTCATGTATTTGGCTCGAGCCAGCCGTAAAATACACGGCACTTTACAATATTTAACAAAAATGGCAAAACAATCATGTTTCTACCGACATAAAATAAATAATTTTCTCATAAAAATCCTACTTTCATGCACATACTGTTTATAAAACAGTCAGATTTTGACTCAATTAGATGGTCGTTTATACTGCCTTGTCAATACCTGATTTCAATAATGAATAGTTTTTACCCACATTTGTACTAATTATGGCTTTAGTTCTGTGCACTTGATGCCCAGACACTTAAGCCATCTCTGGGCGGCGCCACACAATGTTTTTCCACATTTTAATGCTTAATTTTGCTCCGGGAACATCGTCTTCTGTATGCTTGGTAGCCTCAAAGACAACGTTCGACGGTATTTTGTCCTATGCGCATACAATGATGACGTCACGTCACAGCTTAAATCCGTTCCCTATAGGTAGAATGCGCATGACGTCACAGAGTGGTTTCTTTTTTTTTTTCCGCCATGTTGTTTGGCCAGTGGAGTCGATTCAAAGGAGTGCGAGGCGTGACGAATTCCACTTGGATATTAAAACAGTTACAATGATAGCGAAATGCATCGTTGTTGGTTGCAGCAACAAGGGTGGAAGGGTGGCTGTAAGATGTTCAGATTCCCTATCGTCCGTTTTAAGGAGGGAAAGGAAGTGAAAGAATTAACGGAACGTCGACGTCGTCTGTGGTTGAAGGCAGTGAACAGAAAAGGAATTGACTCCAAAACTCTGAAGCCGCACCATTTTGTTTGTGCCGAGCACTTCATCTCAGGTAATCATCATTTTACATCTTAATTGAATAATGTGATAAAACTAAGCCTGTTATTTTCGTCGCAGGAGAGCTAGATCTAGATTTCCATAGGCTACATGTATTGCACGATATTGCAGGCCAGATAGGTCTAGCCTAAGGGTCTAGAGCAATATATTATATCCGAGTGAAGGTAGGTGTCTGACATAATTAACTGTTAGGACCAGGCAGTTCGGTAATAGGTTTTGGAACTGGGTTAGTTGTGAATTTCTTTCAAGTTGGAATCATTAAGAACATCCTACTTGTTAGTGTGTTTTCTGGAGGTAAGCAGATTCAGTAAATTCCTTCTGAACTGCACTGATCAAGATCCTAGATCTAGTAGGCCTGATTTCATCCATTTTAAACAAGTTCAACATGTCCTTTCAGATTACTGTTGCTTAATGATACAGTGTAATTTAATTTGATAAAATTTTATGTTAAAATGACAAGGCAAAACTGAGCTGCCACAGATAGGTTGGGGGAATTCACCCATTATTGTAGGTGTAAAAATTCGTGGTGCACACTAGATAGGCCACAATGTCTGGAAATGTGACCGCCGGAAAGTCTTTCTGGGTCCAGCTGGTGTCAGGGATGCTATAAGGATCGAGTCCTTTTACTTTTGCAATTTTTTCTTCGTACCTGGCCCAACTGACTGGGTCCAAATGGCTTACTTTGGCATCTTCTACATTGCATTCCTCCATTGTTGTGGACAGGTCTAGCCAAGCAACATGGCGGACCCGGAAGTAAAGTGAAATATGCGCATTCTACCTATAATAGGTCTTTCCCGTTCTCTCCCATTTTCTTTCAACTTCACTTCTTCTTCATTTGCTGTTCGAATCTACATTTTAAAATATCCATTTAATTCTGTTGCGCGGGTTGCGTCAATTTATACAAATATTTTTTATTTGATTGTTGGTTTTTTGTTTGTTTGTTTGTTGTTGTTATTGTTGTTTTTGCGTATTTTATTTGTCGATTTACATCTATTTATTTGTTGATTTTATCGTAATATTTACCTACAATTCGTATGTACCTGTGAGTATGGGTGGGTTTGCATAATTGTTTGTATGTGAAGATAAAAAGGGTTGAAGGGGATTGAAAAACTTGTTCCATACTTAGGAAGTTGAGACTGTTGTGATCATCACATCAGTCCAAGTGCTGTTAGCAGTTTTTTTCTTATAGAGCCCGATATGAATTTCTACAGATGGGAAGTTATTTATGTGGATATTGCTTTGGGTGTCTGTTTGTGGGTGGGTGGGTGGGGGGGGGGCGGGGGCCTGACTGTGCTTGGAGTGCAATCTGATAAATATCCAAAATACTGCTGTGGATGGGATAGAAGAGCAAGGATTTCCTTTTGCATCCCGAGGAACGCATAAAGGTAAATAGATAGATAGATAGATAGATAGATAGATAGATAGATAGATAGATAGATAGATAGATAGATAGATAGATAGATAGATAGATAGATAGATAGATAGATAGATAGATAGATAGATAGATAGATAGATAGATAGATAGATAGATAGATAGATAGATAGATAGATAGATAGATAGTGTCACGATTAAGGTTGATGACCTTGTACGCCACGAGTATAGAGGGGGGTAAACTTAGTAGGGGAGAAGGGGAGTTTAAAGTTGTTGTCGAGCATGAAAGATTAAATATCACGAGGAAGGTCGGTGGCCTTGTGCGCCACGAGTCTAGGGGGGTGAGCTTAGCAGGGGAAAACACGGTTTTTAACATTGTTGACGAGCGTGGATAGATACACACGACTCGCTTTAAACTAGTCGCGTGTGCAAAAAACCTCGGGAGTATAAGTAGAGGAGAAGCTCGACACACGTGGTTCCCAAATTATTCGTTCCTAAAGGAAGACGCAGCGAGAAGTGGTCCGGGCGACAGGTGGAAGGTCGTGCCATGGGGACCAGGGGTGTTAAGTATGTGAGGAATCTATGAGGTTCCCAAGTTATTCATTCCTAAAGGAAGACGCAGAATTTATCGGTCCGGGCGACAAGTGGAAGGTCGTGCCAGTGGGGACCAGAAGTGTTAGGTGTGTGGGGGATCCATGATGTTCACATTTATTTCCCAATAAGAAGAATTTAATCGGTCCGGGCGACAAGTGGAAGGTCGTGCCATGGCGACCAGAAGTTGAGTTCTGATGATAGGATGGGAACCCATCAGAAGCTCGTGAATCTACGATGGCGGGTGTGAACCGTCGGGGTGCAGTGTGTTTGCAAGTTGAAGAGTCTTGAGGACGGGATGTCGAGAACCCCTCAAGGAACAAGTAATCTACGATGGCGGGCGTGAACTGTGTGTTCTTATTTGTGTGAAGCCAGGGGCGTCTGTTTCCCCTTTTATCGTCGAAATTAACGATCTAGAAAGGATTGTGTGAACTCTGGAGAAGTGAAACTGCATCAACGAGGAGGGCAGCTGTTGACAGAGACTATTAAGTATACGTAGTTAAGTTTATAGACAGAGGGATTAGATCTAGATGTGAAACGGGGAATAGATAATAGCAAGGATCCCCAAGAGTAAATTTGAAATAATATCTGTTTTTGTGATTATGTATGTGATTATCATGAGTTGAATGTTTTGACATAAGTTTTGTCATGCATTTATAATTAAATATCGTTTAATTTAAATCTCACTCCATGTGTCCGTTGATCGCTGGTCTGCTTGCTTGGTTTGTTAGCTGGGTTTGAAAGGTAGATAAGTTAGGTACTCATCACACACGTGGTCGTGACCATCTTCACGCACGTGATCGTGACAATAGATAAATAGATAGATAGATAGATAGACAGATAGATAGATAGATAGATAGATAGATAGATAGATAGATAGATAGATAGATAGATAGATAGATAGATAGATAGATAGATAGATAGATAGATAGATAGATAGATAGATATATAGATAGATAGATAGATAGATAGATAGATAGATATAGACAGACAGACAAACAGATAAATCGAGAGGGGGATAACTATGTAAGTAGTTTTACAGCTTCTTCCAAACGTCTTAGTCGTTTGGCGTCCACGATTAGCTGAAATTTAACTAAGGAAGTCCAGGTGCAGAATGAAACTGACAATGTTCGAAGTCCAGTAATAATAATGTATAGCATTTATATAGCGCATATCCATTTAAAATGCTCTATGCGCTATACAGAAACAACATGTCAACCACAGAGCAGAATGGAGCTGCCGGCGAAGCGCTCAACACACTGCACTGCTTCTTTCTCTCTCCCTGTCGCGCTCACTCTCTCTCTCTCTCAATCTCAGAGCAAATTGTAACGCAGCCTGTTAGGCGCAGTTCACAACTCACAACAGTTCACAACTCACAGCAGTTCACAACTCACATCAGTTCACACAACACACAACTCAAATAATATTTGAATATTTATTAATAACAATATATATTTAATAATGAATAATACATTCTGGCGGGGGGGGGGGGGGAGGGGGGCATTTATGCTGCCCCTTTCATTCCAGTACTTGTAAAACTTTTTCAGACGGTAGATTATCCCTGACCCAAACATATATTGTGGTGGACTTAGATTTCTTGGGTCCCTGAGCTAGACATAGGCAGGCTGGAACCTGTATTTTTGTGCCAATCTTCTTGTCCAGAGTCTCTATCAAACTGATGAATTTCAACCTTTTTACAGACAATGGTGGATTTTAACCCATATCCTACCAAGGATTTTTTTTGTGTTTTTTTTTGTTTTTTTTTTGTGTGTTTTGAACTATTTTTGGTATAATTTAGGCAGTCTGTAAAGGATTTTGAAAAAAAAATATTTTGAGTAGGGTTTTTGAGGTGCACCCTGGTGGGGTGCGCTAGTAGGGAATGGGTACTTCTAAATCACTATAGCTAATATAGGAACAAAGAAGCGCAAAAGCATAATCTTATCATGTCTGTATAATAAAATCGTTACGAAATCATTAACACAACAATCATCATCATCATCATCATCATCATCATCATCATCATCATCACCGCCACCGCAAAAATGCAGCCACAACCATAATATCACCACCACCACTCCCACCATCATCAATGTCCATGAAACATGTTGAAGCAGCTCTGGTGTAGACCAACTGGGCATTTGGAACAGCCCTTTCTTGTGTTCTTGCCACAAAGACCGCATCTTCTCTGAGTTGTGAGATCGACACTAAAGTGTCCCATGTTATCAAGACGAACTTCGTCAGGGACTCTGGTCGCAATCGGTCTGGATCGGCCATTTCCTCTTTGCTCACCACAGTACCTCAACATGTATGTATTGACAATAGACCTGCGGAATGCCAACAGATCCAGAGGAGACTCCTGGTGCAGTGTGCTCTTCTTGTAAAGAATCCAGGCATTTTGGATCATTGCATCCAGAAGCCAGGCGAACAGGGGCCACCACCATTTCTTGGTACGCATGCTGACCCTGTAATATGAGATATTTTGATCTGCACGATCCACTCCTCCCATACTCTGGTTGTATGCATTGATCAGATTTGGCTGCGGGATGTTGATGAACGCCTTGTCCGTCTTTGACCATCGTTTGACAGTTTTCATGGGTTGCACGGAGTCACAGTTGGTGGCAATTGTCACTAAATTGTTATCATTCCACTGTAAAACGAGAATGTCCTCTGTTCTATCCATTCGGTAATCACACACACCTCTGTTTCCGTTTTTGATCTTTTTTCCATCAAGAGGACACTTATCCACTCGGTTTGTTCGAATTGTTCCTGTTGCGCCGATTCCTTTATCTGACAGGGCTTTTAGAAGAGGCAGCCCAGTAAAAAAGTTATCAATGTAGAGCTTGAATGGCAATTCCAATGGAAGCTCTGCAAGAAGGTCCAACACAACAGCAGCGCCAAGCCCTAGTTCTCCCTTGTGTTTTACATCTGCTCCACAATAGGGTTCAAATTGGATGATGTAACCGGTATCAGCTGCCAATGTCCACATTTTGAACCCGAACTTGACAGGCTTGCCCCGTATGTACTGTTTTGATGAGTGACGTCCAAAGTAAGGAATCATGGATTCGTCCACACAGATGTTCTGTGACGGCACGTAGTAGCAAAGGCATCTTTCATTGATGAGACTATAAATCCTGCGGAGTTTTGCCATCTTGTCATTTGCCGGTAGTTTATTATTGTCACAGAGGTGGAGGTACCGCATAAGCAAGTCAAATCTGTTACGGCTCATCATTTCAGCAACACCAGTAATGTGGCAATCCTTGCTGCGTTCCCAGTACATTGTGCGACGTGGTAATACTGTGTACCCAGATATCATCAGGATTGTAAAAAAAGCCCTTATCTCATCTTTGTTTGTGACAAAAGTGTGATCACCACTGTCTCTACTGGCATATAAATTTGTCATTGTCACAATATCATCAATCACTTCATCGTCAAAGTAAAGTTCGAACAGTTGGGCCGGCGACAGATTTCGAGAAAGAAAGTTTGGGAGTGGAAGAGGATGCCATTCTCTCTGCTCTTGATAGTTGTCCTCTTTTCGCCAAACTCTCTTCACTGGCGCACGTTTCTTTCTTGCAGAACGAGCTGCTTGCTCTTCACCACCACTTTCTGTTTCATCTCCATTATCTTCCTCACTCTCCTCTCCATTCTCTTCCTGTTCTGCTTCCGATTCATCTCCAAAATCTTCCTCAATCACTCCATTTTCTTTTGTCCGAGTTATGTGGGCACTTGCAGCTGCATTGAGCTGGCACCTAGGCAAGTTACTGAAGGTTCCTCCCGCCTCGTCATCTCCACTGTCTTCATCAGAGAATTGTCCATTTCCAGGAGGCGTCAAAAAAATTTCTGCAGTCACGAAGTCTTCATCTTCAAGCATAGACATAACCTCATGCGCCGTAAACTTATTCCTGTTTGGGCTGGGAATTGGGGTTGGGGACAGTGGAAAAAAAGAATAATATCAAAAAGAAATTATTTTGTGATAGATGTAGATCTATGTGTGTAAAATATACTGCATGAAATCTAAATTTCATTATCAGCTGAATGGGACTAGGTTGCACCCCCTCCCCCTCCCCCCTCCCATGCCATTGTCATCATCGAATGCTCCCAACCCTCCCCTCACCTCACTTGATGTGAACGGCCCCTTACCATTATTGCAAGTATTGCGGTGACAAGATATGTCAGCAGAGTAGGCCTCCCCCCCCCCACCCTGCACACACACACACACACATCCAACCTCTAGATCTAGGCCTAGTCACGTTTCTATACATCTCGCCAACCTTACCCAGCCTGCCCACCTATGTACAGTCAAATACAGTATGATAGCATGATAGGCACATGCCTATCGCAAACCACACACAGACTAAGCTGGCATTGCAGGCATGATTTTAGAGGTACCCATTCGCTACTAACGCACCCTGACAGGGTGCACTGATAAAGTTGCACTAAGTCCAATGGAAAATGAACCAGTCATCTAAAATAGGAATTCACACATTTATTATGATAACTAAAGTACATAATTCCGTAACAATCAGAATTTTTCAACTAGCAATGTAATTGCTACACTTACCGATTTGCAGAGGTTGAAGGCTGGTCCATTTTTTTTCTCAATCAATGTTTCCCTCCACATTAGCTGAACAACAAAAGGCAAGGGAAATCACTCTAATCTATATTGAGCATGTAAAAACAATCCACTTCAAGGGAAAAGAAACAAAATTTGGTTAATAGTACATGTTGAGTCCAAAATGGGTCATTTTTCATTTGCACCCCAGGGGGGTGCGCAGGTAGAATATGGGTTAAGTCAGATTCAAACCCAGATAAAAATCCTGTCAATTTGAGTAGTACTCCATCAGTCATGAGTGACCATGAAATAAACAGGGCTGATTGAAAATTGCTTTACTCACCGGACACATGTCCTGAGGTATAAACAATTAAATGTTATTATGGCACACGCTCAGTTTTGTCTTTCCCTTTCCTTTGCCCGAGACTTTGCAACATGCAACTTTTTTTTTCTTCGGTTTGCCACATGTTGGCTTTGCTTCAAGCCTTACTGAGACTGGACAGATTCTCTGTTTATATGTATATTGAACTAGTTTGATTGTTACGATCACCAGCACTGCAAATATTTGTTATGACGAGTCATAATTATAATAGAGAGAAATACCCATGGCCGTACAGCAGCGGACGTGTTCCACAACAATAAAATTTGCTACAGCGAATCCTAGCAATATTAATGTTGTCAACTGTTTTTGCGAAGCCCAGCTGCATAATCTAAGTTTAGATTACACTGATAACCTCACTGTCATTGATTCTTTCTCCTCTTGCAATGAAGAAGAGTAACCTGAAATAGCGTTTCATTAAGGGACATTTGAGAGAAACACTTTCTTTGCATTTATGTTTTTGTTTGTTTGTTTTTTTGGTTTGCTATTATTATTACTATTACTATTTTTATTTCAATGTACTTTCTTTTAAGATTTTATTTTGTCATCTCTTTCTTCTTATTACTACTATCATTATTATTAACAGCGTACTTGCAATTATTATACAATAAAACTTGATAAATAACTTGGTCGAAAATTCCATCAGTCTAATTTAAAACGATTATCGTTACTGTTAAATTTCTTCACCACTTTCTCAGAACACAAGAAGGTAGTCAAAATGTGCAATGCAATTTTTGCACGTGTGTGTAAGTTCTGCCTTGGACAAATCCACCGTATGAGCAGACTGTATTTGACAAGCGTTCCGTTAGTGAGTAGTGCCCTAAAAAGTTCTGAATCAAAAATATAGATTATTGTAGGAAGTTGTTGTCTGGATCACAGTGGGTGAGAGAAGACTGGGAAGACAGAATGATGTATTTAAGGTGAGGCCGGCTACCCTATCTAGGAACTAACAAAGACTAAAATAATGGCCAGAAGTTTCCAACAGCGATTGAAGATATAATCACAAAAATATTAAATAACTCCAACCAAGCCTTCAGTCTTTAGTTTCTATATTTGGATTTGTAAAATACGCCAATGTTTAATTACGCCTCCTACGAATATTCTGCTGAATGACTTTGCGAAACTCGTGTGAACGCAAAATGTCCCAGCTGTTCCATGCTGTGGTACCTAGTGTATTTCGTTATGTAGACATTAAGTCTTTGTGTTTGGTTGAATAAAGTGCACGTTTTTGTCATCCACATAATTCTTTATGGTGTGTGCCAAATGTTACAAAGGTTTCATGCCGTGTCATTTCATGTATTAAGCCTGTTACTGAAGAATTTATGTACACAATAGCACAGCAAAACAATGCGAGGTAAATATGGCAAAGGAAAAAGGTGTAGTGTTTGGTCCTAATGGAGTGGTCACTGTCGCGATGTGGGTTAGATGGGGATAATTCGACTGACACTCTTTCGAGGTCCGCTCCCACAATCGACGAACACACACAAAAAAACACTTGCACTCTAAAAACTAAATAAATCAATTGCTTCGATTTTTAGCAGAACTGTAGGGCAGTTTAATTACAGGAATTAATGTAACAAATATAATTATAAATATAAACATCAATACAAAGGCAACTGAATCTACTAATGAAACTACAGCTTTCTATAAAGACTAACTTATTCACTCTAACTACTTGCAGGTCATATGAATTATATGCCAAATAGAATCCGCGCACGTGGCGACGGATATAACAGTTTAAATTCTATTAATTCAATGAGACATGTGTCACGAGTAGGTGAGCTGGGATCAGTAGTTACGGGGGAATAGAGTAAAGTTAACCCACGACCCACGGGGTAAGGGAAAGCGTGCATGTGTGAGTGGTGGGGGTCTGAATGAGGCGAGAGCGCTGTATTACTACCACTGCACACTAAGACGTCCTTAGAAAGCGGACGCAAGAGAAAGCCCCAGAGGGCGAACATAAGGGGAGCAGTCGGAAGACTAGTGAGAGAGTTTTTTCCAGTGATGACTGGTAGGTGAAACGATGATTGATAATAGTTATGATTGATGTATTATATTCGTCTATGACCATGATGTAAATAAGTATATGTGAGGAATGTGGAAGTCCTTGATACTGTATATAGCAATGTGCGCCATGAGCGATAGATGGAAGTTAGCTTCATGGATTTGTAGCGAGAGTGAGTATTGTGTACTACGGTGGAGGTGTGTTACCGTAAGATGTTTGGTGAGTGAAAGGTGGACTATTGTGTGTACGCTTCATGAGTTGTAATGAGGGTGAAGTGATTAGAAATGGTATGGTATTATACCAATGTCATGTTATTCTTGTAGGTGTCGGGGACGGGCCGAAGAGCCGGTGCGGTGAGCACAGGGGATAGGCCAGCATAGGGCCGAAGACCACACATAGGCCAGGAGTGACGCTGTCGTGTAGGACAGTCGCAGCACATGAGTCGTGGCAGTCTGGCCACCGACAGGGATGTATATATGCTTGTAATGTGCTATTAAGATCTACCACTGTGACATGGATGTATTACTGTGTGAATTGAAGTATTAACGTGTTATGGCCACGTGAAGTGTATAGGAGGCTATGGTGTATTGCCATAGGGGGGCGCTATTGAGAGACTGTGGAGTGAAAGAATATTAGTGTGTCATTAAGACCCTGAGTGGAGAGGCTGAGGCCGAGGTGTCTTTAGAGTAATTACCGGGTTGTGGACCCGAGGAAGTGTGCTTACGGGAGAAGGCCGTGGACGGCAGTTTAATTAAGTGATCTAACGTATGTCATTGCATTGTTATCTTTATATTTATGTTTAATAAATGTGTGAGTCTGATGGGTTGTTCTGTTAAGTGTTATACATGTTCGTTCGTGATTGTTGTCCTGTTATACTTATTACATCTCCCAGTCTGGGATTTGTGACAACATGTTATGATATGGGCATTCCCTCTAGACACGCCATGGAGAATGCTTGTACAACCATGCGTTGTCTGGCGGTAGCTCTGAAACTGTCTTCAAAAGTAAGTAGAACGGTTCACTTTCATCATTACAAATTAGTATGGACTCTCACCATGAGGCCCTCACTAGGAGTGAGAGCGCTGGATGTAAACGCTGTGGGTTCATATCAAACCAAGTAGCTTAGGCTCTGGAGCTTTAAAATCATGCTCCTCACAATATGGACTGCTCAACTGCGTCTCTTATGTCTCTCATCTGGCTGAGGACTATCGCCGTCCACCTCGTAAATGGATTGTCTACATGTGGCATCTATCTAAGCTCTGCACGGGTTTAAATACTAAAGCTATGTCTCGACCGTCCGTCCAGATTCATACATTTGATTGGTGCAACCACCTCTAGCTCAGCTGCCGAACTGAGTTATTTTAAGTAACAGCCCTACGCAACGACCTTGGGTCGACATCAAAGGTCGAATCACTCAAGACAATAAAATGTAATTTTATAGCAATGAATTCTTAACATGTTCAAAACCCGGAGCTTTTACTCTGGATCACGGATTTTCTGTACGTCAACAGACGTCTCAATAACATTTAATTCCTACTCACCCCTTCCCTCTCTACTAAACCTAGTTCAAAACACGAGATATAAAAAGTGCTCAGTCATGCACACCTACACTGTCCGTCTATCCTTCCCCACACCTTCTGTCTATCTATTAGGAAAAAAACTGTTCAAAACAAATTGTTTACGAGACCAAGCCATGCTGGCTCGCACAATAATTACGTTTGTAAAAATTACTCACTGCTCTCTCACAAAAATTTACTCAGTGGAAACATTTATGAATCAAATCTGTTCTTGACAGTCACTACAGTACATTGAGAATATATTAATTTTTTTTCAATACACTGTTGGTGATTGTTGTTGTCATTGTTGTTGTTGTTGTGACTCTTAAACCGTATTATTTTATGCTGTCATTTCTTTTCATGTTGTCACGTTGTCGATGTTTGCACTATGATGAGTTACCTCTTGTCATGCATTTTAGCTCTAAAATGCCTGATATATCCCTAATCTTGACAACATATCACAAGGTGAATTCAACGCAAAGCTGAAATAAAGGTGTTTAAAACTTTAGACAAAAAAACAACAACAAGGGTCATCAGATCATTCTCTTCAGCCATATTGAAAAAAAAATGCAAAGTGTTTGTTTATGGAAATCTAATTATAATTCAATGAATATGCAAAGAAAGTGGTAACGCGTGTGACATTTTTCCCCTATTTTTCTGTTCATGCCATTTTTGCCTGTGCCATATTTTACACTATACAATGTTAAAATTAAGATACATACATGTTATTGCAGTGTATTATGTCAGACGTTTGTACCACGAATGTATTCTCGAACGCTCTGTGAGGAAATTTCTGATCATGGGATAATAGCCTATCTTATCTTATCTCTCAATAACATTTAAATTATGATATGGTTCAGGTTTTTGTGTTTCCCAGCTTGCCTTTACCCTGCCGGTTTGTAACGGACTGCCTGCCACTAAAACCTCAGCCTATTCATTGTTTTTGAAATCGCTACGAGCAATTACAATGGCAATACCGATATGGAATTCATATGTGTTTAGATCTTTCTCTATAAAGGATGGCCCTCTTGGGTATTTACACCTCTCTTAACTTGCCTTGTTTCTTATTCTTGTTGTTTTTTCTGGTCTCCAGAATCTTTGTAATAATTACAATAATAATGAAGATCATTTATGTAGCGCCCAATCTACAAACTTTCCTCTGGGAGCTTTACAAAAAAGTCTTGTCCTCTCCAATCTGCCTCTCACCCTTCCTCTCTCTCCCTCTCTGTCTTGTCTGTCTGGCTGTCTGTCTCTGACTCTCGTTCTGACTCTATCTCTCTGTCTCTCTCTCCCCTCTCTGTCTTTCTCCCTCTCGCTCTCTCTTTTGGCATTTTGAGCTCACCTTTGCACACCCCTTTGGATCTTTGCCTGTACTAAAATAATTTGCCTTTTAGGTAATACAGGTCGACCGTTGTCTCGAACATTACTTATCAACCATTCGTTATGAACCATTCACAGTGACAACCGCAAAAATCTGCCCTTCATTCTTTCTTTCTAGCTTTCTTTATTTTGACCCTCAACCTTCTGCAAATACCCAGCCCAACCCAAAAATGACATAGTTATATAATAACAGTGGCAAACAAAATGGCTAGCTGCACATGGGTTCACAACTGTTGTTGAGTTCAATATTGTTATCCGAAATTCATTATTTGGACGAATCTCGAAGATTCGTTGACAGTTTCCACATCCGTAATCTCAATTTCTGCCCTTTTGGGTGGAAACATTGCCTTAATCGCGAAAAACAAATCATTGCATATTAAGACAAAATATTCAAACAAACAATTTTCCATGAACACCTTCTGACATGACCTACAAAGAAATAGAAATAGGAAAAGAAGAGCGACAAATTTATAATTGTCTGGGTTTTGAATTTTAATGGTTGATTCAAAGGTCATTATCCCTTTCTCTTGGAGCAGAGATTCTTGGTCTCGCGGCCTTTTTCATTCAGCAACTTGTATCTGTAGAGATTGAGATAAGAGAAGATTGCTGATGAAAACATTACATTTTATATTGTATTAAAGATTCGTCTCTTTTAATCAAACTTTTCAGGATAGCACACCGTGTCATATCTGGTTTTCTTCAGTTTTAGTGCCAGGTGTGTATTGCACTCTATAGTATACGACGCTAAATTTTATTTTAGTCAAAGAGAAAAAAAAAGAAAGTAAAAACCCCACTAAAATTTACTTGTAATGCCGTAATTGAAAAACGTACGCCAGCATTGCAGACCCCATCCCGTCTGCTCTCCGATGGTACGTATTATATTGATGTCTCCTAACCATAACGCTTGTGTACTGTTGAAGTCAACCGATGCATTATGCTTCAGTAGGGACAAGCATCAGTCGAGACATGTGTTCTTACCTACCTTTCCTTGTTGTTTCCTTGTGAATTTTCTAATTAAGACAACTCACCGTTTTTCAGCTCTAAACTGCAGCGGTACCTCGCTGCCATTATCTGGATCAGTAGCACTCGTCGCACTCAAAAACGTCAGCAAATCACAAGTCATCACCCCAGGATAGAAGATATGACTCTAAAATAAACCAATCAATCAACTGAATTAAATAAATAAATAAATATTCAATAAACTATGTCCCTATATCTAATTGCCATAACAGGTGACGGTGTGTTTCCTCAAATGATCAGACGATGTGAAATTCATCAGCATTTGAAATGGTCACTTTGAAGCGATATTCGTCAAATGGTTATTTCTGTAATATGTTTGAAAAATGACCACAGCAGAATGCATAACTGTTTTGTTCAGTAATACTTTTACACAGACCTCACTTTTAAAGTACCCTTCATCCTGTAAAGACGTAATCTGGGCCTTCTGCAAGAGATTTTCACCTATTTTTCAAGGTACACAAATTTCACAAAAATGTCCTGTTGCTCATAAATCAAAATGAAATATCACTTTCTGAACCCAAATCATGTGCAGACAATTATAATCAATTCATCATGTTGATTATGTTCGTTTGTCGTTCTAGATGAAGACAATGATTTCATCTTCTACTGGTATGCAGAGTGTCTTCTAAGGTGACCGACTGAACTGGCTGTCACATATTGCACACTTCAGACCACTGGGTGTCTAAGAAGAAGGCCTTGCTGCTCCTGCCTTCCGCATTGCCCTTTTTGCTTTCAACGACTGCCTTGCGACCTTGTCAAGATGAATTTGTCCCTTTCTTAATCAGGATGCGCCATGTTGATCGATCTAATGCCATATTTTCCCAAGTCTGGACAGGAATGTCCACGCTCTTTAGTGTCATCGTGACTCTCTCTTTGAAGCGAAGTTTGGGTCATTGAACTCTTTAGTTCTCTGTCAGTTAGGGATGCTCTCGTCCTCCATGCGTAGAATGTGTCCCTCCCACCTTGTTTCTGCCTTCTTTAGGAAAGTGTGTATACCATGCATGTTGGCACGGGTGTCAAGGAGTTAATACTATAATTGTCGTGCTGGGTCACGACTTGCAAAGACTTGAATTTTTCACGTTCTCGTTGATTATAACCAGCGTAAATTGTCCTTGAACTGTTCTCGTGAACAGTTTGTTTTTGAAACACTTTTTCTTAGAGATGGAAAGAAAGTGGGGCAAGATAGAATAAATGGATAAGTTAGGAGTGACAGTGCAGTTCTCGACCCCGTGATTTTGATGAACACTTACAAGGGAAGAGAAGGGGTGAATAAGGATAGATAGTTTAAGACGCTTAGTCGCGTTCAGAAATTCGTACATAAAATGTAGAAAGCGCGAGGGTTTAAAGATTTCAGTAATTGTTTTGACATTTTAATTTGACCTTGTCTGTTTTTAGTACAAGGCCGTGACCAACTCCCACGTAGAATATATTAATACTGCGAGATGAGCTCGCATGGATGCACCAATCAAATCTAGGGATTTGGACGGTAATTTGCAGGTGGCTGCACAGTATAAAAGCGTAGCCATACCTATGTTCATTACTCCATACAGAAAATTCCAATCTGTGCAGGCGTCGGCACGATTCTGCCAGAAGAATCATAAGACTGTTGAT
Organism: Onchidella celtica; assembly: GCA_963931925.1. Lineage (NCBI taxonomy): Eukaryota > Metazoa > Mollusca > Gastropoda > Systellommatophora > Onchidiidae > Onchidella > Onchidella celtica. The sequence continues at coordinate 43,447,909 of OZ007581.1, read as the reverse complement.
TCATGTCTAGTCCATTATAGGCATTGAGATGAAGCCATATGCTTGAATGAGATATGCCCACTGCTGTTGTCTACTGTTCCCTGGTTTTCCTTACCAGGGACCAAGTGTAAGTGTTTGTCTGTTGATGATTCAACAATGAACGAGGAGCTGAACATAATTTATCCAGTAGGACAGGATTGCCGCATATGCTAGGAGTGCTACCCAAGAATGCAAGACAAAGAATTATATTAACTTGCAACTAGTATGAATGTTTGGCATACACACCTGTGAATTGGGATTGATTTGTCTGGATGAGGCTGGGGATTGCCAGCCCATCCTAGAGTAGATCCAATAGACTTAACTACGTCAGTTTATATTGACGAGCTTGATCCATTATAAGCGGTAGGCACAAATAGCTGAGAGGACATCGTCGCCAGAGACATTAGTATATTGCTTGATAGATAGTAGGCAGACTATATCTGAGAGATATATAACTAGTACTTAAATTGTTAGTGAGTCAGAATGATCTTAATCTTATAGGAATCTAGAGGAGACTTCTAGTGACATATTATTGAATTTTCATTTGATGCTGCTGATGTTGTCTTTTAGTATGTAAGAGATCTATACAAAATTGTTAGGAAATTTAAGGTAATTAAATTTGTGGCCCTGCAGGTCTGTTCATGAAACTTATTCAGATTGTTCTTAGTGTGTGGCATGGTACGAAAGATTAATTAGTAAATACCTCTCGATTTAAAATGCAGTCATAACACCAATAACTCATAATACCCACCCCGTAACACTGGAGAGGGACCCCTTAAAGAACTTAAAGAACGCCAGGTCATTTAGATAAATTATTCTTAAAACCTATTGCATTTTATTCCATTATTTCATATTGTACTGTTATAACATTGTGATTTCAGGTCCTTTTTACTTTAGGTTATAGTTAAGTTGTATTAATATGACATTTTCTTTCAATTTTATATAACGAGCTGATCATCCCATTGACCCGACGACACCGGCGAGGGACACCATTCACCTTAGAGATCTACCTGTGACAGAAACACGACATTTTTTTTGGGCTTGGAACGAGCTATGGATTGAGGACATCACGATCTGAATTCCTCAAAAGAAAGTTAAGTGAACCATCTGATTGTCAGTTTTGAGGAGGGCGAGGTACTTTCCGCTCTCAGTGTTTCCAGGCTTTTTTTCCTTTACTATATGTTTAGTTTAAGAGCGGGAGGTTGGATGGGATCATAGTTTAGCATATCTTCTTTGCCATTACGAAGGATATTGGAGTGCCTTGGTGGCTATTGATAACTCGGGGGGATTTGCTTCACTGTGAATAGTTCTATTAGGGATCCATTATTCGTATAGATTGTGGCGTTCCTCTTGCTTCCTCACATTTCTTTAGGAAGATGTCTCTCCTGTCTCTTTCTTAAACTTTCTGTAATATAAGTTAGGACTTGTAGGGTCTGTTATCGTTCGTCTTTCTTGTGAGTCTAGCGTCCTGTTTAGTGTATTTTTTTTTCCTTCCTTATAAACTTTAAACTAGTATACTAACATTGCTATGTTTACAATATATGCCTGAGGTGTTTCACGTGCTAAAACCACGTTGAATTGTAATCTGGTATTGATATGTGAGAGAGAGAGAGATAATAAATTTTTGGTCACGTGCTAATTTCACGTCGAATATAGAGAGAATAATTTTGCAGTGGTAACAGAGGACACTGCATGTTCGCGTTTTGAGAGTTTTTTTTGACAGTGATAACAGAGGACACTGCGTGTGCGCGTTTTGAGAAGAGAGAGATATTCTAAATTTGTCGCGTTGAGAGAGAGATATATTTTTGATTCGTCGCATTGAGAGAGCGATACATTTTTGACAGTGATAACAGAGGACAATGGTTCGTCGCGTTGAGAGAGACATAAATTTTGAGAGTGATCACTCAAGATACTGATTTGTCGCATTGAAGGCGATACATATATATTTTATTGCAGTGGGAGCAACGGATAGACGGCACTGCCTTACTAGTATTCATATTCAGAGAGAGAGAGATACAATTTTTGCAGTGGAAGTGACACTGCCTGCAATTTACAGAGAGAGATAGAACGTTCTTTTCGCGAAGCAGTGGTAACATAGGACACTGCATTAATATTGAGAGAGAGTAACTGTTAGAGATAATATAATTGGTACCGCGGTATACCGTACCAGTAGGTAAATACTTACTAATTGTGCACACATTAGCGTGCCAGTGTTTTGATTCTATACGAATCAATACGAGTAACAGATTTTAATACACATTATGGCCGAATTTTTGAAATACATTGAATCTGCCAAGGCCCTGGGTATACCAGAAGAAGAACGCGCCTCGTGGTGCGAACGACAAATACAGCAGGACCGAGACCGTGAGGATCGGTTAGCAGCAAGAGAAAAAGAAAGAGAAGAAAGAGAGAGAGAAAAGGAGCAAAGAGAAAGACAAAGAGAAAAAGAAGAAAGAGAGAGAGAAAAAGAAGAAAGAGAAAGAGAAAGAGAAAAAGAAAGAGAGAGAGAAAAGGAAAGAGAAAGAGAACGAGAAAAAGAAGCAAGAGAGAGAGAAAAAGAGGCTGTAGAGAGGGAAAAAAGGGAGCATGAACTCGCAATAAAGAAATTAGAGCGAGAATCGCTTATAGCCCCCACTGCTGCCAGCAATACATATGCTACAAAACCGAAGCTTCCGACGTTTAATGAAAAACTGGACCGGATCGACGCATATTTGCATCGGTTCGAGCTACACGCGAAATGCGTCGGATGGTAGCAGGCGATGTACAGTTCATGCCTTTCTAATTTACTAACAGGTAAGGCTCTAGAAGTATTTCATAGCCTCAAAGTAGAGGATGCCAACAACTATGACAAGCTTAAAACAGCACTGCTTAAGCGATTCCAACATACCGAAGATGGCTTTCATCAGAGATTTCGCGCATGTAAACCTGAGCCATCTGAAAATTTCTCAACTTATGTGAATCGGCTGAAACATTACTTAGATCGCTGGATCGAACTCGCGAACGTGACTACCGGAAATTATTTTCAACTTTATGACATGTCATTCCGATTTGGTTGCCCACCTTAAAGAGAGGGCACCGACATCCTCTGAAGAAATCACATCGTGTGCGGAACGTTATGCGTCCGCCCACCCAAATCGTCCTTTGGCAAAGCCTTCAACTACAGCACCGTGTTATGCCAACGTGGGCAAAGGAGCGCCAACCGGACACGATCGTTCAAGGCCGACTCGACGTCAGGCCCCAAATCCGCGCTCTCAATCAGAGCCGCCTTTTTTTAGACAGAGGGATTTTCCGAATCGCAGTAATTTATCCCCACGTCGAGGATACCAGAGCTATTCTCTTTACGAGCCTCGTCCATATTATCGTGGCAACTATCCAGGCCAACAATATAACCGGCCTCAGGGACCGCCGCGACGAGTGCATTTTGATAATAATCATGATTATGATAGACCTCAGAGTCTTCTTTATCGTGGAAACGATCCTCATCGTATTATGTGTTTTAGGTGTAATAGGGTAGGCCACATACAAAAATTTTGTAACGTCAAAATGGAAGCGGCGAATGCCTGCTCTGTTAAATCTACACCTTATGAGACTGACGGTCATTCTGAATCTTCATGACAATCAAAAGCTATTCCAGTCATGTCGGCCCTACATGAACTGGGTGAATTAACATTTTACCAGGGCCGCGTGAACGCGATTCGCGCTTCCGTTCTACGTGACTCCGGATGCACGACTATCGGCGTTCGGCAGTCACTAGTCCGTCCAACACAATTTTTGGATAAGGATGTAACTTTTATTACTTTTGGCGGATCTGTAGAGCGATTCCGTCTTGCAGAAGTTTATATTGATACACCTTTTCTCACAGGTATTGTTACCGCATGTGTACTGCCTAATCCGGTGGCTGATTTAATCATAGGGAATGTACCTCAAGTAATAAAGTTTCCTATCGGTAACTTGGAAATTTGGACTGAGGATGAGAGTGTTGCTTGTGCGACAACACGCCTACAATCGAGTCGACGAGCAGACAGTGCATTGAGTAACCCTACTATTGAATTGAACATAACGTCTAGTGCATTCCATGATGAGCAACACTCAGACCCCACATTGAAACATTTGTTTACTAAAGTTGATCCTACAGGGCCGGATACCTCTAAGTTTCTTATTAAAGATGACTTATTATATCGTAATTTTCGGAATAAGCGAGAGGCCATTATGCAGCTTGTAGTACCAAGATCTTTTCGTCGCGACATTATTCGTCTCGCGCATGACACTTCCTTGGCGGGTCACCAAGGAAAGGCCAGAACTAAGTCTCGAATACTATCGCAATTTTTTTGGCCCAGTATTTACGCAGATGTAAACCGGTTCGTATCAACATGTGACGTATGTCAGAGACGTACTCCTAAAGGGAGAGCATCGCGGGCTCCTCTGCAGGAGATGCCTATGGTCTCCAGACCATTTGAGCGCGTTGCCGTAGATATAGTTGGTCCTCTACACAAGTCAGACAGAGGACATCGTTTTATACTTTCTGTCATTGACTACGCACCCCGTTGGCCAGAGGCCATTCCACTAGAAGACATTTCAGCCGATCATGTGGCTGAAGCCCTTATTACTATTTTTTCGCGTCTTGGATTTCCGGTTGAAATTTTATCGGACAGAGGTCCACAGTTTACCTATGAGCTTTTTAAGAAAGTCTTGGAATTGGTAGGGATTAAACAAAGATTGACATCTCCATACCACCCACAGTCTAATGGCTGCTGTGAACGATGGAATGCTACCATGAAAGCTACGCTGGCGCGGGTTTCGGCCGACAAGCCGAGTGATTGGGATCGACAACTCCCCGCTATTCTCTTTGCATACCGAGAACTACCGAACGCATCGACGGGTTTTTCCCCCTTCGAATTATTGTATGGTCGCAAGCCGCGTGGTCCAATGGCCATACTCCGTGATTTATTCGCCGGATCAGACACCGACGACAACGATACGCGGTCGGCATATCAATACGTTGTAGACTTGCGACATCGAATTCTTAATGCATGTCAGCTCGCACAAAAATCTTCGACTGCGCATGCGAGTCTTTATAAACTATATCGCGATCAGGGTAGCCGATTGCGAACCTTGGCCGTCGGAGACCAAACTCTTGTTCTCCTTCCGGAGACGAAAAATAAACTCCTTCTTACATGGAAGGGACCTTTTGAAGTCCTAAAGAGACTTTCTCGAGTAAATTATCTTATCAAGATTCGGGGACAGGACAAAGTGTTCCATATAAATATGTTAAAGCAGTACCTGTCCGACGATGATAATCGTCAGAACAATCGCCGAAATGTGGTTGCTCAGGCCAATGCGGCCTTAGTTTCAGTTGACGATGATGATCCCATTAAGATAGAGCATTCAATCCCCGCACTTCAATCTTCTGAAAACACTTCGGATGTACATATAAATCCAGATCTGTCTGAATCGCAAAGACAAGATATAAGAGATTTGCTTAACGAGTTTACTACGGTCTTTACTGATCTACCAGGTAATACTTCATTGGTACAGCATGTTATAAGATTAAAGACGGATATACCCGTCTTTGTTAAACCATACCCGCGTCCGCTGCACGCACAGGAGACTATAATAACCGAGGTACGTAACATGTTTCACCTGGGAGTGATAGAGCGATCGACGAGCCCATATAACTCACCCATCGTCTTAGTGAAAAAAAAAGATGATACAGTGCGTTTTTGTATTGACTATCGTAAACTTAATGAGGTTACGATATATGACGCTGAACCGATTCCCAACCAGGAGAATCTTTTTGCGCAGTTAGCGAGGGCAAGGATTTTTTCTAAAATTGACCTTTCCAAAGGCTATTGGCAAATTCCGCTTGATGAGAATAGCAAGCAATATACCGCTTTTCAGACCCCGTTGGGTCTTATGCAGTGGCGCTATATGCCTTTCGGATTAGTTACAGCCCCTGCCACATTCGCGCGTATGATGACAATATTGCTCCAGAATATGAATTCCGTGTTGTCGTATTTTGACGACATTTGTATTTATGAAACCAATTGGTCGGGCCACCTCGCAGCCCTACGTCAAGTTTTTATTGCTCTTCGTCGAGCTGGCCTTACGGCGAAACCCAGTAAAGTGTTTTTAGGATATAATGAAATTAATTTTCTGGGCCATACAATTGCCCACGGCGTTCAGACTCCTGATGACAAGAAGATAACTACCATCTTAAAGCTCCAAGCCCCTCGAACTAAGAAAGAAGTTCGTAGTTTATTGGGCTTTCTTAACTATTATAGAAAGTTCATTCCAAATTTTTCTTCGCTTACAGCTCCGTTGTCGGACCTCACAAGAAAGAATTTTCCTAATAAAGTGAAATGGACAACCGAATGTACGGATACACTTCGTACCGTTCAACGATTGTTTTCGACTTCCCCCATTCTCATACTGCCAGATATAAACCAAATATTTATTGTCCGCACTGATGCGTCGGACAAGGGATTAGGAGCTGTGTTATTACAGGAACGAGACGATACCTTGCGGCCATGTCTATACGCCAGCCGCAAGTTGCTAGATAGGGAATGCCGCTATGCAATTATCGAGCGAGAGTGCCTCGCTATCATTTTTGCTGTAAACGCATTTTCGCGATATCTACTCATGTCCGAGTTTATAATTGAAACGGACCATCGTCCGTTGTTATTCTTGAAAGCTAACAGGGCTAAAAATGCTCGATTAACGAGGTGGAGTCTTGCACTCCAGGAATACCGGTTTGTTATCCGGGCTATCCCTGGCGGTGACAATTCCCAAGCTGATGTTTTGTCACGTCTAATTTAGTTCCCTATTAAAGAGTGTTGTGTCTTGTATTGGGGTTGGATAGTACTTTTCCCCCTCAATTCTAGACGGTGGATGGATTCACATTATCTTATTAATTACTTTATGAACCAGTTTTACAATCCTTTTTTGTGAATATCCTCTTTCCACCAGCGTCATTCCGGACTGTGACCTGAACTTCTGACAAACCTGACGCCCTTGTCAGCGGGTCAATGAGATGGAGACATGGCAAACCAAGCTACCAGAGCTACTGCTGCCATTGGATACCACAGTATTTTAATTAACAATATATTGTGTGTGAATGTGTATATAAGCAGCAATTATGTGTTGACTAGATAATTATGAGCCTATTCCTTCAGTAAGGCCTGATTGTTTGATTGTAGTTATACTTTAATCCAGCAGTATACAGTGATATACTCATTGTTATTATAAATATTCGTGAGAAGTTTGATTGTGTGCAGTAAGAATGTTTCGATAGACTAGATTCTATAGAACGTGGCATCAATAATTGTATGCTTTTTGTCCATCCAATATGCACGTTCTTAGTTAGATTTTTTTTTGTTCTCAGGCTTAAGGCTGACTTTTCTACAGTAGTACTTGGGCCCCCACCACAGTAACTTTGTGGTTTCTTCGATCCTATCGTGTAAATTTTTCTTAAAATTTCCACTGGGGTGGGGGATGTCAAGGAGTTAATACTATAATTGTCGTGCTGGGTCACGACTTGCAAAGACTTGATTTTTTCACGTTCTCGTTGATTATAACCAGCGTAAATTGTCCTTGAACTGTTCTCGTGAACAGTTTGTTTTTGAAACACTTTTTCTTAGAGATGGAAAGAAAGTGGGGCAAGATAGAATAAATGGATAAGTTAGGAGTGACAGTGCAGTTCTCGACCCCGTGATTTTGATGAACACTTACAAGGGAAGAGAAGGGGTGAATAAGGATAGATAGTTTAAGACGCTTAGTCGCGTTCAGAAATTCGTACATAAAATGTAGAAAGCACGAGGGTTTAAAGATTTCAGTAATTGTTTTGACATTTTAATTTGACCTTGTCTGTTTTTAGTACAAGGCCGTGACCAACTCCCACGTAGAATATATTAATACTGCGAGATGAGCTCGCATGGATGCACCAATCAAATCTAGGGATTTGGACGGTAATTTGCAGGTGGCTGCACAGTATAAAAGCGTAGCCATACCTATGTTCATTACTCCATACAGAAAATTCCAATCTGTGCAGGCGTCGGCACGATTCTGCCAGAAGAATCATAAGACTGTTGATTCATGTCTAGTCCATTATAGGCATTGAGATGAAGCCATATGCTTGAATGAGATATGCCCACTGCTGTTGTCTACTGTTCCCTGGTTTTCCTTACCAGGGACCAAGTGTAAGTGTTTGTCTGTTGATGATTCAACAATGAACGAGGAGCTGAACATAATTTATCCAGTAGGACAGGATGGCCGCATATGCTAGGAGTGCTACCCAAGAATGCAAGACAAAGAATTATATTAACTTGCAACTAGTATGAATGTTTGGCATACACACCTGTGAATTGGGATTGATTTGTCTGGATGAGGCTGGGGATTGCCAGCCCATCCTAGAGTAGATCCAATAGACTTAACTACGTCAGTTTATATTGACGAGCTTGATCCATTATAAGCCGTAGGCACAAATAGCTGAGAGGACATCGTCGCCAGAGACATTAGTATATTGCTTGATAGATAGTAGGCAGACTATATCTGAGAGATATATAACTAGTACTTAAATTGTTAGTGAGTCAGAATGATCTTAATCTTATAGGAATCTAGAGGAGACTTCTAGTGACATATTATTGAATTTTCATTTGATGCTGCTGATGTTGTCTTTTAGTATGTAAGAGATCTATACAAAATTGTTAGGAAATTTAAGGTAATTAAATTTGTGGCCCTGCAGGTCTGTTCATGAAACTTATTCAGATTGTTCTTAGTGTGTGGCATGGTACGAAAGATTAATTAGTAAATACCTCTCGATTTAAAATGCAGTCATAACACCAATAACTCATAATACCCACCCCGTAACAACGGGAGAGGACCTCTGTGTCGGGGATTCGTTTCTGCCTTCTTTAGGAAAGTGTGTATACCATGCATGTTGGCACGGGAGAGGACCTCTGTGTCGGGGATTCGTTTCTGCCTTCTTTAGGAAAGTGTGCATACCATGCATGTTGGCACGGGAGAGGACCTCTGTGTCGGGGATTCGTTTCTGCCTTCTTTAGGAAAGTGTGTATACCATGCATGTTGGCACGGGAGAGGACCTCTGTGTCGGGGATTCGTTTCTGCCTTCTTTAGGAAAGTGTGTATACCATGCATGTTGGCACGGGAGAGGACCTCTGTGTCGGGGATTCGTTTCTGCCTTCTTTAGGAAAGTGTGTATACCATGCATGTTGGCACGGGAGAGGAACTCTGTGTCGGGGATTCGTTTCTGCCATTTGATGTTTAACAACCTGCAGAGGCAGGTTGTATGGACATGGTTCAGTTGACTTGCATGTTTGCTGTACACAGACCATGGTTCGCTTGCATACGTGATCGTTGTTATCAACACCGCTTGGTAAACTTTGAGCTTGGTTTTGAAGCCAATTTTCCTGTGCTCCCAGACATTGAGTCGGAGAATGCCAAAGACATTGCTAGCCTTGGGGATTCTGTTCTTAACAACCTTATCAATAGTGGTATGACCCAATAGGGTATTGCCCACAAGTTTTCATTTGTCGACATCGTTCAGGACTCTGCCTTTGATCGTGATTTTTGGTCCTCCGAGGCGGGACTACAGTCTTTGATGGTTGTCTCTTTCATCTTAGCGACTGCCTGCAGACTACACTGGTTTAACAGCTTAACATCTGTAGCGAAGGCATTATTTAGAGGCTATTCCATAATACAATACTGGGTGATCCATTTCTTTGTAAGAATTTGCAAAATGCAGTATTCATGTGGTCTGAAATTTGTCTTTACGAATGTACTTAGAAGGAAACAAATTCAAACTCACATCAGGCGTGAAGACCATGCACTCTGGCCATTTCCCAAAGAATATTCCCTTTTCTACCTCACAGTATCTCGGATCACAAACGTCGATATATGCAAGTTCATCTGAGCTCAAATCCTCCAAACTGGAAGGGTCAACAGACCCAGGACTGAAGAAAGGAAAGTGTAAATGTTATGCCAGTGCTGGAAATGCTTTTTTTTTTTTTCAAATGCATACTTTAATTCCTATTTTCTATAGATTTTGTATTCAATACTCGAGCAGGAGAGATTGACGGTTCAAGAAGGATAAAGAAAAAAGCCAAGCAGATCAGCCTACAGATAAACAAAAGAATGAACGGATGGATGGATGGATGGATGGATGAATATACTAATGAATGGGTGCTTGAAAATGTGGATGGATTTGTGGTTGGATGAATGAATGGAAGATTAATAATAATAGATAGATAGATAGATAGATAGATAGATAGATAGATAGATAGATAGATAGATAGATAGATAGATAGATAGATAGATAGATAGATAGATAGATAGACTTACCTATCAGGAAGAGGTCTAGTCACATTGTACGTCCTTATAATAACTAACTCTTCTTCATCTTCCTCGATCACAGTTATATGACGACGAACAAGATCTCCCTCGACAGTTTCCTTAAAGAAAAATGTAGTACTCTGGAGAATGTAAGACAACAAATCATTTAAAGCAGGTACATTAGATATCAATGTAATGGTGTTTATTCACTTGGATAAGGAAGATGAAATTTATAATTTATGGTGCGGTTGGCTGAATGGAAAACGAAACAGTCAGGTAAAGTCCAGCAAAATGCTAGTCTTGGCAAGGACTTGCCCATGACAGGCAAAATGCGGAAGCACGCTGTGCCAACATTTTAAAACAGAAGAAGGAAAGTATTGAACGTACCGGAATACAAGCAGGGCGGCACAAAAGAATGCAATAATCCCAAAAGATCTGAGACGACCCAAAGATGCGATCATTGCTGGAGTGACACGAAAATGTAAGCTGCAGGTAGCCTGTCTAATGATCCCACGAAGTCTAAACCCGGCACTAAAAGTCATTATGTCATTGAAAACGTACCGGCGCAAACAGTTGTACATTTACTGGAGTGAAAGTGGCGGTGTGACTGGCCCTGGGACTCATACCATTATCAATTTCATTCTGTCTCTGGTCTTCATTAGTGTGGTGTCCGCTGAGCATGGACGCAAAAAGGCGTAGGCGTTTCGAAGGAGCTGGAACGGAAACAGACACGTAGTTCAATACAAATTGTGGCCTGTAAAAAATATAATCTCCGTTGCTCTCTCTCTCTGTCTCTCTCTTTAGATAGCTAGATGATCTCTGTCAAAGAGAGCAAGAAAAGTATGACAGAGGTAATATAGCATAAAGTGAAACAATATTGTATTAACTCTAATATTTTACCAGAGAAGGAGATTTGGAGATCAAGAATGAAAGGGACCATAGCATTATTTCCGCTTCTGTACAATGTGAAGTATTGGTTTTCCAATAAGATATTGTACTGGTACATTAGACATGTATTTAATGGAGATAAACAAATTTGTTATGTATGTATGTATGTATGTATGTATACGTGTGCGGGTGTGTGTGTATGTGTGTGTGTGTGTATGTGTGTATGTATGTATGCATGTATGATATTTGATATGTTAAACCAGAAAGTTACTAGACTTGAAATTACAGTACTCTTTGATGCATTTATAACAAAGTGCTGTGAAGAAAAGTTTAGTAAATATTTTCCATTATATAATGAAATAAATAATCTTAACTCCTATAACCAGATTATAATACTAATCGCTGGTAGTCTCGGAAATGTTGATGGAAGATTCAGAGTGGCCTGCATAAATTAAACATCAGTAGAAGTGAAGCAAAATTCCTTGCAAAATACTGTTTCATCGGCGCCATAATAGGGTCTTATACATTATGGCGAATGAGATGTAAGGAGTACAGACCTCAGTATGGTGATTAGGCCAAGAACGTCACTTGTCATGGCCAGTATTCCTGTTAAGCATAATGTATTTATATTATGTTTGTTCAAGATGACTTGTATTCTATGGAATAAAGAATTCAGATATGTATGCAAATATGTATATAATAATAACAGGTTCAGAACATCATAGCTGACTTTGATAAGACAATCAACCAAATAGATAAATCACCATTACCCACAGCTGCAAAACTATTAGCAGTCAAAGTAATGTGTGTGAAAACTAAATTTCTCATTTTCCAATCTACACTTCAAACAAAGCAGCCTGAAGCACATAGAAGATAAGATAGTCTGGTGTGTCAGATCTTTTTTGAAGCTGAATTCATCTTCAAAGAGAACTTTTTTCTTCACTCGAAAATCTGAGATAGGTTTGGGCATCCCCACCCCCCCCCCATGTCATTTCCTGCGCTAAGCACATCGCATTCTATTTATCATTATTGAACCATAACGACGCTATAGTAAAGGAAACAGCCAACAGGTCATTGCAATTACACATGAATAAGCGCGCGGGTGTCAGTGCCGACAACGATGAACCCAATTTTGCGATTTACGCCATCAACAACAGAAATAATATCACCAAGCTCTCTCAAGGTGAATGGAGCAAATCAGATTGAGTAAGACTACACGAACCGTGTGCACAAGTAAATATCAGTCAATTAAAACGTGAGGACGACATTTAAATCTTAGAGATTAACATTCCGCTCTCGCTGCTCCGAGGGTCCTGCTGTTGCAGTGTTTCCGGGAAACCGACTGAGCTCGAATACTGGTCCTGTCTCGGTGGGTCCTTCGTACAAGGTGTATGCGAACGAGTGGTACTAGCAGATGATCACCGTTCCGCCTATGACCATTCCGCAGCCTCCGGGCTCCGGATAAGCCCGATCCCAGGTCTGGAGAGACCCGGGGAGAATTTCTTCTCGACCGCCACGTGGTAGCAGCGGGGTAGCCCAAGCTGGGGGCTAGCTAACGGGGACGGGCTGACGGCTGACCTTCCCGAAGCCGTTAAACACTGGGAGCTTTCCGTTGCTGTAGGCAGATGGGGGCAAATTGCCTAGCAGAACGCAGTGGTGGCAGTCCCCGATTGAGGGCCGGGGACTGACCAGATCGATCTTTCGAAAGTCGTGCAGCAAGCACTACGTGACAACGACTAAACAAGACAATGACCGCACGCTGGCGGATGAGAAAGAGAGATTCTGATCACGACGTGATACGAATCAGTCGGTTCAGGCTGTCACCAGCCTCCTTTTGTCTGAAAGGGATCTAAGCAGCGACAAATTCCCACTTTACATGATGGTACACCTTTATGGGGACGTTAAACAATTAAAGAAAACTGCCATGTTTGCCATTGCCGTCACGAGTGAAAACTCGATCGGCCAGGGATGAGCACTCGAACATTCCGCTCTGAACCGGTATTCTAAAGAACCTATAAGACCAAGAAACCAAAATCTTTCTGGAGGAATTCACTTGCAAAGCTTCAGAGGGTCGACTAATTAGAGGCCCTTAAAGATGCAGACTTTAAATAAATTGTCTATTAAGATATTTATCAACCATACACTTAATGATATATTAAGATCATTGGGTAGACTCCAGTTTCTCGAATGTGAATCTCTTTTGTCCATCTATAACCCCCAAACTTATTCGAAGAGATGTAATCATCCATTGGAGACACTCACGTGCTGAGTCGGTGAAAAAAAAAACGTATCAGAAGAGACAAAACCGGATTGTAGACATTATCTTTTGAAAGTTAGTTCAGTCCGATAAAGACAAAACGGTATTGAAAGACACCGTCTTAATGCCCACCCATTTTAAAGGAAGAACCCCATTTACAAACAAACACATTTCAAAATGCACATAGTCGACCAGATATAACCATCACTGATCATAAAAAAACGAACAGCCAAATTCATTGAAATTTCAGTACCTTTTGACACTCAAATCAACAAATGCTTTCAGGGGAAAGCTTGTATTTCCCTTTTTCGATGAAGATTAATGAACCAGGGAACCACTGCGGAGTTATGATACTCGTCGTCAGTGAGTCAGGTACTGTACCCAATAAATTCGTGACGGGATTAAAGAAAGCAAACAAGAGAAACTCTGAAAGTAAATTCTTGCAAAATTCTGTAGTATAAGTGCAACTATAAATTATTATCAAGTATGGAAAGAAAGATGCAGGAAGCATTTTTAATGTTGCCACCATTATTATAGTCTGTTGCAGCATTATCATCACCACCATCTTTTCTACCATTATGGAATTACATCAGTATGTATGATTGTATGTATGTATGTAAATGTGTAGTGACAACCAACAAATGTGTTCAGGTGGACGAAAACATCCCCAACAAGCCTGATATACTCATATTAGATGAAAAGAACAAAGATGCTTTTATTGTAGAAATTGCTGTTCCATTTGACAAATTCATCGATTTATGTTTTCGTGAAAAGTTTTTGAAATATCTATCATTGCATTATGAATCATTGTTATTACCGTGGGAGCATTGGGGACTGTTCATAACAAAGCCGCATCAGGGTTAAAAATGCTAGGTTTCAGCAATAGGCAGTCAACTAGCATGTGCAAGTTTACCAGCATTAGCGCAATTATAGGTTCGCAAAGAGTATGGAAGAGAAGGTATAATTTAATCTGATTGAAATAACGTACAAAATGTAATGTCTATTGTACGGAATATATTGGTGTGTTGTACAGCTGAAGATGGTTGAATATGTGATTGTGTAAATGGATGTATTCATTGCATGTAAAATCATATAGTCAATAAAGTTCTTGAAATATGTATGTATGTGTGTATGTATGTATGTGTGTATGTATGTATGTATGTATGTATGTATGTATGTAGGTATCAGTATAGGTGAGCAGAAGCTCGGGGGGAGGCAGAGCACTAAGACAAATGTTTAAGAGAAAATAAGTATTAGGCGGAACAAGGTTGTAGTGCCTAATTTGTGCTCAGGAAAGCAAAGCGGGAGTGAAAGAAGGATGAAAGAACAATGATCCAGATGGGACTAGAACCCGCGACCTCTGCTACGGCACCCGTCGCCTTGCCAAGAAGAAAACAGATCGCTTAACCGTTCGGCCACTCCGTCTCTCATGTATGTATGTATGTATGTATGTATGTGTGTATGTATTGTATGAAACAATATTGTATCAACTCTAATATTTTACCAGAGAAGGAGGTTTGGAGGGCAAGAATGAAAGGGACCATAGCATGTATTTCCGCTTCTGTACAATGTGAAATATTGTTTTTCCAATAAGATATTGTACGGGTACATTTAGACATGTATTTAATGGAAATAAACAAATTTGATATGTATGTATGTATTTATGGATGGATTCATGGATGGATGTATATGGGTGTATGTCTACCTGCCTATCTCTCCGTCTGAGACAAGTGGCCTCTAAAAAAAAACAAAAAAACAACAACAGAAGAAAAAAAAACAACAACAAAGACCCATCGTTTGTCTTTACCAAACAAGTTTTTTGAGATGCACTGAGAAATCCTTGCTCGGCTATCCCATTTGCGTAACCAGCAGCTGTATTTTGAATATTATTCTTGTTGCAGCCAGAGCAAACAACTCCACGTCGTTTAAGAACCCAACAAAGACAAAGAAAAAGAAACAAGAAAAAGGAAGGTACAAATACCTAGAGCAGCGACCCTCCAAAAAGAAAGACCTTCAATCTCTCCACATCATTTTACATTACTACAGACCTTCGATGATAATAATCTTTTATATATGCATGAAGATACTTAATCTTTTCATATCCATGTGTTTCCTCCATGAGGTCTCAATGGCATACGAACTGATGGCAAACAGATTGTCAATGCACACGAAAAAAGCACCTGAGCTTATTTTGAATATCTGTAATCAAACCCTATTGAGCTGGACAGTGATTTATGTTGAGGTTTTCTACGATTCGATAAATATCATTATTTTCATCCAAGCAATTCACTGGCTTGGTGGAAGAAATAGTAAAGGTCCTTATGATGAAAGCAAAAGGTGGAATATTGATGTCATCAGCAAGGAGTTTCCATTGCGTGAACCAAGAGCCCACAAGTTTTGCCCTGAGTTTTCACAAATCTAGATCTTTTTACGTTATTAATACGGGTTAAGTCTTCTTTGAGTCAGTTAATGCCGATGCCGCTCCGTAGACAAGCATTGTGGTATGATAGATTACCCTCTTTCCCGCAAATCTATCTCTCCGGATATTTCAGAATATCCACCGCATGATATAGGATATTACCCTGGAATAACCCTCGGACAATCTGGAATATTATGATTTAATCTCCCGCCTATTTTAGACTATTTTCCTGTAGAATATTGCAGTTTGTACTCCAGGGTTAAACTAGGAGGGAAAGCAGCGACTTATTCTTTCCTCCCATCATTATTTATTAAGAGAGAATGAGCTCGTGCATAGGAGTAAGGCGAACAGAAATGCAAGTTGCGAAATGGGGTTAACGAAGATCGGCTATTGGCATTTGGGAGATACGGCAGCAAACGCTGCCCAGTTATAGTACAAGGGGGATAGAAATAGTTACTGAACAGGGTAAACTGTTGACAATGACCATCTCTAAATGAAAAGTACTTTTCTGTTTATTTCCCTTCACTTGGGTTTTGAACGATACGCGAGGAATAAAATAAATAATTAATTATTAAAATATTGGAAAAATGAACATCAAGAAAACCTTCCCAGCACAATTTTATAACAGAAGAGGAAACCTCAACATAACCCTTCGCTTTTAGAACCAGAAGAGAATGTATTTGAGAAGCCTTTGAAAAGGAAAATCCATCACAATATGAGACTGGACTCGGTGCTAAGAGTATAATAGGATAATGAGGTGATGGTTCTTTCCTTGATTCTACAGTGTAGAAGCGTTTGGAATCAGATAAGAGCAATATCAATGATGTGATTTGCGTGTTTTCTCCATACCAAAGGAAAAGCTAAGAGCATGCATTTCTGTCCTCAGTTTTAAACATCCTGAACAAAAGCTACAGCAACTATTGTGGGTCCATCTCTTATCTTCATCTCGCAATTTGCAGCCAAAATCTAATTATTTTTTTTTTGTCCGAAATGGACATTTTTTGCGATTTTTTTTTTCTTAACGATTTAGGGCCGAATTCTCCGGCTATGTAATAAAAATTAACACATAATAATATATAGTTTTGCCTGGCATTCAAAATAGACAAGGCTGTATTTCAAGCGGTAGACTAGGGAATCCTTCAGTCGAGGCCACTTAGCTGCGCTTCCCAGGAGAGCTACCCTTTTAAATACCGGATCTAGTTTTCGGGTTGAGTCTTTCATACTCAGGCATAGCAAAGGTAAGTGGCGCTGCGGACGATCTGTAAAAGTGTATAGTTGTCTTCAGCGCGGATGGCTGTCACAAAGGAGTACCCCTTCGTCGCGATACTGGGAACCGATTTGTAGGTTTCACACATAGCTGCAGGCAAAGTGCTATTTCAGTAGCTTCCATGACTTGGATAGCCTGGGGCTTCAATCCGACAATGGGTATAATTCCGTAATGACGAAACAGACGGTGAAAAGAACATGGTGGCTGGAGTTTTAGTGCACGTTTGGCTTTTTTTGTGTATGTGTCAATTGCTTCGCATCGACTGCTGTATTTGTTCAAATTCAGGGAGTTATAAATCACAATGATCTCTTTTTGTGCTCGTTTTGATAATCCTGCAGCAGGAGGAGACTGTATTTTAACAATCATTCAGGTGGTGCATGGTACCCTGCCACACATGAGTTGTAAAGCAGGACAGCAGATTATTATGGGAGCTTGTGGGAGCACTGATTTTGTCAGGTTTAATCACGGGTTGAAAAAAAAAAAGTATCAAGGTATCCCTTGTTAAGATTTACCGGGCCTCACAAAAATGTGAACCAAAACAGGACCTTGACTCCCACAATGGAAGAATATTTAAATTATATGCTCTTTATTCACTTAATGGAAATGTATTCAAAGTGAAAATACAAACTATTTTCAAATTACTGATTTTGCTGATTGCACATTTACCACTAAGCTAGCTCACAGATTACAGTATACCTTGGAAAAAATGGGGCCTACTTAAACTTGAATGTCTTCCTCAAATTGATTAAACACCGAGAATTAACAGAATTTTAAAATACAAAAGAAAATGAATAAATTGTGTGAGATCTCCCCCCCCCCCCCTTCCTCCTTCCCCAAGGTCCTAAAATGTAGCTTATAGAGTTATCTTACGTCTGAATCTATCATTCATAAGATCTGCTCACCCGAAGAAGCCGAGACAGGTTCTAACAGATGACCACTAAAGCAGATCACTGCCAGTCCGACGACGATCATCTGAGCCATCCATGAGCCACCACTTAGGCTTGATCTCATTTTGGTAAAATCTTTGTTCTATTGCAGTGAAGAAATGGAATTTAAAATAACATTATATGAAGGCCAGTATGAGTGAAAGGCATCTGCAGGTGCATTTATTTATTTAATGATCCTTTATGACTATTTTATTATTATCATTATTATTATTATCATCATATTATATTATGATCATTATCATTATTATTATTATTATCATATTATATTATGATCATTATCATTATTATTATTATTATCATATTATATTATGATCATTATCATTATTATTATTATTATCATATTATATTATGATCATTATCATTATTATTATATTGTAATTATTCCATTATGATTCTATCTATTTCTTTATTATTTTTATTTCATTACTATTATTGCAGTATCTAAATAGTAATATTCGATAAATGAATTGGTGACCATTTCATCAGTCCAATTTACAACTGAATTATCATTACTGACAATTTTCTTTACCATATTCAAAAAGGCTAAAAAAGAAAAGAACAAAAATAGAAATGACTCATTATAAGTCTATTTTATCGTTTTGGAATTCGGCATACTTTTTAAGTCTATTTTTAATTATCCAATTTATATTTTAACACACAGTAAATTATGCTTTTATCTGCAAAGTATGCCATTTCACGTACATTGCCTTTAACAACATTTTTTTATCAATGATTTAAGATGTGAAATCCAGTTTGACGGTGTATAATGCAATCCTGGCATGCTAAATCTTCACCTACTTGGAATAATGTCGTTCCTGTAATTTAAAAAAAAGAAATACTTCTTAATAAAAAAAAAATGATAACATCTGAACTGCACATTTATACTCACAACACCTGAAGACCTTTCAAGCACCAGTTACTGGAGATGGAGAAGTCGAACTGCGTGGCAGAGACAATAATTCCCTTGGGAAGAGGACGACCGACAGATACTGCGATAAAAAAGCTTCACATTTATATTGTTTGCAAAGTGATAAATTATATCACTTTAGTCCCTCAGTTGACCCCCATTAATCCCTGGGTGAGAAACTCGTGAAAAGAAAACGCTCCAGCTGTTTTGTGGTATCTAGTTAAGTATCTTTCATTATACACACGACTCATTTGTAATCTTAGTATTTGGCTGAATAACATACAAAAGCCTAAGGATTGGCCTGTTCATAAACAAGGATCTATATCTTTGCCCTCCGCATAAGCTGGCCGTGTGGTATATTTCACTAAGGATCCATGCCATGTTACTTCATTTAAGAAGCCTGTTATTGAACTACGATTTAACCACTATTAATTTATGTAATGATGCATTAGATGTGTGCACCACGTGTGTGCTCGTAAATGCTCTGCGACAGTAAATTTCCTCCATGGCAAAATGAAGTGGTATCTTATCT
This sequence comes from Onchidella celtica, assembly GCA_963931925.1. Taxonomy (NCBI): domain Eukaryota; kingdom Metazoa; phylum Mollusca; class Gastropoda; order Systellommatophora; family Onchidiidae; genus Onchidella; species Onchidella celtica. The sequence continues at coordinate 43,428,327 of OZ007581.1, read as the reverse complement.
GATCTTACCTCTCAAGAACATTTATGTTACAGGATGGACCAGATTTAGAAATACTTATTGGTTTCTCAGCTTGTCTCTGCCCTGAAGATATGGGCTAGGTTTGACTTGTGACTAAATCCTTAGCGTATTCATTGTGTTAATAATCGCTTCGTTCATCTGGAATGGAAATCTGGATATGGAATTAACATCAGTGGAGATCTTTCTTTATGGAGGCTTTATGGAGGCTTTATGGAGGCTTTATGGAGGCTTTATGGAGGCTTTATGGAGGCTTGCTGTCTTGGGTATTTACGCCCCCTTCTTTACCTATTTTGTTTGTTTGTTTGTTGTTGTTTTTTTCTTATTCTTCTATTCGTGCTCTCCAGAGTCTTTATGTCTGCCTAAAGAGCTCCCAGGTGATCTCTATTCTATCCGCCGATCATTTGTGGGATAGGCAAGAAAAGAAGTCTGTGCACAAAAATAACGGGGTAATTGCCGCAAATGAGCCACTAAACCAAGGAATATTAGTGTGAAACTGAATGAGTCTCACAACCACTCCCAGAGCATGACTGTCCCTTATTCCACGTTCCAAAATAAATCGCTCTCCCTAATTTAACACAACACACAATTATGTAAATAATCAGATTCATATTTTCCTTCTGTATTTCACTACAAAAACTCATACACATGAGAAGAGCTCATATTTACTAAAGTATCCTATGTGTGTTTTAAAAGAACTTTCGTGTAAAGCTGAGCTGTTGGGTTAGAGGTTTTCTTCAGGAAATGGATGTACCTGCCTTTCCCAGGTCAATTCTCTAGGAGGGCCTAATAAAAATTCAACATTTAGTACATTTGCCGACTACATCATATTATTTCGTATTATATTTTTCTAAAATAAATGAAATAAATTAATACATAAACAAACAAATAAATAAAGTAATATTCGAGCGCTATTAAATTAAAATAAAAATAATAATAAAGTCGTTGAATTTTTAAAAAAAGATCTACTGCCGCTCACACAGGTCGGATTTGAGAGAAATTTTGAAAAAGCTTTACCTCCGACCTGAAGAAGGTTTTTCTTTTATATATGTTTATTATATATATATAGAGAGAGAGACTTAAAATGACGAGGAAGATCTTCGTTTTTAGTTTGCTTTGTGCCGCTGATATCGCCGCTTTCCCCTTCGTTCCATTCCTTTTCTCCAACACATGAGCCCAAAAAGTTATCACTTCCTGCCGAATTCATTAGTAAATGCATTGCCTAATGGGCATGTTATTGCCATTCATAACATGTTTCGTCTCGAATGCTGCCTGTGATGCATGAAGAATTAACGCGCAAGAAGAAAATATTAAAAATTGCAGTATTGCAAATCTTTGATAAAAAACAACAACAACAACAAAGACAAACAACAAACGAACAACAGAAAATAGACTGAAAGTTGTGGGCAAGGTGAATCACATCCATTTGAATCACCCAGAACTGAAAATAATATAATTCTTTATCCCTGGAATACGTCAGCATTATAAAAAAAAAAAAATGCAGATTTTGTAACCAGCATTGTAACCATCTAAACATGAATACTAACAAAAACCTTTAGTGCAGATTCCAGAACTTCTGAAGAGATCTCTTTTGAAAATTGAATCAATTTTAGTCAACCCCTTTTTTTTTTTTTTAACGTTTCTTTTTGTTAGAATGTTCATGCTCACTTTTGCAAGACCTTTGGATTTTGTCGGTGTGACGAAGTATTCGGTCCTCCGTAGTGGACTTTCCCGCGGAACAAATACTTCATAGTTACAGTTATCCCTGGCATTTCGCGAGAAAAGAAGATTTTTGATATTTTTTTTTACATGACGCCTTGAAACCTCGATGAAATGTCACCATAAAAAAGATCAAATACTAATTTTGTATCAAGAAAGATTTTTGACAGTTTCGCTTTTTATTTTTTCTGTTTTTGAGGGGCTCACGTTATACTTCGTCCGGGAGAACGTTTACTAGGAAGTAAGGAAGTAATAGATCCTGGGGAAAAAATATTTAATAGCACTTTATTCACCCCCCCCCACCCCCCCCCCCCCCCCACCGCAGACCAGATACTTTGAAGTAAGCGCCTTACGAAATAATAGAATAAATACATTTGCTTTGAAGTAAATGTTTCTCCCGACAAACGGAATGTGCAAATTTATGAAGCCAATAAATACGGAAATGTATTTTACGCTGCAGCCTAATTACCCATCATTTCAGAGATTTAAACCAGATTAAAAGAGAAATAAGAAGGACAAAGGAAGGCCCGTATAACAATATTACTGACATGGCTGTTATTTGTTTTCTTCCTTTTCTCTTTTTCTTTCGGTCTTTCCTGTTTTCTCCCGTTTTCTTTCAGCCTCAATTCTTCTTGATTTGCTGTTTTAAAATATCTATTTAATTATCTTGCGGAAATTGTGTCAAATATAATAAACAAATATTTTTTGTTTGATCCTTCCTTGCGTATTTTATTTGTCGATTTGCATTTATTTATTTATTGCTTTTATCGTAATATTTACCTACAATTCTGTATGTGTGTGGTTGTTTGTGTAAGGATATATATGTGTTGTATATTAAGACAAAAAGACAAACAGAATGAGATAGCTCGAAATGGTCAGTTCCTGTCGAATGTCATAGATTTGGTCCAAACTAGACCAGAAAAGGTAGAGAAAGTCATTGGTCACATTGCCCTCAGGAACATGATAAAATGATGCAAAGAGAAAAGCGTATTATTTCTGCCATTTTAAATGGAAGGGTGGGGGGGGGGGCGTGTAAAAATTGTGCCTCACTTGGGAATTTGAGGCTGTCGTGATCATCACATCAGCCCCAGCGTCAGCACTCTTTCTCTTCTTCAGGGGCACATGCAACGCCTCGATGATGGGCTTTAGATTTGAAGTATTGACGACTGACCATCAAGCTTGTGTGTTCTTTTGCTGAGGGCATTTTTAACCCTTCTTGGTCAAACAGATTTTGGAATTTGACTTGTTCCCTTCTGTATGTCTTGACTACTGTTTTCATAACTATGTGACGTTGTCTTCAACAACGTATATTGGCCTTTGATGTCTGCTGTTGAAACCTCCTTTTGCTTTTGTTGTGCTTTCAACGGTTTCCAGTATTCTCGAGGTTTCAATTGCTTTCATGTTTTTCTCTGTTATCAGCAGTCAGAATTACGAATCGCATTGTTGTGACATCTCGCTGCCATGGGTCCTAATATCGTACAGATCAAATCGACAGGTATTTTTGAAAGACAGACCTTTCTATTTGGTATTCGAGCAGCAGATGTGAGTTCAAGTGGAAATACAACAGTTTACAAATGAAACTGGACTCATTCTTAGCCATGCACCTGTAGGATGCTGAAATCAAGGAAACACTGTCTTGGCAGTGTAAATCAAAACTGAGTCATTGATAGCCGTGGCTAGTCACTGATCAGATGAGAGACATCATTTGCAAAATCTCAGGTTTAAACTTGTAAACAGGGCTAATCCATTTCAATTCTAACACATTTGATGAAAGGGCGAAATTTTGAATTTTTGCCAATAAATCCCTTTTTTTTTTTTTTTGTCATCATTGCTAACACACCACCCCTAGGCGAGTGAAACTACAGTCCAGATGCCTACTTTTGACACGTGTCAGCTGAATGGTTGAAACGTATGTTGCAGTTATCGTTATTTTGTCATTGCTGTCAGAGGGGAGAAGGGTAGTAAGATAATATATATAACAATGATCAGATGTTCGGTGATTAAATTCTGCTTTGTTTAATGTTGTTTTTTTTTGTATTGGTAAATGAAGAAATTAGCAAGAGCACCAACACTGTCGAGACTGGTAGTCCTAATAACTGACAAACATTAACGCATGGAACCTAACTATATGTGGTGTAAGTGGTTAATTTACATATTTTAAAGGAATAGTATTCACCGGGCCAGAATTTCTTTTCTCCGGTAATTGTTACAAATTGTCAAAAATCGTCATTTTTGGTAAAATAAATGTGTGTGTGGGCGGGGAGGGGGGTGGGGGGATTACTATGAAGTGTTTGTTCAGGGGGGACCAACTATAGTACTTGTTCAAGAGGGGGGGGGAGGACCAACTACTTCATAGCACTTGTTCCAGAGGGACCATTTGCAGTGTTGGAACAATACTTTGCACCTGTCCAAAAGTGTGAACCACGAAGTACTTTTTTCCGGGGGAATATCTACTATAGTGGACCAAATACTTCGCCACACAGGCAATAAAACAACTTGCCTTGTGCTGCTATTGTCCGTCAACATTGTTGGCAAATACTGCCCAGGTTTATCCGCCAACATTATCCGGGGCTACAGCCTGGGCCGCCAATACTATCAGCAGATACAGACTGGACCGGCAACATTATCCGGGGCTACAGCCTGGGCCGCCAATACTATCAGCAGATAGAGACTGGACCGGCAACATTATCGGCGGATGCTTCCCAAGTCTATCCACCAACGTTATCGGCAGAATGATACAGCCTTGGGAGGTAACATTATCCTCAGATCTACCAACATTATCTGCGGATACTGCCTGGGTTTATCCGCCAACACTATTGACAGATACAGCCTGGGACGCCAACGTTATCGGGGGAGAAGGCTGGGGTTAATCCGTAGGTTTTGATGTTGACTAATTACAAAAAAACAAAGAAACTGGTTTTATTCCCTATTGTTGTTGGATGAAAAAAAAAAACAATATTAAGCAGATTGATTGTTGATAACAAGACTTACGAGAAAAAACAGCAAAAAAAAAACTACACTGCTGAGAATCGAACCCCTGTCCTCCAATTGACATGTGAAGATACAAAAAAAAACAACAACATGGGTTTGTCCCCTTTCATTGTTCTTGGAAAAAAAATCGATTCCTAATAAAATAAATTTTAAAAGAAATGAAAAAAAAAAAACCAACAACTAAAAAACTACCCCGCTGAGAATCAAAGCACCTTCCACAGTCTGACAGGCAAAGATGCTAACCACTACGCTCTGCAATTGTGAGGGAATTCTTACTAAATAAAAAAATAAATAAAAAACAAAGAAACCCATATCCTCTGATAAAACCTGAACCTTCATATGTCGCCATTTAATCAATAAACGTCCATTTTTATTAAGAGAAGCCTTTCCAATTTCAGGCATGCCATCGTTTCCAACACTTGCCCAATACGAAACTTGAACGGGATGAAATGGAACAAGGGGTTACGAAGGCCACGGGCAGACGGAGAAGGGTTCAAGCAGGGGAGATCACTCGAAAATACAGAATTTATGCTGGCGGATAAAAAGAAAAAACATTCTAGGGGAAAAATATTATCCGACGGTATCGGCGGATAAAAAACTTTATTTGCGTTTTTGGCGTAACTTGAGTAAGGGAATGAGTGATACAGATCGACCGTTGTGTCTCCGACATTAACTATTGCTTGTTTACAGTGAATCTTTAATGGTGGCAAAAAACCTTCCATTCTTTCTTTTTCAATCTCTTTCGTTCCCCATTGTTCTCAAATTGCCTGGCATACTCCGAATTTTGCTGATCACTTTAATAACAATAGAAAAAAAATTGTCGGCCACACAATTACTGTAGGGTCAAATATTGTATAATCAAACTCTATTATTCGAACTAATCTCGAATATTCGTTAATTGTTATTCGAATAATTGACACCATCTCTAATACTCGAGTGCCCACATGAAATACAACTCAAAAAAAAAAAAAAACGCACTTTACATAATCTCCCTTTACATAGCCTCACCGAACTGAGCAGAATATTGCTTAATGAATAAAAAGCATTTTGCAGGAAAAATATCCGGAGGAATAGAGTAAAAAAAATAAATCTTTTAATGCATTTCTAAGATTGTAAAACTATTTTTACTTTCAAAAAGAGTAGGAATATATATAAAAAAATGTTTTTAAAAAGTTCTGAAACTATTAATTTCATACTTGTTTTAATAATTTAATTGAACCCATGTCAAGGTCTTCTTTCTTAAAATTGACCAATCGATTGACTATACTTTTCATCAAATGAATCATAAAATTTATTAAAATCATTCGTAGAACCGAAAACACAAACAATCTCTTTCAAAACGAGCTAAAGGAGTATTAAGTTCACGGGCAACTGCCAGTGTCATTTTCACAGATTTGTTATCTTTCGCATTAAGAGATTTTTAGCTCTTTTATGACTTACTTGAAATATTTAGAATTTCCTTTCATGTGTATAGTCATTACCAACTTCTTGTGAGTTTTTTTTTGCAGAGATTTAGGAAAAGCAAGAAAAAAAAAAAAAAACTATCGCCTCACCGATTTCGGTAACGTCTGTTCTTTTAGCACGTGTGGTTTTGTTGTATCGATGAGTTGGGTGTGCTTTTAATATTACACATACTCATGGTCTGTCCATGTCCATGTAATTTATTACTGTTTAATTTTCAGCCTTTTTGTTGAAAATAAAATAAAAGAAAAAATGCCGAAGTTTAGCCTTTTCCTTTTTTTTCGAGATCCTTTCACAACATATGTTTCTTAATTCACCTGCCTAGGCGTGCACACCGGATTTCGATCGGCCGATTAATTTGATGGAGAAGTTAGGACGGTGCTTTTTTTGTTCGTTGGTTTGTTTTTGATCTACCTACGATGGAGACAAAATATCGAGGGGCGCATAGCAAAATCGTAACTACAAATTTTCAGGTGAAGCAACATAAGATTGAATACCTTTATCAGATTTTTTCAGTTGCTGTGTGCAATTTAAAAAAATAAAAAATAATAACCTTTAGTTTTCAGAAGTTAAATCTCAACTTATAACATAAGCTGCGGACTGTCAAGGGCTGCACGTATTCCAAATATCTCAATTTTGGAAGAAAAAAAAATGGAGCTGTGATTATGATCTATTACAGGGATATAACCCATGAAAAAGGAGGGACCTTTAGTTTTAATGAGTAATCGCCCTTTTGGCTCTGTGCCATCAGTCTCAACGACTATGTCTTTGATTCTGTTGACATTACAGACAACAAAAACAAAAAAAATGCTATAAACTCGTTTTATGTGAATTTTAGCATCGGAGTCGAAAATATGCTCTGAGAAATTTCGGAAATGTCATCATCAGCATCGTCATCGTCATCATCGTCATCATTATCATCATCACCACCATCACCTTTAGTATGTATCATATTGGTAACCATAATCGTAACGATTTACTGATAATCATCAGCAGCAGCACCATCATCAAACCGGAGAATATCTCGAGAATATTTTCAGAGAAATTTCAGACCAGTACTTGAATGTTCCCCGTGCTGACTGCTGTGCGTCGTGTAGCACAATTATACTTTTCATTTCTCCTTGTTTTGTAGAAAGTGTTTAGTCTAAGACAAATGGGTGTCGGAAAGAATGGCAAAACAAGTCATTTTCCATTAAGATCAATAATGTTCACATGATAACAATCCTCATCTTAGTTATTATCACCACTATCATCATCATCATCTTATAATAATGAGAGCCGGGAGTAAACTGTCTTTGACGCTTATGCATTTCATGACCATTCAAGCTAGACACTTGAACGTTTGCATACTACCGTTTTTGATACTGCCGAGTTCCATGGCTGGCTTAGTTTTGGCATTTGATCACGTCTTATATATATATTTTTTTGAAAACTGTGAAAACGCCATATTGTTTAAACCCGGACTAAATTCCTGGTGCAGTTTTTATGATTGTTAGAGCGTTGCGTAAGGGTGTAGCAATGGATACTCAGTATCGAAAGCTGTCATTTTGCGCAAACATCTACATGACGTCTAAGCATTTTATGGTCTTTAAAGGGAGACACTCACAATTTTGGCATAATTATCTAGGCCTAGGCCTACTGTTTTTTATCCTGTCGAGCTGCATGGATGCCGTGATGTATGTTTATATGATTGTTATGGATGGCGATTCCGCAACCTCTTTAATGGGTGCTAGCAAAACCGATACACAGTATCAAATATGTCATTTCCTTTTAGCGTGGCCTGCTTGAAAGTAAACAAGAAATGTGCTCAGCGATGCCATGATGCTGCTTCGAAAATGCCTCCGAAGAAAAAACGCTACTAACTGTTATAGATCTATATGTTATAGTATGTAAAGAACAGTAACTCTTATTAGTACTTAAGTATATATAGTTAAATGGATAATGCCCCTTTCTTAATAACTATTACGTAACTCTCTCTACAAAAAGGTAAAAACAACAGGAGAGCAAAATAAAGGCTTAACACTGAAGTCACGAATTTCTTTGTTATCAATGAATGTTATTTGTGAGTGTGTCACGTACACGTTAAAGACTCCACACTAACGAACAGGAGTCGTAGGCAGAACATCAACAGGGAGAACCACAGACTAAGTTCGTTCTAGACCTAGAGTTGGGCTCAAGCAGCCTGTGCCAGTGTGTTGTGTAGCACACGAAAAATGACTGTTGAACGAAGTATAAAATGTGTTCAGGTTGTTTAAGAAGTTACTGTTGCAGTGCCTTTTGAAAATTATAACAGCTTTATTAGCCGACTAAGCTTGGGGAAACTATAACATCTAAGCACATCGGCTGGCATTACAGCATTGTGTCAGGGAAAGAGGGAGAGGGAAGGGGAGATAGACGAGAGGGATGGGTGTTGAGGAGAAAAAAAAAAGAGGGGGGGGCGGAAGATGAGGGGAGGACAGAAAGAGATGGCATGGATATGAGAAATTTCTTTGAGGGGGGGGGGGGCGGAAGATGAGGGGAGGACAGAAAGAGATGGCATGGATATGAGAAATTTCTTTGAGGGGGAGGGGGGGAGGAAGATGAGGGGAGGACAGAAAGAGATGGCATGGATATGAGAAATTTCTTTGAGGGGGGGGGGGCTGGAAGAGAAGGAGGGCGGAGTCAGGTTTGTCCCTCGAGGCAAGGTCTAGGCCTGCCCAAATTATGTCAAAAAATATGTCCATAGAATCTTCTTAGAACGGGCGCTTTAGCTTGTTATATTCAATGATAACCATAATCATAATGGTTTACTGATAACAGTCATCATCATCATCACTATCATCATAATTAATTTTATCATTCGTCATCATCTTTGACATTGTATCATATTGATAACCTAATCGCAATGGTTTACTGATAATCACCATCATCAGCACCATCATCGAACCATAAAGATTGCCTTAATTATAACCATTTACTATTACTACCACTATTACGACCACTAATACTACTATTACTACTAATACTGCTACAACTGCTAATAACACGCATAATGATAACAGAACGGCTTGAAGAATATATCATCCAACTAGAATTTATTGGTTCATTCAAGAGGAATTATTCCTACACTTTCTCGCAAAAATCCTTGTTGGCCGCTCCGCCATAGGCATAAGGCAATAATGGGAACCTGTGGACATTAAAGAACATACTTTTTCTGTTGTATTAGACAGACATTCATGTCTCAATATCACGTCTCACAAACTGAATCAAACTTTAACATATCAAACCAGCTAAGACTTCGGCCCTTGGCGGGAATACATGTTTATTTGACTTCAGTTAAACAAAATAAATCATGTGAGGACAAATCGGCATGGCTTAAGTTTGTTAAGAAAACCTGTCTCAGCTCTCCACCGTTCTCCCTTCACCCCTCTCCTATTTTCCTGTCCCTTTTCTCCTTTCTCTCTCTCTCTCTTTCAAATGCAATCTCCCAAGCGCATCAGTGCACTACACACGCTGTAGCTGTTCCTGCACCGACATGGACTCTCTCGAAAGGCAGTCCAATGAAAACTATTATAGCAGAACGTGGACAAGTACATGTGAGATTGAAATGATTCGAACACATATATATATATATATATATATTTACAAAATGAACTCCTTCGTGTCAGTAATTATCAATGGTCGTATTACGAATTGTAACCTGGGTAAATATTTTGAAACTTATACTGTTTGCGGGTTAACGGTTAGTCAGTAATTGGCACCAAACATGGTCACCTCATGAAATATAATAATACAGTACTGATTTACAATAAAGACAGTTTTCTCAAATAAGTCACAATCCATGCTATCTTGTATGACATTGAAAAGCTGTGCTCATGTAATTGAATAGTAAAGCTATATTATTATATTTGTTGTATTACTGTCATAAATAATGACAGCTTAAGCTTAGTCACCGTTTATTGGGTACAAACAGATCAGGGACCTGCCTGCCATTCTGCGTATCGACAAAAGGATCGATAAAAGCCGACACACCACACGAGATGGCACTGGGATAGTAGATATTATCCTGAAAAAAAAAAGTTAAAAATAAAAAGTTAAAAAAAAAAAAACAGAAAGAAAGAAAGAAAAGGAAGGAAATAGAGGTATAAAAAGGAAAGAAAGTTGAGAGAAAAACAAACAAACAAACAAACAAATTAATCACAAACATTCTTATTTCCTGGATAATGTGCTCTGTGAACTGCCTATGATTAAATATGTATGTATTTTTGCTGTGTCAATTGTTAATGATTAAATAGTAAAATGATATTATATTTTTTTGTAATTAGACCAGTCTTATGGAAGTAAGAACTTTTATAAGTCTCTTGACAGCATCGCAAACGTGTATTTAAAGCACACTATTTGTACCTTTCATCATGACCGGCTTTGAAATACAGAATCAAAGCTGGGTGCCTTTGGCAAGATGCATTTATACTCTTTACTTTTTTAACATCAAGGTCAACTTTATCAATAGACTGCAAAAAAAAAACAACAACAGATTACTGTGATTTACATAAAATGTTCAAGCTGAGTTGGCCGCGTCAACAGAAATATATAAACACGTGAAAAGCGCTCCCAAAAACACATGGAAAGATTGATCGGGACGCATTTTTTTTTCTGCTAGTAAACCTCATTAACAACTGTAATGGACAAAACAAAGTGACCTTTGCCCGTTTTAATGGCATCCAGGTAATCAGAGAGTATGGATTATGAATCAGACCAGATGTTACTCAAATATTTTCGTTTCACATTGTCAAAAGAAATGGTGAAAAGTGTCCAAATATGTTTTTTTTTGTTTTGTTTTTGTTGTTGCTTTTTTTTTATCATCTCATCTCATTGATTTCGTTATAGTACTCAGGAAAAAAAAAATTAGCAAAATCTAAGTCGACTTCTACTTGAAAAATTGAAAACTGAAAGTTCGATATGTATTTTGTCTCTTTTATTCACTTACTGTAGGAAAAAAAATATATTTAAAAAAAAGTAGTGAAAGTTTATAAAAAGTAAGAGAAAGAAATGAAATGAATTGGTGACTATGCAATTCAATGTTATTATAAAAAGTGCGGGGTTGATTTTTTTTTATTCACTTCTTAAGGAGGGGATTCAAGAGATAGCTTTTTTTCTTCCCAGTATAGTTGCAGATAATACTTACCTGATACATTCAGAAGGATCACTGAAATTTATTAGTGGAGTATCATATTGGTATGATAATAATGATAGTAATAATCATTATTATGAAGGAAGTAAGACATCCAATGTAATCATGATTTCTTTTCAACCGCTGAGCCTTAAATTCTACAAAATATCAGTACGTCATCTACTACTACTAATAATAATAATAATAATGATAATAATAGTAATGAGAAGAAGAAGAAGACGAGGAAGAAGAATAGTGATAACAATAAGAAGAATAGGAATAAGAATAATAATCAATGAGGGAAAAGCAAATACAGCTGTCACCTTCTTCAACTAGACTTGATACTCTGAAATTAAGGAGCTTTCAAAAACAAAAATGTGTTAAAGTCTCTAAAAACTATCTGAAAGGCACACAAAAAACAGTCTTATGCATTTACCTCGGGTGCAGCGTACTCGCACTCTGGCCATTTACCAAAGAAATAGTCTTCATTTATTTGATATAAGGTAGCGTCACAACCTTTGTGATACTCAAGATCATCCAGGGTCAGATTTTCGATCAGAGAAAGGTCAAAGGTTGGAGTGCTGGTACTAAAAAAAATATGAAACAGCATGAAGATCAGATTATATGTAAACTGGAGGTAACAAAAAATAATGTTTCAACAAGACTTTGAAAGAAAGGAGTTACTATTCCAAAAAGACTGAGAAAGACATGAGTTGCTATTTCAAATAGTATTTCAACAATACAGAAACAATATTCCATAAGACAGAGAAAGGAAGGAGTTGATATTCTAAGCAGTATTCTAACACCACAGAGAAAGAAAGGAGCTAAAATGAGTATTACTAACAGTATTCAAATATTGCAAGTAGTATTTCTAGAAGACGTTAAATGGAATTAGTAGTTATTGCAACCACTAAGATAGGACTAAGTTAGGGAAGGCCTTATTTACGTAGTAAATCATCTGACGCCCATTGCGCCTGAATGCCGGTTTCTCACCCTGCTGGCCTTCCTAACTCAATCATTAAAATTGGGTGAGATATTTACATTTGAGCCTTTTAGACTACATGTATTTAAAAAAATGATCACTTTACAATGTTTTTATCGCTAATTAAAAAAAACTTAAAGGCAATATCTCAGTCAGTGTGGCTCTTAACTTTGTGTGACGTATGTTACATTCACTGAAAGTGGTCTTCCAGTTTAAATGATATTCTCTGCAATTTCTCTGACAGTAATCTAAGGATGTCACCCATTTCTTTCACCAATACTTGTAAATGACTGCTGTGTATATACCAAATTCTGTATTATATTATTCTTACATTTTTAGATGCAATAGACAATGGTGCCATGACGGGTTTACATTTTTTTTATTTTTTTTTGTTTTGTCACGTCTGTCACATCTTCACATTTTCAAGTGTTTTCTTCAGGAATAAGATAAACTTTTGGATTTAAACTTGAATGTTTAACATTTTACCATGGTTAAATTGTTAGTTTTGTAATTTGTTATGACCTCTCTCAAATATTTATTGCTGGAGAAAAAGTGTATGCTGTAAAGTTTCACATGTTATGGCATGGACCGGTTGTGACAACTGATATCATGAAAGGGGTCATCGCTGAAACATAATTTATGATTGACTGGCGTCCACAGTTACACTAACTTAATTCATTATTTTATTCCTGTTGAGAGATGTTTAAGAAGTATTCTCTGTATAATAAACAAAGCAATACGGTCTGTTAAACATACTCATAAATTATTAATATATACATATATATATATAATATATTATATATATTGAGATAGATAGATAGATAGATAGATAGATAGATAGATAGATAGATAGATAGATAGATAGATGGATAGATAGATAAATAGCGAGATAGATAGATAGATAGATAGATAGATAGATAGATAGATAGATAGATAGATAGATAGATAGATAGATAGATAGATAGATAGATAGATAGATAGATAGATAGATAGATAGATAGATAGATAGATAGATAGATAGATAGGTAGATAGATAGATAGGTAGATAGATAGATAGGTATATATATAGATAGATAGATAGATAGATAGATAGATAGATAGATAGATAGATAGATAGATAGATAGATAGATAGATAGATAGATAGATAGATAGATAGATAGATAGATAGATAGATAGATAGATAGATAGATAGATAGATAGATAGATAGATAGATAGATAGATAGATAGATAGATAGATAGATAGATAGATAGATAGATAGAAAGATAATAGGAAAATAGATAAACAGACATAATATAAATCACCCGTAAGGAGCAGGTACAGTCAACTTGTAAGCCTTCACATAGATCAACCCTTGGTCATCTTCTTCAAGCACTGAGATGTCACGATAAAAGAAGTCTCCATCGATGCTTTCTTCAAAGTAAAATGTTATATTCTGTGAACCACAACATTAGATCTCAATGTAATTATATTTATGAATCAACAAAATCAGACAAAAATATTCCTTCCGATTTCATGACCAGCATACATAAATGCTAATGTAAAATTTTAGGTTAGGCATATAATTATACATGCCATTGCTATCGTGTTGCGGTCGTATCTTAATTTTATGTTGTCCATGTCCGTGCAATGTGCTCGTGTCTCGTTTTTGTGTGCACCTCCGACTGGATTTTGAAAATGCAAGATCACTGCGATAAGATTGGAACGCAGCAAAGTGACATGACTTCATGCATTTCAGGCTTTAAGGAATTCAACAGTCAGCTTTATTTTTGTGAATTCATTTATTTAAAAAGACCATAATTAATTTGAGGCCGTTCACAATGTTACGAATCCTAACTTTCCTCTCATGACTAAATTAAGAGCCTGGGAATTTGGTGAAGGTTGTGGAAATTTGATGATCGATCTTGACTGACATTCGCTTTTCGGACACAATGTTCAGCCACTTTACATAGTTGTGTTCATAAAGAGATTGTTGAGAAGTTGAAAATGTCTTTGAGCACTTAGGACTATGAAACCGGAATGTGTTACCATTCTGTTAACGTACTACGGCTTTTATGGGAATACTGTGCTTCATTTGAAATACCAGTTCGTGTAAGGTTTACAATAATTCAATCCGTCTCTAGGTATTCCAAATGTTCACATTTAAGGAAACCTTTTTTTTAAAAATATGTATTAGTTATCTCCTTGGTTTTGTCTCGCCTTGATTACTGCAATTCACTCTATGCTGGTCTCTCAGATGAAAAGATTTTTAAACTGCAAAAAGCACAAAATTGTGCGGCTCGTTTAATTCTTGGAAAGTCAAAATTTGAAAGTAGCACAGAAATGCTCAAAATCCTCCAGAATAGAATACAAAATTGCTGTGTTTTGCTACTGTAGTGTCACAACAACTGCACCTACATACATCAGTGAACTTCTCTGTCCCTATGCTCCTCCCAGGGCCCTGAGATCTCAAGACTCGGGGCTCTTGGTGGAACCTAGGTGCAACCTCAAAACGTTCGGCGACAGGTTATTTAGTAAAATTGGACCTGCATTATGGAACTCACTACCAAATTCCCTGAGATCAGCATGCAGTGTAGAGAGTTTTAAAAAACAACTAAAACCTCACCTGTTTAAAAAATATTTAGATAAATGATTTGTGTGTGTGCGCGTATGGTGGACAATGTTAAGCGCCTTGAGGCCTCGGCGAAAGGCGCTATATAAATGCTCTTATTATTATTATTATTATTATTATCTAAACTAAAGCACGAAATGCTGTCCTACACGTAATATTATTTGACTGAAAATATTCATTTAAACTACAGAATCTGACACAGATCTCTCTTAGGATTTAAATCTCTTTAAATGAGATACGTATTTACGTCTTTTCTAGAAGAAGGTTTATTTAAACTGTTTGAAGAAGGAAACAAAGTGGAAATTTACACAGGGAGTTTTGATCTTTGGTTGCAAAATGGCAGAACACGTATCAGTAGGTATTCTAAGATTGTTTCTGTAAGTGGATTTAAGAATGGTGCTAGAATTTTCTAAGTATGAAAGAATTTACCGGCAGAAATACGTTCATCCTGACTGGATAGAAGGTATCCACGACAAGGTAAAGAGGAGGCTCGCCGTTGTCGATTGCTCTCTGAACTTGCTCTTCATTACTGAAGTTTGCACTGAGCATAGATGCCAGACTGAGTAGGCTTTTGGAATGTTCTGTGATACAAACCGAGATTTAAAAAAAAATATAGATGCAAAAGTAAAGGTATTTGTCTTTGGAGACAGGGTGAAGGAATGTAGAACAAAATATAGAAAACACTAGAATAAAATAGAGAGAATAAAGTACACTTTATTGCTCCCGAAGGTAATTTGCTTCTGAAATGTGCACATACAACCAAAAGACACACAAACGCACTTATGTATACAATAGACTACATTGGCACGAAATGCAGTTAATTTAAAAAGCCAGATATTATTATTCATTTCTCCTTCTCCTCCATCCAATGCATCTAATGGTTTCCCCAGACGACTCCCCTTCCTATCTCTCATACCTCTATAAGATCTTTATTGCAATGGCAGTAACACAAGTTTGTTTGCTTCTGTACTGTTGTTGTTTTGTAGCGTTCTGTAATGCTAGTTTCAGTTTAACTTTTGTTATTGGTGTCAAAGGTTCCAATTTTTACATTCACAGGAGAATATAATTTTACTTCATTTTCTAAAATATATTTAGTCTTTCCAGAAACCATCGGCATGCATTGACATTTTTCAGACATAAAAAATGACGAACAATTCCGGGAAAAGGAAAAAAAAAAAAAGAATGCGAAGAGTTAGGTAACAAAGAAACTAATTGGACCCATGAAATATTGTACTCCCACAGTGCTTACATTACTACAACAAATAATTAAAATTGCAGTAAAATATCAAAACTCTTACACATTAATTAACGTTGTAATTCATTGTAAAACCAAAGGGTTGTTCAAAAAACAAAAAACAAGACTTTGATTCTCGTCGGCTTTAACTGGAGGTTTTATCCTGTCTCTCCTTCAACAATTACTGCCGTTTTGCTCACCTGCCGCAACCAGAACAGGCCCTGACAACTGACCACTGAAACATATCACTGGCAGTCCCATCATGACCACCAGAGTCCCCCAGGAACCACTGTTTGGGCTTGATTTCATTTTGTAAAGTTTCTGCGCTGGTTCGGTGAAAAAAAAAGAACCTACATCGCAAGTCGTCATAATAAAATAGGCATTATTGTCAGACATTCCTTTCAAGCAACCCCACGTACCCAGTAGATTTGACAAGTAACTAGATATAATAATACTTACAGGGTCTATGTATTCAATGTTTCCTCAGTCGCATTTACAATAAAATTAATATATCACTGCATATTTCATTCATCATCTTCATTGCAGAAGAAAACAACAAATATCAAATTAATCAGTCACATAAACTGACAAAGGTTATCTCTCAGATCTAAGAAATCAGTCGAGGGAAGACAAGTCTGACGTGTGACAGCCTCTTTCCATGTTTTCGAAGCATTATTTTTTCGAGCTTAATTTCCACTAAGTGAACACGGGCGTGTTTTCTGAGATTTGCTCCTTCAATTACTATGGTATATATTCCCACGGGAGCACATAATTTGGACAATTAAAAAAAAAAAAGAAGATTTGCTGTCCTGGACATTCATTTAATTCCTACGTTAAGGCAGTGGCAGAAATCCTGACACGCCGGAAATATACAGAAAGATAGACCATTTTTTTAAAGCTTGGTGCAACGTTGTGGCTGTTTTCAAATTTTTTTGTACATGTTCCGGTACGATCCGATCCGATCTCTCAACCCCCGGGGTGGCGTTCTTGAGTCACCACTGATGATTTTCTGACGATTCTCCTCCATCGGCCTCTATCCTCCGTAGCTCGCTGTGAGTCAGCGAAGGTCAAGCCTGTCCACTCTTTGATGTTGACTTCCCATCTCTTCCTCTATCTACCTCTCTTTCTCCCTCCTGGTACGGTACCCTGCAAGATGGTCCTAGCAAACCCACTGGATCATGACACGTGTCCGTACCACTGAGCTATCTGCTTTTTACCGCTGAGAGCAGGTCATCGTCCATGTACATGTTGTAGGCACATAATCATCGGGAGGTTATGGAATAAAATTATGCCCTGTCCCCGGCACTAGTTTAGGATGTAATATTCCTTTAATTACGCTGTCTGGTTAATAAAATCGGGGTTCTGATTATATATTCGGAACAATAAGATATGAGTCAATGACAATCCCTAACAACACAGATGCCTCTGGCTCTTAGCAGAGGGTGCAGCACCGTGAGGAGAACTATGACAGTGAAGCTGTGATTATGTGGTCACCCTCGAGATCTTTAAGGCCACTCTACTGGGTTCCAAATCATGTTGTGCCAGTGTTGCCCTTTTCGTAATGTTGTTTAAATTGTTTGTATCATGCGATGCATTTAATGCAAGAAAGTTGCCTGAAGCCTTATGCCCAGGTCCTGGTGTTCTTGTACTATGTATACCATTACCTTGTATCATGTAAGTGCTGGACAATATAATGGCCATGCAGCCACAACATGAGTTTATTATTATTTTTGTTGTATGAAACAGTTGCGGTATTTTCATTATTATTACTATTACTATTATTGAAGTATTTCATTATTTTGTGTTGAATATTAATTTTAATCTTGTGGGATGATAAACAAATCTAACAATTTAAGTATAATGATGAATTTGATGCAAAGATTTTCATATAGTCATATTTTTCCATGTCACAGGTCATGTTTATTCAAGTCTTTCTTCTCTGTTGCGTTCTTTTCCTCTCCGTTACATATGTTTTTTTCCTCTGCGTTACATTTTTTTACTCTCCGTTACATGTTTTCCTCTCCTTTACAGTTTAATTGTTTAAACATAAACTCGAAAGGAAAGTATAATTATATTCTTAAAAATATCATGTTACACAAAAGATTACCTTCTGCTTTGACTGTGGATTATGATACAGCTCACAGGATTACATTTTTGAAGATTTCTGACTGATTCCAAATATGGTGTTTCTTTAAAAAGGTAAACATAAACATACATATTTTATTCTGTCTTATTAGTGCGATGAAACACACACAAAATCCTGCATTAGTAGACTATTTGACTTCTCAGGCCAGGCCAGAAATTTAAAATATTTCATACCATTTGAAGAGAGCTTCTCCAGCGGGTTTTTAGAAAGTGTAACGGAGAAGATAATTTTCAGATGGTCACTGCAGTCAAGGCCGTACAGCAGCTCGCCAAATTATCATTAAGCCTTAAAACATTACCCACCCATTCTTGCATGTATTTGACTGTTTCTGTAAAAATGTTCATTGAATTTCAACAATAAATAAAATTCCAAATTTTCAAGTCTGATGTACACACTTTTTTTTTGAAATTGCCCATTTCTGAGATATAATATTTTTCGAAAAATACAAAACAGCTTGCTCAAAAACACGTGCAGGAATGCCAAGACTCGTGGGCACAGGCTTTTAGATTTTCGTTCGAATGGAACTACAGAATTATGCCTTGTTTAGACGAACATTTCAGACCAAAAAAAAATGTAACTTTAAATCTCAGGTTTATTCTTTTTAAGCGACTTGAAGACCCGTGGACTTACCACTGCAGGAAACAACGAAGTCGATATGACAGTATGGCCGCTTGGAGACGTTGCTATTGACAATACCGCGAACGAAACGATATTTTTAATGTCTATGAACTAATGACTTATGTCATCAATAGCTGTCCCCGTGTTTCACTAATGTGTTACCTCACCATCTGGCGTCACATTTTCTGTAGGTTATCGACTGACGTGGCATGGACGCAGTTGGCCTACGTGCAGATGGCCACTTGAGTGGTTAGGATCTGATATGAAAAGCTAATGTGCTGATATTCCTTACGGTAAGCAAGTGGCTTCAAGTTCGTTAAATGTGTTGATATTCCCTGCGATAATCAAATGGTTTCGGGTTCATTTAAATATGCTGATATTCCTTGTGATAAACAAATGGTTTCGGGCTCATCAGGTATGCCGATTTTTCTTACGATAAGGAAGAGGTTCAGGTTCATTATATGACAACGGCTGTAAACAATGTGTTGTCCCTGTCACGTTTTGGCGTTTCAACTATTTCAACAATTTACTCATTTTACATTCAAGCGTTTCAAAGTTTAGATCAGTTTGTATTAGATCATCCAGGAGCAATAGACGGCAATAATTCGTCTCATAAAGCATTCTGGCAAGATCTGTGCCATGTAATTCTAAATTTTTACGCCATGTTACTTTATGGTTTATATGTGTTATTGTGGGAAGACAATGTGTAATAATACGTTATATGACATGTATGGATCATGTATGAGCTCTGGGCAAATAATTTCCCACCTGGGAAAATGACGTGTTTTTTTTGTGTGTGTTTGTTTGTTTTGTTTTCTGAATCTCATTCCTGGACGTGGCAAAAACGTTTCTAATTATGGCTTCAACGTATGAAAGGATACCTACAGTTACCTTACTTTGTGAGAAGATAGATTGCACTATGCGCAATGATAAGATAATAATAATAATAGTTCGTCCATCAGGTATGATGATGACCTTAACAACACCAGAGGAATAAAGAACAGAAATTGTTGAGAATTTCAACACATGGACAATAAAGAGAACTAAAGGACACAGAGGACAGACTGGAAAGACTTTTTCTTTCATGACTTATGGCTTCTCATGTGACTGATAAGTCCTATTTTTTCCCTGCAGACCCTTCCGCATAAATGACAAGAGTGCTCCGTTGGTTCAGTACCACTGGGCCTTTTCTTGCGCCGTTCTCTTTTTTTGATAGCCTGCTGGACTCTGTCAGCTTCCCATGCTTTGCTGCCTCTGGTAAGGGCCGCCCTCCAATTTGCACGATCAAGCGAGAGCTTTTCCCACTCACTCACATCAATGGCAAAGGCCTTCAGTGATTGCTTGAGAGTGTCTTTGTAACGTCTCTTTGGGGCCCCAACATTCCTCGTTCCATTGGAGAGCTCAGAGAAGAAGATTTGCTTAGGGAGTCTGGAGTCGGGCATTCTGACAACATGTCCTGCCCAACGTAGCTGAATTTTTTTCAGGTGGCAGAAGATGCTCAATTCCTTGGCACGATTGAGGACCTCAGTGTCTGGAATTTTATCCTGCCATTTGATCCTTAGGATCTTTCTAAGGTAGGCCAGATGAAAGTGATTTAGCTTTCTGGCATGCGATTGCTACACTGTCCAGGTTTCAGCCCCATAGAGTAGGGTGGGAAGGACCACAGCATTGTACACTTTCAGCTTAGTGTCTGTGCGAATGCCGGCAACATCCCACACTCTCTTTCGAAGCCTGCCAAATGCAGAGCTGGCTTTGCTGATTCTTGAGAGAATTTCAGTATCAACACGAGCCGCGGAAGACAGTGTACTGCCAAGATAGGTGAAGTTCTCCGACACCTTCAGAAGACTGTCATGGACTTTGATATTTGGGGTCACAGGATACTTGTCGTCTGGAGTAGGCTGATGGAGCAGTTCCGTCTTCTTTGTGCTTATTGTGAGGCCAAAGTTGTCACAGGCACTAGATAACTTATCAACACAGTTTTGCATGCTATCCTCATCGTGTGCCAGAAGTGCACAATCATCAGCAAATAGTAGGTCACAGACTTGAGTACTTTTGGTTTTGGTTTTTGCCTGAAGTCTCCTGAGGTTGAATAGACTGCCATCAGTTCGGTACTTGATGCTTACCCCTTTAGGAGGAGAGCTAAAGGCTTCTTGTAGCATTGCAGAGAACATGATGCTGAACAGAGTTGGGGCTAAGACACAACCCTGTTTTACCCCATTTGTGACAGCAAAGGGCTCTGAAACACTGCCGTTGCTTTTGACTGCAGCTTGCATGCCATCATGAAACTGGCGCACTATTGTGATGAATTCGGGTGGACACCCAAACTTCGCCAAGATTTTCCAGAGGCCTTCACGACACACTGTGTCAAATGCTTTTGTGAGGTCAACAAATGTGATATACAGCGCTTTATTTTGTTCCATGCATTTTTCCTGAATCTGTCTGGCAGCAAAAATCATATCCGCCGTTCCCCTCTCTTTACGAAAGCCACATTGGCTCTCGGGAAGCAAGTCATTTGACGAGAGGTGATCAAGAAGGCGATTCAGAAGCATTCTTGCCAATATTTTGCCAGCAATTGAAAGTAGAGAGATTCCCCGATGGTGGTCACAGACTTGGCTGTCCCCTTTGTTTTTGTACAGATGGATGATTGAAGCATCTTTGAAGTCCTGTGGCAGCTTCCCTGCTTTCAACATATGATTGAACAACTCGGTCAACCTTTCAATAAGCTTTTCTCCACCGAAGGCACACACCTCAGCAGGAATTGAATCCGCGCCTTGTGATTTGTTAAAGGACATCTGATTTGTGGCAGTTCGGGTCTCATTTGCTGTGAATGGCTTGGCAAGAGCTGCATTAATAGGAGTCTGAGGGAGGCGGTCAATGGACTCAGTATTTATATTTGATGGCCGATTTAGCACACCTCCGAAATGTTCTGCCCAACGCTGAATTATGGCATTCAATTCAACAATGCGTGTTGAACCATCTGACGCAAGAAGTGGCGTAGTGCCAGAGCGGGATGGTCCAAACACAGCTCGGAGGCTCTCAAAGAACTTTCTAGTGTTGTTTGTGTCGGCATATTTCTGAGTTTCTCTTACTCGCTCTTCAAGCCAGTCATTTTTCATTTTCCTCAGCTTCTTCTGGAGTACACCCTTACATGCACGCAGTGCATCAGCTTTTGCTGTGGAAGAGGGGTCACTGCAGTGAGCTTGGATGAGACTATTTTTTTCTTTGATGAGCACTTTGATTTCATTATCATTATCATTGAACCAGTCCTGGTGCTTGCGGACAGGAAAACCAACTGTGTTGCTGGCGCAAGAGTGTACAGTCGTATTTAGGTCAGTCCAGCTCTGTTCAATGTTCTCAGAGTCAAAAGTCACGGAATCCAATTTTGAGGAGAGTTCTGATGAGAGCTCGCTCTGTTTCTCAGCTGAGCAGAGTTTTGAAACATTTAGGCGTTTAGGTGGCGCTTTCCCTTGAGGGTGTCTATTGCGCCTCAATGTTAGTCTGAGCTTGCAAACAATGAGCCTGTGGTCAGTTCCACACTCGGCACCACACATCGCCTTTGTTACAAGGACATCCTTTCTGTCAGTCATCCTCACAATGACATAGTCTATGAGATGCCAATGCTTTGAGCGGGGATGCATCCATGACGTTCTGTTTCTCACGGGGAGACTAAAATTTGTGTTGGTAATGAACAGGCCAAATACAGCGCACAAAGTAAGTAAGCGCAACCCATTGTTATTGCATGAACCAACTCCATGAGGGCCCAAAACATTTGGCCACGCTGAGATTTCGGAGCCAACCCTAGCATTGAAGTCCCCCAAGAGAATCAGCTTATCAGCTGCCGGGACAGAGCATATGACAGATTCCAGATCAGAATAGAACTTGTGTTTGGCTTCGTCTGGGTTTGTCATGGTGGGCGCATATGCGCTAATGAGGGTGGCTGACTGGCTTTTCCCAACTGGGATCCTGAGTGTCATTAGCCTGTCATTTATTTCAATTGGCATGGACTGCAAGTTTCTGACAAGGTCATTTTTAATTGCAAACCCAACACCATGCTGTCTCGGTTCGACTGCACCCTTGCCTTTCCAGAAGAAGGTGTATCCACCACTGAGCTCTTTGAGTTGGCCACTATCAGGGAGTCTGGTCTCACTGAGTGCCACTATGTCCAGGTTGTACCTGCTGAGCTCAATGGCAATAAGTGCAGTGCGTCTTTCCGGGTTGTTTGAGTTGTCCTGTAGTGTGCGTATATTCCAGGCTCCTAGCCTGAGTAAGCTGAATTTCTTTTTGTTTCGACCGCAAAAAGGGATCCCCACTGGTCGCGGTATACCAGTCAGGGTGATGTGAAGTGGGCTTTCTTTAGGGCACCTTTTCTAGCCCCTTCCTCAGTTGAGGTGAGCAGTGCTATCCTTAAATAAGGCTGCTCAGCTACTGTGGGTGCTGCCTCCCCACGCCTCCACTTCAATCGACGATGAAGCGACCATAGCCCACAGCCACCAACGTGTAGGTCTGTGCTAACAGCTTCCAGTCTATCCAAACCTGCTGCCACCGCACTCGCCCATCGCCGTTGGAATTTCGAGAGGAAAGAAGACGAGACAAAGATGAAAGAAGACGAGGTGAGTGTTAAGACTGGCGCAAAGAATTTGTTTTTAGTGAGAAAGAGCTGCGCAAACATCAGACTCACTCTCTCGCCTGGACACAACTTATCCAAGTGGCAAGACAGGGTCAAGACGACTGGAAATGTATCCAGGTGCAGGAGGATGCCAGAGGGACAGTCATATTGCCTGACCGGCTGCCTGTAGGCTACTCCACAGCCTCGCAGTCCCAATTGACTAGGGTGAAAGACCCAAACCAAAGAACACCAATACTGGTGGATGCTCTGTGTCACGATATCCAGGCCAGAGTGACGGTATATTGCCATCTTCCCTATCAATCAACCACTGGCCTGCTGCCGCCAGCTTCGAAGCTGCGTCCGGGAAGTTTGCTCAATTCTTCGTCTGTGATTTAGGCAAACAAGCCTATGACCACACCGCTACCGGGGGCCAATGTGAAGGACTCAAGTACTGAGGGTCACATTGTGCCCTAGCATGTGGCCGTTGGGTTAGATGAAACCTCCTCCGCCCTGGCCGTTTGCACCGACAGGTGCACGCCCACTGATACCATGCTAGCGTACCAGTTCATGAAACAGGTTGTATTGGATTACATGTTACCAGTAGCAGATTTTTCTGACCTGACATCAAATGATAAGATAGACTTAACTAAAAACCACTAAAATCATCAGTACGCCAGTACAAAAGGTGGCCAACGAATTGCTCCTACATGACATGATCGAACGGTTGCGGTCAATGCAAACTTAACACTGAAGTGTTTGTTTGAATCAATCGCCCTTATACTAAATTGATATAGCTGTTCTTAGGACACCCTGTGCGTTTTTTTTTTTTTTTTTGTCTTTTTTAACACATAGTGAGCAAAAGGGGAACAGTGAACACAAACCTCATGATTTTCTCTGTTCGGTTTTCGGGATAGCCTACGTTTGCTTAACAATAAACTTAATGCATACAGTCAGACTTACCTTAATCTGATAGATAAGATAGGCAAACATCCTTGTAAGCTAAAATGTGCGGTGTTTATGATAATGTTGTCTGATCATTTCCATGATGTTGTTTGATCATTTGGAACCGATGCTTAAACGCATTGAAGACCTTTTGGCCGAAACCCACTAAGTCACAAAATAATATTTATTCTGAAAAAGTCGATCCTGAAAATTGAAATTAGGAATGTCATTTTTTTTCTGAGCATTGTATCATATTCTATGATGTTTGAAGTGCCCACCTCCCACAATCTACCTTTCATGCTCAATTATTTGATGCGATTTATTAGTTTAGACTTTTATAATTCTTACATTTATATTTGTGACTTCGGTACTTTTATTACAAAAGATTTCGGTATTTTAATATTTCACTATGTGGACTTAAGCTAAAACAATGTGCTAAATCTGATTGAAATGAAACCTGCACTGCAAACAAAAATGTACTTACGTGCTTTGTTTGTTTCCAATATTTAGGGAATGGCAGAATTAGTAAAACACGAACTTCAGATCGAACAGTTTCAAATTCCGGGAAAAGTGACCTAAGCACTTCAGGACAACGGCTTTCAATTCCTCTTCGTGTTCTCAGCAGCACAAATTCCAAGAATGGTACTAACTAGCCAAAGTTCGCAAACACTTTAAGGAACGTCCAATCATTTGTTCATCAAATACAGAGGATAACAGAAATATTCACAATGACTAGCTATACTAGAAGAACGAACATTATGACCTAGACATGACAGTTAATAATTAACTGCTGTGTTGTAATACAAGCGGTGCAAATAATTATATGACCTGCCGGGACGGCAATGCTTCAAGGTATTACTTTTTTTTTTCCTAATGGGTCAAAGTGCTGACCTTTAAAAAAAAATGAGAATAGGGCAATTCGATCCATCCTCTTATGTCCATCTTTATCTGTTCGATATTTCTCATTAAACAAAACATCGATTGCTGAGCCGGTAGGCAGCCTGTCATCAACATGTTCTTAACGACAGTTGTTTGCAAACGCATTCGATGCTTTAACCCAAGTGGTACGAAGAGATTAGTAGAAAAGCAAGAACAACAATAAATAAACTCAGTTGTTTAAGAAACGTGCGCTTCAAAATGAGAGGTTTGAGGGTTTTGAGAAAATGAGAAACTCTTTTATATTCACACGCCAAACAATTTTGATAGCAGATTGTGGTGGACACATCTAAATAACATTACTTCCTAAGGATACAGGACGAGTTTTTTTTTTTTTTGTGTTTTTTTTTTAAAGAAAGGTGAAAGGCAAGTATAGATCTAGTTTCAAAATGCATGACTTAGTCATTTATCTTACACAACTGGCAACATGTAGTTTAGATGCTGTTCAGATTTTGCCCTAGAATGTAAAAAAAAAAAAAAAAAAGGTCATATTTATACAGCACTCAGAAATACAGATTCAAGAGGTGCCATATTTTACTGCAATGGAACGCACAAGCAAACTGTTAAACCACTGAGTTGTAAACACTGTACATCTCTGACTTTCTATGAAAAAGACCACGCCATCCTAATAACTGGCCCATTTTTTACCAGAGTAATGCTGGTGTTATGTTTTTAAAAAATGCAAACAGAAAGGAAGCGTATATCCGCACAACATGTTGTATGGATATGGACAGTGCATATCCGTACAACATGTTTACCAAAACATGTCATTGAAAATGAGTTCTTTTATTTCAAAACCTCAAGTAGTACTAACCTCAATCTAATTATCAACCCGGCCCTCACAGATTATACACTTCTGAATGCATTGGTGGCACCTTAATTGGAACTAATCAGACGATTTGGTTTCGTGTATATCTCCAAATAATAACTTCTTTGTGACAATGTTCTTCAATTTGTCTACTCCATTTTTCATAGGTCATTATTATTTTGTTTTAATGTAATGCTTGTTTTTTTTGCTGATAATCAGGACTCCTTTACAAATATCAGTTCCTGTTGTACTTTTTAATATTTTTCTTTGTTTTATTAAACATGTTTTTGCTTTCTAATGTTCTTACAATCTTTACCAACCGCAATCGACCTTACACAATGATCACCACTTTTGTTTTAGTAAGGCAAGTTTAGAAAAATAGATAACGTTTTAGCAAGAAGCTTGTCGAACACTAACTTTAGACTGTGACCTACATAATAGTCTAAAGAATATAGTGTTAGCTGATTGGACAGTGCTTTTTGTACTGATATTGGAATTGAGTCACACAATGCAACGTGGCAACTAGTATAAACCTTGCATTGAGGAGCGCCAACGGCGAGCACTTGATGACCAACATGGCTGACAGACAACACGTGTCATGGCTAGAGTACATAGAGTACGCCCTATAAATCCTGAACAACACATGGTGTCAGAAGTGGGACTTTGGTTTCAAGTTTTGTTTTTATATATCGTTGTATTATGACATGGAATTTGTTTCGTTTGTGAAAAAGACCCCCAAGTAGAAAGTGACTTTGCGTTCCCTGCAGTGGCAACATGTCAGACAAAAGATCGCAAGGTGTAGACCAGTAACAGAAGAAATGTGATGATCATATTACATTGTTTTTGCTGTGGAAAACTGAGATAAGTTGTGACGGGTTCAAAAGCTAATAGAAAGACAGAAGCAGGTTCTTCTTTAGTTCTTTTAGTACATGTTGCTGCGTAAGTTCACATAATACAAGCCCCCCACTCCCCCCCCCCTCACCCGTGCATCTTCCACAAAAGATTTGTAGAATATATCAAAATTCCCTGCTGTATAAAGTTTTTAATTGGACCGAATAAGACATAAGAGAAGTTTCAAATAAAGGCAGAAAAAAATGGCAAAATCTTTCTATATTGACGTTCGCACTTACTGAGCACTGAAATAAAAAAAATGACGGCCTTTCCATGGCAAACATATAAGAAATACTGTTTTTTTACATTGTTTGAACTAATTCAGACATCCTGAATTATATTACAATAGTTAAAACCGTCTTTTTCTAGTAACAACAAAAATCACCTCCAGGACTCCCACTCTCCTTAATCGCGGAAATCAAATTTAGGCACATTCAGACAAAACATTAGAAGTAGTAATTTGTCATTAACAATTTCTGACGTGATCTACAAAATGAAACAAAAATAGGCAAAGGACTGCAAGAAATTTATAATTTTCTTTATTCTGATCTTTAATGGTTGATCCAAAAGTTTTTATCCCCGTCTTTTCCAGCAGACATCCTTGGTGTTGTGTTATTTTCAGTCCAGTAGGTGGAATCTGTTGAAATTGAGATAGAGAAACTTTGCACATGAAAATAGCACAATCTCGATTGTGCTAGAAATTCACCTCATAATATCATTTTTCACAAAGTGAATCAATCGTGACATCAAACGTATGTGGATGACACACTGAGTTAAATCTGTTTTGTTTCAGTTTCACTGCGAGATGTGCGCTGTGTCATAATATATATTTCCCACATTGGGTTTTCCATCCACTGGGTGGTCCTTCTCACACACCCCGTCCCTCAAGCCAAGGCCAATGTCGCAGAGGAGCGGCTACCTTACCTAAAGATTCCGCCCAAAAGCCTGGCCATTCTCTCCAGGTTGATCATCATGGTTGGGCCCGCCCACTTGTTTGACCATCGCAATAAAATGGCCATGGGTACACGTTAGTTCGTAAGTTATGTCTCGGCCCTAGTTACTTGTCTTTCCGTATTAGTTACAATTAGAGTCTTAATGAAGATATCACTCTTGTTATGAATTAATGTAGTTACTAAATTATTATATAATAAATTTAATGCCTAGCGAGTTGCTCAAAATTCTTGTGTTTGTCATATTTTCTTTAAGAACATGAAATCCTCTCTCACACCACAACTGGACCTTACTCACCGACAGGACTAAAACATTCCTGTCTCACTAATTTGGGGACGTCAAAGCTATCTTGAGTCAGACGGCAAGAAGAGACACTTTGCACACCAAGGCAAAACAGATGCAAAAAAGACACTTGTCTCAGTGTGCCACCAGCCTTAGTGCTGGATAACGGACACATACTTTTATAAAAGGCGGCGGTTTGGGCGTGGAGGGGGAGGGGGTACATTCCAAGCTGTTCTGGACTCTTTACAGTTGCAAAAAATGCCATGAGTGACACTGAATCTTTCTCACAGCAGTCTTGCACCCTCTCAACAGCCTTCCGCCCTCGCAACAGTACTTTTTTCCCCGAGAACATATTCATCTCTCTAATAATTTATCACTCACCAACTTTTTCCATGTACCCTGGTGTGGTGGCCTAGAAGACTATCGTGGTGTGCTCATCTATAAGCTATCTGAAATGTTCTGTCTGATGTATGGAAATGCTTCCATAGGGGCAGCTAGTTATCATTGCATTATTAAACGTAATTTCCAGGGACTATGTATGGAAAGGCGCGCTGGGTT
Source organism: Onchidella celtica (assembly GCA_963931925.1). Taxonomy (NCBI): domain Eukaryota; kingdom Metazoa; phylum Mollusca; class Gastropoda; order Systellommatophora; family Onchidiidae; genus Onchidella; species Onchidella celtica. The sequence continues at coordinate 43,399,427 of OZ007581.1, read as the reverse complement.
TAGGTGACTTTTGACCTCAACCTCTCCATTAAATAAGCTTTTCATACCGTTGGATTCACTCTTATCCCGATTTGTAGGAGCGTATGGTTATTAAAATGCCAATTAGGAAGTGATTTTCTGAAACTCCAAAAAAAATGGCATTGTGCGTGGATGTTGACTGTTTCTTTGGTAACATAGGCTACAACTTTTTGATATTTATATAATCTTGAACTTTATGTTGCAAAAATAATCTGAACTCTATACATAAATTATATTTCTTCCCGTAGCTGAAAAGCGTACGCATGCTTTACACCAGTCCCTTCCTTCCGAACCTACGTACTTTAATTGATGGCCAATAACCGTAAAGCAGGTACACCGTCCTTGTCAACCCATACATTATGCATCAGTACGGACAAGACAGTGACAGTAGGTGGAACTGTTCCTACCGAAGCCTGTCCGTGTTGTATAGTTGTAAATATGAAATTTAGCCCACTGACCGCTGAACTGTTTTAAAATGCAGCGGAACCTGGCTGCCATTCTCTGGGTCAGAAAGAATCGTCGGACTCAAAAACGTCATCCCTTCACACGTGATAACTCCGGGATAAAAGATATTACTCTAAAATAAATGAATCAATCAAAAGAATGAATGCATGAGTTAATGAATAAACGTGAATGCATTTATTATTCAATAAACATTTTTTTCTCATAGTTTCTTGCAAGAAAATGTCACAGTGCGTTTCATCAAATGGCCAGATGGAAGAAATATTCATGAACAGTTGTAACGGTCACACTGAAGGGATAAACATCAATTGATCACTGGATTTTCACTAGCCATTAACTTATGTCTGACACTGAAAGTTCTGTAATATTGTTAAGAAACCGACCATAGGAGATGAACAACTGTTTTTGTTAATGCATACTTTTTCACACATCTCATATTTAAACTAGCCTAAAAGTATACACATTTTTAAAAAGTCACAATTGTTCATAAATTACTATGAATCTTTATGAGGATGGACAATTATAGCCAATGCATAAATTGTAGGTTCTTTCGTCAAACAACATTGGGTGATCCGATTTTTTGCAAGGATTTGCAAATTGCAGTGTTTATGCAGAGTAGTCTTAAACTAACTTTTTTATTGACAATACTTTGAGAAAAGATGTCAAACTCACCCCAGGCGTGAAGAACTTGCATTCTGGCCATTTGCCAAAGAAGATTTCATGCTCTACATCAGAGTATGTCGGATCACAACCGTCGATATATTCAAGTTCATCTAAGGTCAGATCTTCCAAACTGGAAAGGTCAACAGACCCAGGGCTAGAGAAATGGGAGAGCATTACTGTTAGGCCTGCTCTAACTGCAAGTGCACAAATTAATGCTCTTTTCCAACGGCTTTTATATATTTACCACTTGGTGAGGAGAGATTGGCAGATGGACAAAAACACCTGAGGTGAAGGATGAAGAACAACCCCAAGCAGAGCAGTCTAAGGATAGTCAATTAAATAAAGGGATGTGTAACAGTTGATGCAAATTTCAGCACGTTATGATGGGGAGAGTCAGATGAACTGATCGTCTACCCCTTAAAAAACGAAACTGTCTCGAACTGTTGTAGAAATAAATAACAGGATCCGATGAACAATTAATACTAACTTTAATAACTGTAAACACAAGCTGATATCCACAAGTTACTTACACCTATCAGGGAAGGCACTACACTTCTACTACACCTGGATGTACACACCTACGATTTGCACCTTACGATTTTCACCCACGATTTGCACACCTACCGCTCGCCTGGCCCTCCTTATATATATTCTGTCCAGGAACGTTCAGGAAGCGGCTTTACCGCCCCATAAGCACGAGACAGACCTAGATCGTTCGGGACACATACAGGCCACCCAATCGTACACAGACACGTCACAGCATTACATCACTCAAGGTCGACCTAGCGTAATCTCGGACACTGCAGTATCTTTCAGACGCTTCTAGATTTTCTACAGTGAGACAAACAAGCCATACATCGACATCAAAGGGAAATACCGGCCTTGCTGGAGAGAGGGGGGGGGGGGGTCGCCGAGTGAGACGCGTCATGCAGGGGGAAGAAAAATATCGATCGTTCAACTAGTGGGACGCTACACAACTCCCCAATTTAAGTTGAACATTCTTCAACTATCTACATCATAAAGCGTCTACACTATCATACAATACTTATCATTTCCAATCTTACAATAGACATTGCTAATAACGTACTAGGTGTCTTCCCAATATCCTAAGTACAATACAACAATCATAGTATCCTTATAACACTAATACAATCTCATTACTATATCATTGCAGTACCATTACAAAACCATGGTCAACAGTAGACCTACTATTATAACCAGTACACTACCACCACTGTGGTGAAACAATGGTCAATGATACTATTAAAAATCATACCATGGTGAAACGATGGCCATCGAGTACAAAATACTTCGTGCACGAACCATAACACATAACGTTGTACATAACAATGGTTGTCTTACATACCAAATGCATAAAGTCATAGATACAATGGCAAAAATACCAACACATATCGACCACTGATCAGGGTCAAACTTCATCATATCAGATCAAACAAATTATAACAAAGCAATACCGATACTGCCCAAGCTTAGGCCACTCGTAAATTACATCAATGCAACGTACAAAATCTCTGCTTGCTCGCAGTTCCCATTTGGGTTACAGTCTTCAAAAATTACATTGTCCCATTGGTAACAAATAATGAAAACATCAAAATATGACTAATACATAGTGGCTCTCTGCCGGCCAATAATTCAATACTCAGTCAGATATACATTACAGTACAATACAGTCATCCCAGAAACATATCCAACAGGCAAAACTCTGGGTTACAATACATCTCACTGAACTTGTACTATTCAAAACACTCTACTTAGGAAGTCGGCGCCGACATTTTCCTTGCCCTTGACATACCTAATCCTGAATCTATATGACTGTAAAAATAGACTCCATCGTAATAGCTTTGGGCTGTCAAATCTGGCAGAATTCAAATACTCTAATGACCTATGGTCAGTCTGGAGCACAAACTCCTTACCATACAAATACAAAGTAAACTTCTTTACGGCCCAAACGATGGCTAGGCATTCTCGCTCTGAGACTGAATATTTCGTCTCACGAGGCAATAGCTTACGACTGGCATATGCCACAGGATACAACTTTCCCTCATATTCCTGCATAAGAGCAGCACCCAACCCGCGATCTGATGCATCAGTTGCTAGAACAAATTCTTTTGAAAAATCTGGCAAACATAACACGGGTTTGGAAACAATGGCATTCTTCAAAGAAGTGTACGCTTTCTCCTGCACTTCTTCCCATTGAACTACATTGGGCTGACCCTTTCTAAGCAAATCAGACAGTGGTGCTGCAATCGCTGCAAAGTTAGGTACAAATTCTTGGTAATATCCCACCAGTCCTAAAAATGCTTTCACTTCCTTCTTAGTGGTGGGTCTGGGTGCATCTCGCACCTTAAACACATTTTCTTCTAACAGACCAATCATACCCTTTCCCACTGAGTGTCCAACAAAGTCCACTTCAGACGTGCCAATCAGGCACTTGGATGGTCTTGTAGTTAATCCAGCTTGGTCCATCCTCTGCAGCAATTCTTTGAGAGCCTTCACATGCTCGTCGAATGTCTCTGTATGGATCAGCAGGTCGTCCACATACGCTGTCACATTGTTCAGTCCCTGGATCAATGGCTTCACGATCCTGTTCAGTGTAGCTCCTGAGTTCATCATCCCGAAGGGCATCCGGGTGAATTCGTAATGTTCGCCCATGGTGACGAACGCTGTCTTGGGAATGTCTTGTTCCAGGACTCGCACTTGCCAGTATCCCTTGCTCAAGTCGATCCGAGAGAATATTCTTCCTCTCGACAGACTCTGGAACACTTCCGATGGGGCTGCTGTAGGATGAGGGTCGAACACTGTGATCTTGTTCAGCCTCCTGTAGTCGATGCAGACTCGATTGGATCCATCCTTCTTCTTGACGACAACAACCGGTGAAGCATAAGCTGATGAGCTCCTGCGTATGATGCCCAACCTTTCCATGGTACTGAGCTCCTCCTTCAAGGAGTCGCGCATAGCATAGGGCACCGGATATGGTCGTTGCCGAACAGGTACCTCTGATGTCAGGTCGATGCGATGTTCGCCTAACTGGCAGCATCCCGGGAGATTGGTGAAGATGCGTTGATACTCCTTCACTACGTCGCCGAGTTGTTGACGTTGTTCCGGCGACAGCTGCGTTCCATATTGGACATCTTCGTAGCCTTCCTTCTGGTCCCAGCTCCCTAGGTCGGCAAGGTCCTCCGTCATTCCACCGTTGTCGCCTTCCAGGTCGCAGTCCTCGATTACTGTCATGCCAGCTGACTCTACAGGTTGACTCTCGTCCATCACGTCGTCCTCTGCCAGCACAGTCCCAGCACCATCACCGTCGTCGTCCATCATAGCTTCGACATTTCCAGGTGTGGTGTCGCTCCTACCGTCGTTCATCTCACACATCTCGGTCACGGCAGATGCCGGTCCCATTGCCGCCGCCGCTGCTTGCGTCGTCGCTGGTGTAGTCCTGGGGATATACCTCTTGAGAAGGTTAGCGTGCAATGTCTTCTCTTTCACACCCATCTTGACTTTGTAGTCGTTGACACCGACAACCGAGACTATCTTGTATGGTCCCTTCCACTGGACTAAGAGCTTGTTGGCGTTTGTCGGCAACAGTACTAAAACTTCGTCGCCAGGGCGGAACTTCCTCTCTCGAGCCTTCCGGTCGTAGTAGGTTTTCTGTCTGCCTTGTGCCTTTGAGAGCTCTTCCGTCGCTAACTTCCACGTGTCCTCCAGCCGCTCGCGTAGTTCCATGACGTACTGGTAACTGGTCTTTGTCTCCGGCTCCTCTACGTCCTTGGTCCATAATTTTCGCAAGATGTGCATCGGTCCTCTCACCGTTCTTCCATACAGTAACTCGAATGGGGCGAACTTTGTCGATTCTTGGGGAACTTCACGATACGCAAAGAGCAGCGGGTTAATGTATCGGTGCCACTGCTTAGGTTGCTCCGCGCACAGTCGCCTCAAGGTCTTCTTCAGTGTGCCATTAAATCGCTCCACCAGCCCGTTGCACATAGGGTGGTAGACTGTGGTGGTCGACTGTCGAATTCCCAGTAGTCTGTTCGTTTCCTTCATGACGTCCGACATGAATTGAGTCCCTTGATCAGATAAGATCTCCTCGGGCACACCCAAACGGCTGTAGATATTTACTAAGGCTTCTGCTACTGTCTCTGCGTCAATTTTCTTCAAGGGGGTCGCTTCAGGGTAACGAGTAGCGTAGTCTACGAATACCAGGATATACCGATGTCCGCCTTCACTTGGGGGGTCAATAGGTCCTACCAGGTCCACGGCCACTCTCCTAAATGGGATGTCTACCACTGGCATACTCTGCAAATGCACCTTAGGAGTCGCTCCCTTGTTCACTGTCCTCTGGCAGATGTCGCATGAGCGGCAGTATCTCGCGACGTCACCTTCGATACCAGGCCAGTAAAAGTTGCTCATCACCCTGTCCTTCGTTTTCTTCACGCCGAGATGTCCTCCGACGATAGAATCATGGGCAACGCTCAGTACATACTCCCTCAGTTTCTCGGGTAGTACCACTTGTCTTGTAATCGTAGCCTGTCTTATGTCCCTATAAATCCGGTACAGTACACCTCCGTGTCTCTCGAAGTGTACGGACTTGTTGCCTCTGTTGGTCGGAATTTTCTTCTGCCCCAACTTCTTGAGGTCTTCGTCTTCTTCCTGGAGTCGGATGAGTTCCTTCCTATCCACTCCCGCGTGCCGTTCTGCCCTCGGCACCCTCAGCGACGTATACTGGTCCTTCCTCTTCTCCTGGGCCCTCGTGGTCACCGCTCCTACCATCACCTCAGTATCAGGGTCGTACGGGTCCTTCGCTCCGTCCACGTTCCCGACTACTAGGTCGCAGATGGTCTCCGGGAGACACAGTGCCGTCACTCTGCCCGTCAGGTAAGGCGTTCTCACGTCGATGATGGCTTCCTCCGCCGCTAGCAAGGAGTTATCGATCCTCGCGATGAGTTTCTTCCCACCGGTGAGCTGTCCGTCGTCCACCAGTGATCGCCGCACCACTACACCTTCACAGCCGGTATCTCTTAGGACGTCTACTGCTCGATTTCCAATCAAGCCTTTCATCATTGGTAACTTCAGCTTCTCCACGGTCCTTCCGTCACTGCATCCTCCGCACGTAACAGGCACCGCTAACTGGAGCTTCCCGTCCTTCATTACCGCTTGAACGTTGATGCTGGTGTCAGCCGTCGTCGCATCCTGTCTCGACGACTCGTCCGCCGCTATAATTACGGCCGCCGCCGCCTTGTTCGGCTTGCCTCGCCCCGTATCCTTCTGGGCTGGACACATTCTCCGAACGTGGCCTGGCTTTCCACAAAGGTAACATTTCAACTCACCTTTGTCGTTTATCTTGGTACGACACTCCGTCGCCTTATGTCCCGGCCTCTGGCACCTATGGCAGACCTGTGGGCTTCTGTCTCCGTTGGGACTCCGTCGCACTGGCCGGCTTTGCAGTCTGGCGCTCCCTCTGAGTGTCCGGTTCCTCGCTACCAGGAACGCCTCCGCTGAGTCTGCGACGTCCTGTAGCGTCTTTGGCTTCCTCTCCCTCACATGGGTCGCAAGGTCTGGTGGGCAAACATCCATGAACTGCTCTCTAACAAACAGGTCCCTCACTCCTTCGTAGGTCTTCTCCGTCTTTGATAGCTTTATCCACCTCTCTAGGTAAGTCTTGATCCTAGTAAGAAACATCCCGACATCTTCTCCATCTTCAGGCTTACCTTGTCTGAACATGAGTCTGTAACCGTCCTCTGACAGGTTATACCTCTTCTGCAAAGCTTCCTTGACTTTGTCGTAGTCCTTGGCCTCATCAATCGGCAATCGACAGAAGCACTCCAGAGCTCTCCCAGTCAGCAGGGCAGACAGTGATGTCGTCCATGTGGATCTAGGCCAGTCCGCTGTCTCGGCAAACCTCTCAAAACGAAGTAGCCAGCTATCAAGGTCGTCCTTCCCATCCTGAAATGCAGGTAGCTTGGGTCTCTTGGAACTGGCGTGGTCGCTGGTCCCCTGCGTCGACTCGCCTCCACGCTGATGGCGGATCCTCTCCATCTCCAGCTCGTGGTTCATCTTTTCTATTTCCAGCTGTCGTTGAGCCTGTCGTTCCGCCTCCTTCTCCCGAGCCTGTCGTTGAGCCTCCTTCTCTTGAGCCTCTATCTTCAGTTGCTCCATGCGCTCTTGCCTCTCTCTTTCCTCCCTTAGGCCTTCACGGATGTAGTCCTGTCTCTCCTTCCCAGTGAGCTCCAAGGCGTCTGCTTCCTGGCCAAGCCTTCCAATAGCCTCTGACATGTTGTGGATATCCTCGATGATCTTTACACACTTTACTGTACTTTAGAAACACTTCGATGGTCTGAATTGAATCTGTTCTGATCTAATCGGATCCCGGACGAGCCCCCAATATGTAACAGTTGATGCAAATTTCAGCACGTTATGATGGGGAGAGTCAGATGAACTGATCGTCTACCCCTTAAAAAACGAAACTGTCTCGAACTGTTGTAGAAATAAATAACAGGATCCGATGAACAATTAATACTAACTTTAATAACTGTAAACACAAGCTGATATCCACAAGTTACTTACACCTATCAGGGAAGGCACTACACTTCTACTACACCTGGATGTACACACCTACGATTTGCACCTTACGATTTTCACCCACGATTTGCACACCTACCGCTCGCCTGGCCCTCCTTATATATATTCTGTCCAGGAACGTTCAGGAAGCGGCTTTACCGCCCCATAAGCACGAGACAGACCTAGATCGTTCGGGACACATACAGGCCACCCAATCGTACACAGACACGTCACAGCATTACATCACTCAAGGTCGACCTAGCGTAATCTCGGACACTGCAGTATCTTTCAGACGCTTCTAGATTTTCTACAGTGAGACAAACAAGCCATACATCGACATCAAAGGGAAATACCGGCCTTGCTGGAGAGAGGGGGGGGGGGGGGTCGCCGAGTGAGACGCGTCATGCAGGGGGAAGAAAAATATCGATCGTTCAACTAGTGGGACGCTACAGGATGGATGGGTGGGCGGATGGGAGATCGAAGGAGGAAGATGGACGAATGGTTTTATCACAGATAGAGGCTGAATGGATGGATGGATGGATGGATGGATGGATGGATGGGTGGGCGGATGGGAGATCGAAGGAGGAAGACGGACGAATGGTTTTATCACAGATAGAGGCTGAATGGATGGATGGATGGATGGATGGATGGATGGATGGATGGATGGATGGATGGATGGATAGATGGATGGATGGATGTATGGATGGATTGGCAGACAGATAGATAAATAGATAGATAGATAGATAGATAGATAGATAGATAGATAGATAGATAGATAGATAGATAGATAGATAGATAGATAGATAGATAGACAGATAGATAGATAGATAGATAGATAGATAGATAGATAGATAGATAGATAGATAGATAGATAGATAGATAGATAGATAGACAGACAGATAGATAGATAGATAGATAGATAGATAGATAGCTAGATAGATAGATAGATAGATAGATAGATAGATAGATAGATAGATAGACAGATAGATAGATAGATAGATAGATAGATAGATAGATATATAGATTTACCGCTCAGGGAGAGGTCTCGTCACTGTACACGTTGTTAAAGTAACCATCCCTTCCACATTTTCCTCGACCACTAATATATGTCGACGCACAAGTTGTCCTTGGAGCGCTTCCTCAAAGAAAAATGTGATACTCTGAAGAATGGAACAGAACAATAACTTAGATCAGGCTCATTATATATGAAAGTAACTGTCTCTCTTCAAGTGCTCGATCTGGAACAGATATCGACGATCATGGTTCGCCAGTCATTCCTCCGGTTGGACGCTCCCAAAAAACCCATATTGTCCTGATTTCTCTTTGTCGCCCATCTGTTCAAATTGTCTAAATATGAATGTAACTACGTCTATGCAAATGGATAAGAAAGCTGGAGTTTTAAGTTTGTCTTCAGATTGACTGAATAGGAAATAAACTTCAAGTGTGAGTTTGTGGGGAAATAATGCCAGGTAAAGTCCAGATGGACAAAATGTCTTGTCGTGGCCTTCCCTGTGTGTACACCGTGACCAGACCATGTGGACTGTGCTGGCTGTAACACGTCCACTATATGAAAGGCGGCCCTATTCCAATAGGCATCCGGTATGGAGAGCTGGCAACCTGGTAGGAAATCCATGGGCAGTCCAAAGCTGTTAGACATGGATATGTGCACTATGAGATATTAAACCTGTTACAGTGATGCCGAGTTTTGGGTAGTCTGAATTTTAGTTTGGGTTTGGAAAAAGAACGTCCACACGATAATGAGCATACTTATAGCTCTAAGAAGAAACAAGATTATTGACAGAATATAGCACAATCATAGGACAGAAGAAGGCCCTACCAGGAATGCCTACTAGCCACCTACAGCTCTGGGCAGGGATGCCGATGACCTTGTAAAGCGAAGAAATAGTTGAAAAAAAACAACAACAAAACGGATGAACACAGAAAAAAAAAAAAAAAAACCCGCCACAACCCGAACATAATCTGAGACAATCCATAAATGTGACCATTGTGGTAGCGAATGCCACTCTCCCCCTGGCCTGTTGTGTTCAGCAACAAGCGACGCTCGCTGTTCCAGTCAAAAGACCCTGCCATAGTCAATATAGTTAGGAAGCTCACTTCATGGTCATTCCTGAAACAGACAGGATTTCCTTCTTCTTTGGAATTTGGCCCAGACTATCCACTGTCTTCAAAGAGGTTGAAATTCACCAGTTTGATGAAAACAAATGTCCAAACAGACTGGTACATAAATGGTGTTAGGACGCAGCTTTCAACGGCTTTCACAATTCATGAAAGTACAAAATTCCGATTGACAAAAAATATTTGACCCTCTGTAATCATTTTGAAATGGTAAAATAATTCTTATCACGGCAAAATGCTCCTTTACATACACAAGTTAAGGCTTATTCAGCATGACAATAAGAAGCATTTATAAAGAATTCACCATTTCGATTCTCACGTTTTCACAAATGTTAAATATGGACCCTTTTTTTTTTAAAGTGCAGTCTTGTTCTCAACTTGCCTAATAATTTTCTGCTTCGTTTTTTCTCCATTCATGATTCTTCCCGTGTACTGAGAGCAAAAAGGACATTATGAAATAAACTTTTTTAATTTTTTTTTTTTTATTGATTGAGTAATGCAAGAGATCGACTTCAACATTTTAGCAATACATGTATTGTCGATAAAGAGAAAATATCGAGCTATCAAGTTAGGAACCATGTAATATTTTAATCAGCACAGAAATGAAATAGACTTTTTCCTTTCATTCAAACCGCATTAATGATAATATTCATTATCTATGAATTTGACCTGAAATAGGGCTAGATAAAGGTTTCATTCGACAATGGAGGTCTCCAAAATGTCAAAGTAAGTATTCCGGTCGCCTGTACATGATTTAAACATAATATTAATTTAAGAAAAACACAGTTTGGGTCTCACAATCAGCAAGGGTCTCACAACATTTGTTTGATTTTTTTTGTTTATAGGTGGGGGTGTGGTCGTGGGTGGGGGGGGGGGTGGGGGCTGCTGGTAATATTCTAAGCTAAGGTAATCTCGTATTATTTTAACTCGTCAGAATTCCATTAAAATGATGCCCCACTCTTAAATTTTCTATTTTCATCCCTAGAATTTCAGAGACAAGTTTACAAGGTAAATAATTATAATCCATTGGAGAGAGCTAACCAGGCAAATGTTTAATCTGTAGATAATGAATGCTGCCATTTGAACATATTTTATTTTTCTTTCACCTTAAATATTTTCCAACTATACGAAAAAAAATCATGTCTTTTCAGTCTGTTAGGCGACGCGGGGTCTGGCATGTTAGGTTCCCACTTATGTGAAATCTACTGACCTCTTTTAACAATTGACCTTTACGTTCTATATGACATAAAGCAGACATGCGCAACCTTTTATATAGTAAAGGCCGGACCGGAAAATGTGAGGACATATAGGCCTGGATAGGCCCTTTTATATATAAAATGTTTCACACGAGGATGCTGATTTTCAAAGAAAGAGTTATTTCTTGATTTTGAGGTGCGGGCAAGGGAGGTTCATGAATGCGTACTAGCTTACCTTTTTTGTAGCTCAGTGCATGTGACAAGTGAGTAAAGCAATGTTCAGTCAACCTTGCAAATCGCATGGTCATTCCTGATCTACGGAGGTGTACTGAAACTGTCAGGTTATGCTTCTTCGTTTGAACGCAGTCTGAAATTCGACACCGTCTGGAAAAGTGGTCAAATTCATCAGCTTAATGAAAACTGCTGATTAAGAGGAGTGATATGAACATTTGAATCGTATGTTCCCTTTGTCTTGCTTAGGGCCCCACCAAATTTAAACTCGAGGTCTGAGGGTCAGGGCAACGTACCGGATGAAACAGTTGGACAAGTACTGGAGTGAAAGTGGCGGTGTGACTGGCCCTGGGACTCTGACCACTGTCAATTTCATTCTGCCTCTGGTCCTCATTAGTGAAGTGTCCGCTGAGCATGGACGCAAACAGGCGAAGGCGTTTTGAAAAACCTGGAACACAAACAGATGTGCAGAAGCACTAAATTGTGTGTTGCCTGTGAAATCTCTGTATCTCTCTCTCTCTCTCTCTCTCTCTCTCTCTCTCTCTCTCTCTCTCTCTCTCTCTCTCTCACTCTCACTCTCTCTGTCTCTATCTCTCCCCCCCCCCCTTTAAATATGTCTACATATCTGTCTATCCATCCATCCATTAATCCATCCATTCATCTACCTACCAACTTACCACCAGTCATTTCACTCTGTACTTGGTCCTCGTTACTCGAGTCTGTATCGAACATGCACGACAGACCGTGCTGGCTATCGGAACTTTCTGTGATACACATTGACACGCAGAAGCAGGTGAAAGTATTTAAAATAAAACAGAAACAGAACAGAATAGAATAGAATACATTGGAAAAGAATAATAGAGAATCTAATGCACTTTACTGATTCTGAAGGAAATTTGCTTCTGACGTGCATATAACATTAAAAGACAGCCAAATGTAATACGCACACAGTAGAATACACTGACACGAAATGCAGTTCATTTATGCCAGATATTCACACCCCTCACCCTCTTTTTGCATTCAATATTATTATATCCGATGATTTGTTTCACACGACTCCTGCTCTGTCTCGCATACCTTTGCAAGATCCTTGTTGCGATGGCAAAAATGATTTTTTGTTTGGTTATTTACTGTTTTCTTGTTTTGTAATGTTCTGTGGTAGCAGTTTTAATTTAAGTCTTGTCGCTGGTGTCGATAGTTCCAGTCCTCACTGACACAAGAGAAAGTTTTTTTGTACTTCATTTTCTAAAATATCCCGAATCTTTCCCACGCAGCACCAGCAAATTTCATTCTATTTTTCAGAAATGATGAGAAACAAAAATATAACAAACAGTTCTAAGAAAAACAGAAGAAGAAAAATCGTGACGAATTGGATAACAAAAAACTCCAGCTCCAAAAGTGCTTACATTATTAAAACAAATAAATCCATTTAAAGTACCTACTCAATGTAATACAAAATGAGTATTCAAAAAATAAAACAACATTTTGATTTTTGATATCAAGATACCGTTTTTATCTTGCATGTCCCTCTACCACCAGTTTGCTCACCTGCAGCAACCAGGACAGGCCCTGACAACTGACCACTAAAACAGATCCATACCATTCCTATCACGACCACAAGACTTTCCCAGGAAACACTGTTTGGGCTTGATCTCATGTTGAAAGATCGCTTGTTCAGTGAAGAAAAGGGGCCTTAAAATTGCAAACTGTGATAATAAAGTAGTCATCATTTTAAGAAAACTCTCCTCTCAAGCAAATCCGTGTACACCACCGACGTGGTATGTAACTCGGTATAACAATAATAATTTTACATTTTCTGTATTTTCTCAGTCCCATTTACAGCAATCAACTTAGAGTATGACTGCCTATTTCATTCACTATCTTCGTTGCAGAAGAAAAGAACAGAGAGTCATTTACTAGTCACATAAATTTACGAGGCTCGAGGGTTAGCCGTCAAACCTAACAAAATAATTAGCGCAGTGAAAACATTTCCGGCGTGTCAGAGTTTCCTTCTTATGGAACTATTGAATCAGGTCACGTTTAAACGAATACCTTACAAAGAAAGGTTGAAATGGCTGCATTTGAACGTTTCCTGCGACTTAAAGAGCCATGGACTTACCAGTGCAGAAAATGACAAAGTCGATATGACAGTAAGGCGGATTCAAGACGTCGCCATTATTTTAGCAAACCTTGAACGAAAGGTTATTATAAGGTGTGCTAACTAACGATTTGTCTCATTAATGGTTGCCTCAGTGTTTCACTAATGACTTACTTCATCACCTGCCATCAAATTTTCTCTTGTTTAGTGACTTGCGTGGCGTACCATGTGGATCATTCTGTTGATATGATAAGCTAATGTGTTGATGTTCATTGCGATAAGCAAATGGTTTCGGGAAAACTTAGATGTGCTGATATTCCTTGCAATAAGCATGCAGCTTCGGGCTCAATAAATTTGGGAATATTTCTTGTGATAAGTATGTGGCTTCTAGTTCATTAAAAGTGCGGATACTACATACGATAGGCAAATAGCTTTGAGTTGATTTCATGACAACCGCAGTAAACTGTTCCTTGTCCATGCCAGGTCTTGGGGTTTAAAAAAATTATTCATTTTACACTACAATGTTTGAAATTAAACAATTTATCCATTTTATGCTAAAATGTTTCAAATTTTATGTCAGTTTTTACAAGCTCATCCAGAGACAATAGACAGCAATTCGTCTCATAGACCATTCTAGCTAAACCTGTGCCATGTAATTTTAAGCCATAATGCGTAAAATGTGCACATCATGATATGTGCTCAGTATGAATTTCCCTGATGGAACAATTGGGTGTTGCTGTTCTTTTTGTGTTTTTTTTTTTTTTTGTGTATTGTATGGATGGTTACTTCACTTTGCGAGAAAGAAAAGTAATAACCGTAACGGTTTGTAATAACCCTTGGTTACAAACGTATTCGATGTTTTAATCCAAATTGTGGGAGGAAAATTGAAAAAAAAAGAAAAATTAATGTCATTATTTATTAAAGATATTATGTTTACTCAAAATGCCGGAGTCTGGACGGTTCAAGAACATGAAGGAAAAAAACAACAACAACAAACAAACATACTCTGTTACATTCATATTCCAAGCAATTCTGATTGTCTGATTGGAGATTATGATGGATTCATGTAAATAATATCGTCTTAATGGAAATATCAAAAGTCACTGTAGAAGAACACACCTCGATTGTCGCGAATGTGGTTTATAGCAAACGACTGCAATTCAAGAGGAAAACACACACTCGACGAACACACTAAACTTTCCTACTGGAATTAATTAAACAACTCAAATGAATTAGTTTTGTCAGACCTGTAGGGCCACAATAATGTATTGAGTTAGCTGAATAAGATAACATATATAAATGAAATGACTATCAGGGTAACTGCAAAATAAGAATACAATTTTAGAATGGACTAAAAGGTCCTAGTACTGGATCAAATATAACTAATGACTCATAGGATATTTAATACAAATTATAGTCTTCGCTGTCTCAGCACACGCCAGCTCCATTGCAATGGCTCCTGTCATATATTCTAATACTGGCACTGCCTGGCTGTGACTCTAGGAGCAGACTCTCATACTGCTGGTAACATCTGAATTCTGACATACAATTACAATGCATACCATTTTTCCCTGGCTATCAAGAACCAGGCAATATCAACAAGAGCGTTGCATGGTGGACAAAGTCCGGGTAGCTATTAGCTGGAGTTCGTCATTTCTAGGCTCCTCATATAGATGGACTGCTCTACTGCGTCTCTGTTTCGATCTGGCTCGAAATTAGCCGACCACTCCGCAGTGGATACTTTTCTGCATGTGATGATGGACATAGGTATGGGCTGACTTTTATAATGTCTAGCCACCTGCAACTACCGTCCAAATCCCTAGATTTGATTGGTGCAGTCATGCGAGCTGAGCTCGCAGTATTAATTTATTCTATTGTGTAAGTCGGTTACGGCCTTGCACTAAGACAGACAAGGTCGTCTTCTAAATAGGTTAATAACAATTAAATCCAAAAATCTTATTAACTTGACTCAGCACAATTCGTGCTTTCACGAACCACTGAATGTCAACAGTCAATTACAACCACCTCACACCCTCTAACAATGCTATTAAATCACGAACTGGAGCTGCTCTGCCATCCCTGGTTTACCTACACATATTCCTTTTTAACCATCTACAGTTTTCATGTCAAAAAAACACTCAAAACATGTTGCTCACGAGAACAGCTCAAGGACACTTCACTAGATTTTTTTTTTTTTAAACTCTGAATTCAACCCGTGGCCTAGCACGGCATTTATAAACTTAACCTGCTCTTGACATCGATGACTTCTGGTTTGTTCCAAAATACTGAGTTTACAGATTACTGTGTAAAATACCACGATTCCACAAAGTCATGCTACACGTTCTGTTAAAAAAACCAAAAAAGCTACAAAGAAAATTTGCTCTGAGTATTTCTTTGTGATTCGATGTAATATTAATTAGTTGGTGTGCATAAATGTCAGGCACCCTGGGTAAACCAACCAGGATGCGAACATTTCAGAATTCGGGGTATTTGGACCACCACGTAGCAGAGGTTTAGCAGAGCATTTTGAATTTTAAATTTTTAAAATATCTTCACTGGAACCAAAGTGTACTTTTAATGGTACGAAACCCGGATAACATTACAAGATGAAAAAATCGTTTCTAAAGTTAACACATTTATTTTCAAACATTTTGAACTATCTTTCTCAACAGCATAGCAAAATAAGGCCAGTATTTGAGTTTATAGCCACCACAAAAACTCAAATATCTAGTAGAGATCAACATTTCAAGCACATGGGACTTTTTTTTTTTTGCCATAAAGTAGTCCTTCGTGCATTTTTGTGGTATGAATAGTATAGGTATTCAAAGCCATTTCATTTCTTTAAAAGAAAATTTATTCATTTTTATGGTATGAATAGTATAGGTATTCAAAGCCATTTCATTTCTTTAAAAGAAAAAATGATGTTAGTTACTTAGCGGAGAAGATAATAAATATAGCCCTCAATGACAGGAAGTAACAGAACCACAGTTTTGAGAACAACGATTTTAAAATTTCAGCTTTTCATCAAAATTATCATTGATGACTCGATTCTAAGCCAGTTTTGAGGCACTTACCCTTCCCAAACAGGATTATCATTTGGAAAAGAATAGTAAAGAGGTTAAACTTTTCAAAAATGCTGATAACGCGCAATGATTGGTGTTTTCATAATAATTGGTCGTCGAGACACTAGTGTGGCGTCGACACCAGCCTTGGTCTGCTTCATCCCCAAGCCCTGTCAGACACATTCACATACTGGCAGATAAGAAGTGATACCATCTGCTTGCGTAGGAACAGGCTTAGAAAATATGATACCTCTGTAGAGCGGTTAAAGACAAACTAACATGCAGGTAAGTCGTGATACTGGTTGCACATCTTTGTGTGTTTCTAATTCGTGCTGTTGTAACAAGAAACGAGTTGACTAATGAGGAAAAACAATGATCAGAAAACACAGCCAGGCAAAACACTCAAACAAAAATGTTCAAAACCATTATTTGACAATGAAATTGGAGTTTAATTGTAAGAAATTATCATTTCCTGAGAACTGATATTTAATGGCTTGTTCAAATGCATTTCCTCCAACACAGCTCTTTCCTACCTGCCCTTTTATAGGAGTAGGTCTGCTATTTGTACCCGTAGAGACAGAACTAAAAGAAGATTCACAGTGAAAGTATTAAACACGTCATGAAGTGAATTATACTTCATGTTATATTTAAAGGTAAACAACACACGCACAACATTATATATCAATAAATGGATAGCCTACTAGCCTAGACATTCCAGGCTTGTTTAAGGTCTCACATCATGTTAGCGGTAACATTGAAACTTGTTTTCCAGCCACTTTCAGGTCCGTGTAGAGCCATTATTCGGCCCTACCCAAGAGAGAGAGATAGGAAAAGATAAAATAAGAATCACTTTAAGATCCCGTGGGAGGGTATGTTCACAACGCCTTTAAGAGCACCTGCATGATGTACGCAATTTACGCATCATTACACGAACGTGTCGTGACTGAATGACAGACAAAACACATGTTATAACATGGCATGGAACTTTGATAACATAATATGGCAGCTGGCACATGTGTTGCTAGAATGTGTTGTTGCGGTGAACTCCAAATTAATAGAACGGTCTTCTATTATCTTTCTTCATGTAGATAACATTTCAAGCTGCTTGTTTCTTTCAATTTATCAAAGTCTTAGATAAACTAAATCTGGAACATATTTATTAAGCAAGTTACAGTTACTGTATAACATTATTTATTTAGAACTAACTGTATTTTGCCTGTATAACTATATTGATATTTCATTAATCTCCGTTAAAGTAATATTTTATACGGCAAGATTTCCCTTTACACTCTTTGCAACATCAGTATTTTTTTTTTAAATTGTAGGCTAATAGTGAAAAGACCTAATGGGTTCGAGAACACTGCAGAATTCAGTAGTTGGCAATTCTGAGATTATAAAAGACTGCAACTGTGTTGCGATTTCCAATATAGTCAGGATAGAGACGACTATGTATTTAATTACTTATTTATATCCTCACTTTCGTAATTCTGCCTTTTTATTTATCTATTAATTTAGTTATTATTTATTTATTTGTTCACTCTATCTCCATGTACGTATGTGTCTACAAAAAATATATTTATTTTATTAGTTGTTTTTCTGTATGTATGTGACTGTTTTTGTTTTTGGCTTTTTTTTAAAATGTTATTCTTCGGCTATCCGTAATCACTGAGTCTTACACAGAATTAATACATAGTAAATCGTATTTCGCTCTGAGCCAAAAGGCCTAAGGACCTACTACTACTGGAGACCCCTGTGGTTTTATGACAGCACCGCTGCAATGGAGAAGACACGAATGACAAAACTATACGCATCACTTTTTTTTTTACTATCAATTAGTGGCTTCGAAGTTTTGCTAATGAATTACCTTACCACTGTCTCTGTTTGAGAATTTGTAAATGGCTCAGCATGGATTAATCTGCCAAGCCATATATCTGGCCCAACCCAACGTCCCAGAAAATCTTTACATTATGGTCTGTCACACAATCATGTTTTCCCAGCCCTTCCCAGCTCTTGTCGGGGTGACGAAGTATTAAATTTTGGTCCCCTGTAGTGGACGTTAAAAAAAAATATTTCGTTACAAAAAGTCACCCAAAACAAATAATTCATGGTAAAACATTCCCAAGTAGATTTTACCAAAAAATGAAGACTTTTCATAATTTTCAAAATGAAGCTTTGAAAACCCGACGAAATATCACGATAATAACCCTCGAATCCTAGTTTTATAACAATACTACTGGCATGGTTATTGGTTGTTTTCCTCCTTTTCTCTTTCCTTCTCTTCCCCTCTCTGGCTTTCCCATTCTCCGCCATTTTCTTTCACCCTTTACGTCTTCTTCATTTGCTGTCCCAATCTACATGTTTAAACACTTACTTATTTCTGTTTCTGTGATTACGTCAAATTTATAAATAATAATATATATTTTTTTTTTCATGTTGTTTTTTTTCTTGGTTTATTTACGCATTTTATTTATCGATTTACGTCTGTTTATCTGTTGCTTTTATCGTAATATATACAGATTAGTATTATAATTATTATGTGTATGTGTGTGGGCATGTATGCATAGTTGTTTCTATGTAAAAATAATAGACAGACAACAGAATGAGATCGCTCGGAATGGTCAGTTCCTGCCAGATGTGACAGATTTGGTCCTAACTGGAACACAACAGGAAGAGAACGTCATTGGTCACATGGCCGTCAGGGACAGACGATAAAATAAGTTTTTGAGTTGATTTGCCCTCTTTCATGTGCCCTGCCTATTCTTTAAGTACATGACTTTGTCTTCAACCTCATATTATTGCCGTTTGATGTGTACAGTCGAAAAACTCATTTTGTTTTTGTTGTGCTTCCATCGAATGCCAGTATTCTCGAGGTTTCAATTATTTGTATTTGTTTTCCTCTTTTATTAGGAGCCAAATGTGATGAATCAAATTATTGTGATATTTCACAAGGCCTTGGACTGTCGGGAGAAAGGGCGGGGGGGGGGGGGGGGGTTGGAGGGAATGCAGAGACAAAAGCAACTTATCAAGCAATTTAAAATACCCAGGCGCAATTCTGACTGTCTTAATTATATATATAAATATATCTTTAGGCCTATATATATATATATATATATATTGTTGTTTTTTTTTAGTTTTCTTTGTCTTTTTCCGAACTGCGCAGCAGAAAGAATGTTCGCAGGGTGCTTGTGTCTGATCTGTGTGCTGATTATTTATGTTATATCCAGATGACTTGACTTCTGTTTTATGGCCACGTGGCTGTTGGGGGGGGGGGGGGTAAAACGTTATTTTTGCACCTGACGACTATAACCCAATCGTATTAATCTCGCTGAAGAAGGAGATCATTTTGTATCATCGAACACCGCAAAAATGGGTCAGGGGCCATCTCCAAAGCAGAAAAGCTAGATTTCATCTGTTTTTCCCATGTACGCTTTTCCAACACTTTCACGCCCTTCTCGTGTATGATGAGCTTTTCTATGATAGAAAGTATGCGGGGTCGCCGCAAGGCCGGAAACGATGTCAAAATACGGCAAAGTTAAAAAATTGCATGTAACAAATCGTCGCGTAAGAATGAACACAGAAACGTTACAATAAAACGCAAAGAAAGAGGAAAGACAAATCCAGCTTTCGGTCAACGGACTGTCACCAGAAGAAAAAAAAATATATATATATGTTCATATTTATATAAAAGAGTATAAAATGAAAATTAAACAAATTTTATCTTTCTTAGTACTGACGATAAATTATGGTACTCAACAATGTGACAGTATAATTTATTTTACATTTTGGTATCGAAGGGGGCCCATTCTGACGGGGCAGGGATGTAGCAGTTTACCCTTTTCCCTCCCCTCCGGCCACCGCCCCTAAATCCCCCGTATGAATCATGCCCTTTGTCACGAGTGGAGTGAGTGCAATTAAGGGGATTGCTACAGAGCGGGTGTAGAGTAAGAAGGACTCACAGTAGACAGCAAGTTAAGCGTGCTGTTGTGAGTAGGGGGGGGGGGGGTCTGAAGGAGGCGAAAGCGCTGTATAACTATCACTGCAAGTTAGAAGGCCCGACGGAGCGGACCTGTGAATAAGAGCCCAGCGGGCGGACATAAGTGAAAGCAGTCGGGAGACGGATGAGTGTTGTTCCAGTAATGACTGGTATGTAGAACGTTGATTGATTATTATGATTGATGTATTATATTATATTCGTCTATTACCATGATGTGAATAAGTATATGTGAGGAATGTGGAAGTCCGTGATATTGGATATAGCAATGTGCGCCATGAGCGATGGATGAAAGTGAGTTCATGGATTTGTAGCGCGAGTGAGTAGTGTGTACTCCGATGGAGGTGTGTTACCGTAAGATGTGTGGTGAGTGAAAGGTGAACTAGTGTGTGTACGCTTCATGGATTGTAAGGAGAGGTGGAGCGAATAGAAATGGTAGGGTATTATACCAATGTAATGTTATTCTTGTAGGTGTCGGGGAAGGGCCGCAGAGCCACCTCGATGAGCACAGGGGATAGGCCAGCATAGGGCCGGAGGCCACACATAGGCCAGAAGTGAGGCTGTCAGTGCAGGACAGTAGAGGCACATAAAGTCGTGGCAGTCAGGCCACGGACAGGGACGTAGATATGAGAGTGACTGAGATACTATATTGTTGCCATGTTGATAGGCTAGTGAACTGATATTATGTTGTTGCCATGTTGATGGCTATGGAAATAATAATGTGTTATTGCCCTGCTGAGGTGCTAGGGGAGTGCTAAGGTGTATGGCAATAGGAAGGGGATATTGAGAGACTGCGGTGCCAGTAAATTATTAAGGTGCTATTAAGACCCTGAGGGGCGAGGCTGAGGCCGAAGTGCCTTTAGGAGTAACTACCGGATTGTGGGTCCGAGGGAGAGTGTGTGTGAGAGTAAGGCCGTTGTACGGCAGTTGATTTCAATACTATAATGTATGTAATTGCGCTATTATCTGTATAATTATGTTTAATAAATGTGTGAGTCTGATGGATTGTTTTGTTAAGTGTTAAACTTGTTTGTTCGTGATTGTCGTCCTGTCATAAACTATTACATCTCCCAGTCTGGGATTTGTGACACTGGGGGCTCGTCCGTTGTGACACTGGGGGCTCGTCCGTTGTGACACTGGGGGGCTCGTCCTGTTTACCTGTGGTCATTTTGACATTGTGTATTCGTTATATCTAGTTGTTTTTCTGTTGTGCTAGGAATTCGTGCTGTTGTCTTTGTTCGTGGGATGAATGGAAATTTCATGATGATATGATTTATGTATGTTTATGAATAATAATATATATTGATGCATGTATTGCTATGAATAGGTATTAATGTGTATTTAAACTTTCCAGAGTGTATGCGTGCAGCCTGAGGAGACGAGCAGCCAGAGCTCCGATTAAAGGGAGGAGTTTTACTCAAAATTTCAAAAATTGAAAGTTAAGTGGACATTTTGTACCCTGGATTAAGGGCTGTCTTTTCTTCTGTCTTTTTCCGCTGGTTTTCTGTTTTTGTCGTAATTGATTGTACGGGCGGTGGCGCGGGTTTGCTGTGTTGACTTAGTTTATCCTTTTAAAAAGGTGTGGTAAACTTTGGAACTTCGTTCATCACAGTGAACAGTTCTGTAGGGACCTGTAATATTGTTTAGTTGTAGCGTCGATATCTTCTCTGTTCCGCAGGAAGACGTATTCTCTTGTCCCTCTTTCTACCTATCTATAGATACGTTCTTTTTTTTCAGACTCTGTTCTTGTTCGTACCGTGTTGTGTAATCGGCGTAGTAGGTTGCATTTTTTTTCCATTATAGTTTTTTTGTAGAAGCTTTGTCCTAGTCTGGTTCGTTGTCCTTGACGTACTTGTGGTCCTTCTACTACATTTCTTCATTCTTGTCGTTTCTATTTTCTTTTATAAGTAATAGTGCATACATTTTGTAGATATAGAATTAGTTTTGCTGTAAAGGTAAATTTCTGAATTATATTCTGAATTGGGTATTGTTATATCTGGTGTGATCTCAGGTCTCTGGTCGTATTGTTAGTGATCATACCGACAGGTTGGTCGTCTTAATAAGAGATACCATAACCATAAATCTGTGAAATGGCGGAACTCCAACAACTAATGAAGTTGGGTAAGGAACTTGGCCTGGAGGGAGAAGAGCTACGCGGCTGGATTAAAGAACAGCAGGCAGAAATGCGTGATGAGCGTGCTAAGGATAGAGAGCAGGAAAAAAAGGCTCAGGAAGAGGAAAGAGAGTTTAAGTTAAAGGAGTTAGAGGCTCAGCAACAGGAAAGAGAGGCTAAGGCTCAGGAGCAGGAGAGGGAGATAAAGTTAAGGGAGATAGAAACTAGGGATAACCAACAGGAGAGAGAGACGCGAATGAGAATAGCGGAGTTGGAAATCAAAAAGAATGCGCCAACAGAAACAGTTGAGCGGCAGGTACACAATAAAGGTGGCGTTAGGATTAAGCTCCCTACGTTCGACGACCGGAAGGACGACATAGACGCCTTCCTTTACAGGTTCGAACTGAACGCACAATTGCAATGGGGGGAAAATAAGGAATTATGGGCCACGTACCTGGCATCGCTATTGCAGGGGCGAGCGTTAACCTACTTTAAAGAGCTACAGCGCGAAGACGTGCAAGATTACGATAAGCTGAAGGCTTTGCTGCTTCGCCGATTTGCGCGTACCGAGGAATATTTCCGGGAGCAGTTTAGGCGAGCACGTGCAGATACCAGGGAGGACTTTGCTGCCTTCGTCGCGAGACTAACGGAGTATTTCGCGAACTGGGTAGATTTGGCGCATGTGGGCACGGATTTCGCTAAACTGAAAGACTTAATGATCCGTGACCAGCTGTACGCGTCGTGCCACAAAGATCTGGTGGCTTTCCTGAAAGAAAACGAACCCGCGACGGTGCAGGAGGCGTCTAAGTTGGCGGAAGCATACCGTACGGCACATCCGTCCAAACCAGTCGCCAGGGCGTACGTCCAAGATGCTGGGTACGTCGCCGTTGTCGAGGGGTCGCCGGCAGGACTTAGGGACAGGTCGCGTCAGCGTGGTGCCTATAGCGGGCAAGCCCAGGGGCAGCGTAGGGGCTATCACCAATCACCGGCATATGGATCCGGTAAGTTTGACCGAGCAGGAGGGCTAGGTCGCGGTAATGGCCGGGGGCGAGTTGTGACCTTTGCCGATGACCGACGGCATAGGGACTCTAGTTCCGGTCGCGAGGGGTCACGGGGACCCAGGCCTAGGGCAGCACAGGGAGCGGAGTGTTGGACTTGGGGACGCGTGGGTCACTTTTCGCGCGAGTGTAGGGCCGCGAAGTGTTGGAACTGCGGAAGAGCAGATCACATCAGCGTGAACTGCCCTGCAGGTAGGATAGCGGCGAACGTGGACAGTAGCTCCAGTCCATGTTCCCCAAATAAATTTCATCATGCGGCTGCTTGTGTTACATCGGACAACGGAGGCGGACAGTATTCTAAGTGTCCCAGTTGTGAGAAGTTATTATCTTCCGGTGTTTTACCTTGTGGGAGAAAGATCCCCGTTATAAATTCATGTCATACAGGAGGTGGTCTTAGGGTTTATCCGGGGTTTGTTGGGGACGAACCGGTCTCGGTTTTACGAGATACAGGATCTACCGTTGTGGGAGTGCATAGGGATTGCATTCGGGATTCACAGCTTACAGGTGAGACTGTCCCGTGCATCCAATTTTCGGGGGCCATTGAGAAATTACCCATGGCAAGAATAATGATAGATACACCTTTCCTTAGCGGGGAAGTCGAAGCAGTCGTTGGTTGTTTTCCAGGCGCCCAGCTCATCATTGGGAATGTATCACGGGTAGTTTCCCCTTCCGATGAGAACGTGCAAGCATGGTCGCAATCAAAAGGTATTGACTTTTGCGCCGCGGTCGAAACACGTCGACGGGTAGCTGATAAAGATAACATTAGACCTTTGGCCACGCCAGCGGTCAACCTAGATATCACGCCAGAGCGCTTGGCGAAATTACAAAGGGAGGACCCATCATTAAACCCATGCTTTGGGGAAGCGCGAACCGAGAAAACGAGGAGATATAAGAACGGGTCGTCCTCCTTTATTGTTCAGGCGGGCATTCTGTTCCGTAAGTATGTAACGGTGTCCTCAATTTTAAAGCAGGTCGTCGTACCACGGTCGTTAATTGCTACAGTATTGCGTCTGGCCCATGATGTTCCATTAGCGGGTCATATGGGAAGTGCTAGGACCAAGGAGAGAGTTCTGAAAGATTTTTATTGGCCGTCAGTATACAGAGATGTACGTTTATATTGTAAGACGTGCAGTGCGTGCCAAAAGACGACGCATGAGGGTCGTTCACCCCAGGCTCCTCGTCAAAAGATCCCCACGGTTTCGGAACCGTTTAAAAAGGTTTCAGTACCTTGTTGATTTAAGAGAAAGACTATCTGCAGCGCGCACTATAGCAGAAGAAGCGTCTAGTATCGCTTCGAAAAGAGCAAAAGACTATAAAGATAGAGGTTCCAAACTGAGAATTTTTAAGCCAGGAGACAAGGTTCTGTTGTTGTTACCTACGGACCATAATAAGTTATTGATGACATGGAAAGGCCCTTATGTTATTGAGCGAGTTGTTTCAAAGGTAGATTACGCTATCCACATTGATGGAGCGAGTAAGGTTTTCCATGTTAATATGCTACAGAGATTTTATGAGAGACCACAGTATCTGTGTGCACAGACAAGACCAGAGGAGACTGTCTTCTCTACCGCTTGTACGGGGGTCGTAGACCAGTTGGACTGTGACGTAAGCGACACCGAGGCGCAGGAAGAGTTACAAATTCAATTGCCGGAGTTAACTCCGACACAAGGTTACAGGGACGTACAAATTAACCCTGACCTTACGAGTTCAAGGAGTAGGGAACTTGAGACCCTGTTAGCGTCATTCCCGGATGTTGTTACGGATTTGCCGGGTCGCACTACGGTGATCCAGCACCAAATAAAGTTGACTTCGGATAAGCCAGTATTTCTTAGACCGTATCCGTTGCCTTTTTCTTCGAGAGATAGAGTCATAAAGGAAGTTGAGTCAATGGTGAAGTTAGATGTGATAGAACCATCAACATCGCCGTATTCATCACCCATCGTCCTCGTGAAAAAACTTGATGGATCGATGCGGTTCTGTATTGATTTTCGAAGATTGAACACTATTACGGTAGGCGATAGGGAGCCTATTCCGTTCCAGGAGGAATTAATAGCTTCATTGGCCGGGTCCACCTGGTTTTCCAAGATAGATTTAACGAAAGGTTATTGGGAAATCCCGCTTACTGAGGAGTCTAAACAATACACGGCGTTCCAAACGCCCATTGGATTATTCCAATTTAAGGTCATGCCATTTGGGTTGGTCAACGCGCCAGCGACGTTTGCACGATTAATGAGACTAGTGTTGAAGGACATACCTAATGTCGTGTCATTCTTTGATGATATAGCATGCCATACGTCGACATGGTCTGATCATATTCAGACACTAACAGTAATTTTTCAACGATTACGTCATTTTGGGTTAACTGCTAAACCCGCAAAGATGGATTTGGCATGTCCAGAGATAGTATTCTTAGGACATATTGTGGGTAGAGGTGTTCAGAGACCTGAAGAAACAAAAATTGACAAGTTAGTAGGGTTGCAAATCCCAAAAACAAAGAAACAAGTCAGAAGCTTAGTGGGTATTTTAAATTATTACAGAAAGTTCATTCCAAATTTTTCCTCCTTGTCATCTTCTCTTACTGACCTTGCTAAGAAGGGACAACCCGATAAGGTCCAGTGGACGTCTGAATGTCAGACATCATTTGATAATTTGGTGACAGCATTATCATCGTCACCCATTTTGATATTACCCGATTTTCGATCTAATTTTATCCTCAGAACGGATGCGTCGGACTCTGGTGTCGGCGCTTGTCTTCTACAGGAGAAGAACGAATGTCTCCATCCTGTATGTTATGTCAGTAGGAAGTTATTGCAGAGAGAAAGAAAGTATTCTGTGATAGAGCGTGAGTGTCTTGCCATTGTCTGGTCCGTCCAGAAATTGGGACGTTATCTCATGGGACGAGAATTTTGTATCCAGACAGACCACAAGCCACTGACATTTTTGTCGAAGAATCGTTCGTCCAGCCCACGCTTGTCTAGATGGGCATTGGCTTTACAGCCGTACACCTTCGTTATTCAACCAATTCCAGGAACCAGCAATCATATCGCCGACTACCTTAGTCGAGCCTAGGGGAAGATTTCAGGAGCTTATACATCGGAGGACAGGAACATTGACAGGATCTGTGTGAATAAGTCCACTTTAAAATATTGACATTATAAATATGATATGAAGAATGGTTGATAGGTTGAATGGTTTTTGATTCTGTATTAAGTATGGTGGTTAGTTAGCTATTCATGATGTGACACATATATGCATATTTCAGGCCATATTGATCCCCATATTTTCCCCTGATTTCGGTATTTTTTATACTAGGGGAACTGCTAGGTCATTTTTTTTAGTGTAGGTATTGCTCACGCTCACTCGTTGACAGTCATCTTGATGCGATTTGAAATTAATTGCATTAATTTTTTTGGGGTGGGGGATGATGTCACGAGTGGAGTGAGTGCAATTAAGGGGATTGCTACAGAGCGGGTGTAGAGTAAGAAGGACTCACAGTAGACAGCAAGTTAAGCGTGCTGTTGTGAGTAGTGGGGGGGGGGGTCTGAAGGAGGCGAAAGCGCTGTATAACTATCACTGCAAGTTAGAAGGCCCGACGGAGCGGACCTGTGAATAAGAGCCCAGCGGGCGGACATAAGTGAAAGCAGTCGGGAGACGGATGAGTGTTGTTCCAGTAATGACTGGTATGTAGAACGTTGATTGATTATTATGATTGATGTATTATATTATATTCGTCTATTACCATGATGTGAATAAGTATATGTGAGGAATGTGGAAGTCCGTGATATTGGAAATAGCAATGTGCGCCATGAGCGATGGATGAAAGTGAGTTCATGGATTTGTAGCGCGAGTGAGTAGTGTGTACTCCGATGGAGGTGTGTTACCGTAAGATGTGTGGTGAGTGAAAGGTGAACTAGTGTGTGTACGCTTCATGGATTGTAAGGAGAGGTGGAGCGAATAGAAATGGTAGGGTATTATACCAATGTAATGTTATTCTTGTAGGTGTCGGGGAAGGGCCGCAGAGCCACCTCGATGAGCACAGGGGATAGGCCAGCATAGGGCCGGAGGCCACACATAGGCCAGAAGTGAGGCTGTCAGTGCAGGACAGTAGAGGCACATAAAGTCGTGGCAGTCAGGCCACGGACAGGGACGTAGATATGAGAGTGACTGAGATACTATATTGTTGCCATGTTGATAGGCTAGTGAACTGATATTATGTTGTTGCCATGTTGATGGCTATGGAAATAATAATGTGTTATTGCCCTGCTGAGGTGCTAGGGGAGTGCTAAGGTGTATGGCAATAGGAAGGGGATATTGAGAGACTGCGGTGCCAGTAAATTATTAAGGTGCTATTAAGACCCTGAGGGGCGAGGCTGAGGCCGAAGTGCCTTTAGGAGTAACTACCGGATTGTGGGTCCGAGGGAGAGTGTGTGTGAGAGTAAGGCCGTTGTACGGCAGTTGATTTCAATACTATAATGTATGTAATTGCGCTATTATCTGTATAATTATGTTTAATAAATGTTTGAGTCTGATGGATTGTTTTGTTAAGTGTTAAACTTGTTTGTTCGTGATTGTCGTCCTGTCATAAACTATTACATCTCCCAGTCTGGGATTTGTGACACCCTTTACTGAAAAGTATGACTCAACCATAGAGATCTTCAGAGACCAGTCCGATGTCTGCATACATACATGGATCAGCAAAATGTTCGCTGATATCAATCTGATACGATTTAGATCTGTATAAATTTGTGTAATAATATTCTTTATGATAATCCAGAATCTTACGAGCATAGTAGTGAGCCATTAATTCTACACGACAGAACAGAAACAGGAACAGCTGTTGCAACAGCAAGGGGGCAGTTTTTGTCTGTGAGTCATCAACGAGGAGCGTATCATGTCAAGGCGAGCTACAACTTCAAGTGCCCCAGCCAGTAATCTCCACAGGAAAGAAAAAACTCCACCGAGTTTTAACAAGACCTACCGCCCCTACTACGGGTAGGGTTTGCCTTCCTTCGGACCTGCAGAATGTTTACATTTAGCGGTTTAGCAATGGTGGGGGGGGGGGTATTTTCTGAGTTTGCTTTGCGTCGCTGTGTGATCGCCTCCGTTGGGCCGTTTCACAAATACACATGAACATGTACTAACAGGGTGCGTACGGCATAAACGCACACAGGGAATGCACCAAACAGCAAGCAAAATAAACCTACAGGTACCAGAAAGGTAGAAAGGTAAAGCAGAACTATCATAATCACCTAGCAGGTTTATCCCAGGCAACGCGGGGCACTTCAGTGAGTCTATATTACAACAAAAAAAGAGGGGGGGGGGGAATCCATACTTAATCAAACCAACTGCTGCTCATGCAGCTGGGATTTGCCTGAACTTTTACACGTCTTGTCTTTAAACCACATCTAAGAAATCTATCGCACGGCCTGATTTGGATTTAAAGTATTCTTTCTGATCCAGTAGAAGGTGATAGAAGCTGAACAGGTCTCGTATCACCTGGGTGATGGGCCTAAGTACCCGAGGATTGTTTGGGCATCCTATTTGTTAAACTTTCTATGGATTAAAGAAAGAAAGACAGAAAGCGAAGAAAGAGAAGAGAAATATGCCATTTTTTCAAGCAAGACAAGAAGTCTCAAGTCATATAACAAATAAATGACCAGTTACAAGAGTTTGCAAGAAGCTGTCTTGTCCACCATAGTTGCTATGTATATGTCAGTCCTGCTTGGTGTACAGGAAACGGTTGATCGTTGTATATACAGAGAATTAATTACCACTTTTTAAACAGACATTCACATAAACATTGTAACACATTACTATTTAAGATGACTTACAAAGAAACATAGAAATAGAAATACTGCAACTCATTTGCAATTTCATGCCTTTGGCATTTTAATATTTTTTTCACGGGGAATTACCCATTTTGAACTTCAGTGTCTCCTTCAAGAGGAATTATTTGTATTTGTATTTGTATTTGTATTTGTATAACTCTTTAATCCCATTTGGGAAATTTTGCCTTTGTGCCATTGCAGCCCAGTTATAACTGGAGCAGGCACGTCGTCGCCACAGTGCAGCGCCGGTCGGCGTTTTTTTTTTTGTTTTTTTTTGGGGGGGGGAGATGAGGGGGGAGGGGGAGGGACTGGTAGAGATGAATTTAATTTAATTTTGCCCGGGCAGCGGCCTTTCGGCCTGCTCTTTACGATTTCCAACTGCCAAGGTATCTTTAACGTGCGCAACGTGCACACGGGCCCTCCGAATTTTTTCGTCCTTATCCGAGAAGACTAGGTACTCGATCCTTTTTGAAGTTTACTTTCTCCTTCAGGAGGAACTGCCCTTCACTTTCTTGCAAACTTTCTTGCACTTCTCCTCTCCACAGAAAGAAGTCGGTAACTCGAACCTGCGGAAATTAAAATTAGAGAAAGTTGAAGATAAATTATTACAGTAATGTTCTGTTGCATTCGATCACTCTATAATAAAGTCTCATAGGGTTTTCTCAGAGAATCGTTTTGCAGTTAATGATTCTACCTCTCCGTTCCGCCCTCTCACCTTTATTTATATACTAGCCGACCCGCGCAAGATATATCTTCCACATGTTCTATGTACTAAGCGCAACCGTATATCTAGATCTAGGCTACATTAAAACGGCATTTGGATTCCATGATATGACTAATAGTACAGTTACACCTCAATTTCACACAGTGTTATTTAATTTAATTACCCATTCTTCCAACGGTTTCGTTTCTTGATGCGGAACCAAACTTCCGCGTTCAGTCGGCGCGTCAAAATGGTATCATTCTTCCGGTTCACTCAAAATGCTGAATTAAAATAGAATGACCGAAAAAATCTATTTTGATAAATTCGGAGACAAGAGTTTTCGTATGTTTTATGTGACGAAAACCTGGGTATGTAGATACTGTAGACGTGTGTAAAATTTGAAGCGTGTGGGCTAAGTATTAACGGGGGAGTAGGCTAACATAGCCTCCAAAGTTTACTTTTATAATAATAGATTACGTCTTCATCAATAACCTGATTCATTTCTTTCATATAACATATCTGTCATAATATCACATGCACATGTTGCAGCAAACCATTTAAACAGCTCTAACTTTTGACCCGATGGAGATAATTGAACGAAATGAAAAGTCCTGCCATCTTCAATTAAAGTTCTATTGATCCAATGAATAAATAAAGAAAGAAATGAAAAGTCTTGTCATCTCAATTAAACTTCTATTGTTTCCATAAATAAAATGGAGAAATGAAAAAGACTTGTCATCTCAACTAAAGCTCTATAGATCCAATAAATAAAATAAAGAAATGAAAAGACTTGTCATCTCAACTAAAGTTCTATTGATCCAATAGATAAAATAAAGAAATGAAAAGTCTTGTCATCTCAATTAAAGTTCTATTGATCCAATAAATAACATAGAGAAATGAAAAGTCCAGTCATTTCTAATTAAAGTTCTTTTGATCCAATAAATAGAATAGAGAAATGAAAAGTCCAGTCATTTTTAATTAAAGTTATGTTGATCCCATAAATAAAACAGAGAAATGAAAAGTCTTACCGTCTCATTTAAAGTTGTATTGATTCCATATATAAAATAGAGAAATGAAAAGTCGTGTCATCTCAATTAAAGTTCTATTGATCCAATAAATAAAATAGAGAAATGAAATGTCCAGTCATTTTTAATTACTAGTGTAAGAGCCCGTTCAAAGAACGGGTTGCAAACAACACGCACAATCAGCACACAGATTATGTAGATCTAGGAAGAAAACAAATCATAACTGGCACAGCAACACCCGCATGGCCCGTACTGTGCATAAAGCAGACGGCACAGAAAATCATGCCTTCAAACGTTGAAACGCAACCGGAAGTTTAAAGTCGAAACAAAACAAAGGCAGGAGGGAAGCAACCATTGTTGAGGAGAAAGCATTATCGATGACATACTCTCTCTCTCTCTCTCTTACAATAAAAGTAGTAATCTGCAGTCCTGCTTCATAACTCATGCGCGCCAGGACACTGCGCACCAAGCTTGATATGGTTATTTTTTTATGACATGCACGGTACTAAAGTCGAAACAAAACAAAGGCAGGAGGGAGGCCATCATTGTTGAGGAGAAAGCATTATTCGATGTTTTTAGGCCTATTTTCATTTATTACCAAATTACGATACTTCTCTTTCATGTCAAAGGAATAGACATAGTAGCCAAAAGAACTATCTTTCACATGTGATTTTTTCAGGTCTGGGCATTTCTTCCTCGCAGCAGTGAATTTTTTTTCCTTGCTGTTTTTTTTATATAGAAAGTTCTATTGATCCAATAAATTAAATAGAGAAAAGAAAAGTCTTTTTCTTTTAAATTAAAGTTCTGTTGATCCCATATATAAAATAGAGAAATGAAAAGTCTTGTCATCTCAATTAAAGTTCTATTGATCCAATAAATAAAATACTGAAATGAAAAGTCTTGTCATCTCAATTAAAGTTCTATTGATCCAATAAATAAAATAGAGAAATGAAAAGTCTTGTCATCTCAATTAAAGTTCTATTGATCCAATAAATAAAATACTGAAATGAAAAGTCTTGTCATCTCAATTAAAGTTCTATTGATCCAATAAATAAAATAGAGAAATGAATAGTCTTGTCATCTCAATTAAAGTTCTATTGATCCAATAAATAAAATAGAGAAATGAAAAGTCTTGTCATCTCAATTAAAGTTCTATTGATCCAATAAATAAAATAGAGAAATGAAAAGTCTTGTCATCTCAATTAAAGTTCTATTGATCCAATAAATAAAATAGAGAAATGAATAGTCTTGTCATCTCAATTAAAGTTCTATTGATCCAAAAAATAAAATAGAGAAATGAAAAGTCTTGTCATTTCAATTAAAGCTCTCTTGATCCCATAAATAAAATAGAGACATGGAACGTCTTGTCACCTTCAATAAAAGTTCTATTGATCCAATAATTAACATATATGTAAATGAGCATTATATGTCAAATAGAAATGGTGAAAACATTTGACCGGAGAAGCTGAAACTCATAGAATTCTGGAACCGTGATGTTGTATTATCCGATTCAGGACATCAAGTTATTGGAAAAAATTGAAAGTTACAGTGTATATTTCACGAGTACAATCTTCGTATTTTTCATTTAAAGTAAAAGCCAGGGAGAGGTCCATCTAAGGGAGGGAGGGGTCCTGAAGGCGGTTTTTGTTATTGTAAGAAATTTCAACTCGAAATATTTAAAACCGAAAATTAAATTAAAGAAATTATCCGTCATATGTTTGCCATGGAAATGCCGGCATCTTGGATTTTGAACACAAAAACGTGTCAGCTTCAATACAGAACGGCTTCGCCAAATTTTACTGGATTTATTTCAAACTCCTCATGTGTCTTATTGCCACCCGGTGAAAAACATCATACAGAAATGAATTTTCTGTTCTCTACAGATCTTAATATGTTATGAATTTTTAAAAGTGGTATATAGCGAATTCCATATTCCCCTATTTAAAACGAAAACATGATAAAATTTCCGTCTGGTTTAATTTTTAAATTTGTTCAAACATTCCGTTATCCAGAGGGGCCAAGTTGTTGGGAGGATGAGTGGAAGAAATAGTATTTAGTTTAAGCGGTAGACGGGATATAGAACAGTCGGGAGTGGGGAAAACATTGGATAGGGAAGGAGGGAATTCTATCATAATGAACTTATGCAGCAATATGTACTGAAATAACTAATGAAGAACCTCTCGAATTTCTACTAATGGATCTTTTGAACCCCTTACAACTCACACAAGTATCCACAATAAAAATGATGTAACATACTCAGCACTTTTCTTCTGTTACTGGTCTAAGCCTTCTTGAGATAGTGTGTCTGACTCTTTGCACTGCAGGAAACGCACAGAGACTTTCTTTTTCGCATCTTTCACAAACGGTAACCAATATCATGTCTTACTGCCACCTTATAAAAATAAAAAAAACTTGAAACAAAATCATAGTTAGTCAGCTGACACAGTATTCTTTACGCTAATGGATAGGTCACGATCTAAATCTGCTAAATAGGCAAGACCTGACTTTCGCCACAGCCAATGCGAAGGCCCAATTCATTGCTATGCTAGGCTTACAGGTCGACTAATCAGTGAAATAGAAGCCAGGTTAAGGTTGGGGGCTGGCACGTAGCAAACTACGTTTACTATTGAGGCGCCAAAAGTATAATTATTGATATCGTATACTTGTATAGAAGGGAATGGGATGTCTCAGGCTTATTACCCTGACACAGATAGTTGGGCAATATATAAATAAAGGTATCGATACCAATGATCACTAAATCTCGTGGTTGTGATGGTTCCCCGAGATGTGAATTAGGGCTTATTTTGAGGCCTAAAGGCATTATTGTAGTGACTTTTTCTTGGTTCCCACCTCACTCAGAGGTGAAATTTCCGCTAATCAAGTTTGCAAAGTGAGAAGGGTATCGGAAGAAGCCGGAACAGAAACGGAACAAAAAAAATGGGAATATAAATATGGTTGGTCATTGTCTTAAGCACGGCCAGGGGAACAAAATGTTGTTTTTCTTTTTTTGCCCACGGATTCTTACAATATTTCAAGCACAAACAACTAGTACTGTAATTCAAAATGGTGGACATTTTTGTGTAAATTCTGTTTCAATTTAAAAAAAAAAAATAAATGATAGAAGATGGTGCGAGGCACTGAATATTTGATTCCTTCACTCAATGAAACTGATGGTTGGGGTATACAGAAATTCTTAGGGGATAGAAACATTGGAGTGATGCAATGATATAATATTCGATCAGGAAAATAAAGTATTTTACGAGGAGTGTGCACATTTACATATGACTACATTATTTTTCGTTCAAAGTTTTAAAATTATCGTTACTGTTTAATCTTTTTTTTTTTTTTGCTTCCTGTGGGAAAAAAAAATCAGTTAAGGTAATTTACCACCCAGGCCCGATATAGTCTCGTGGAGACATTTTTCAATGACAAACAGTGTCAGAATTGTAAAAGCCGAGATTTAAATGAATAAATAACTACAACTGAAACTACCCGAATAAAGTCGCACATTCCAGTTTGCAAAATGTGTTACGACAGAATATTGAATTCATTGTACAAAGTCCAACAAAGAAAATGAAATGGATACGGTAACAGTTAAATTCTATGATTAAATTTCAATGACATCTTCAGGGATTCATTAATTTTGCATTATTTGAAGTAATTTCCCTCTTCTACCTCGTTTCATTTTATCTCATGTCTGTTGCGTCATTTTTATTTTTTTAAAAATTGAAGTCAAGTATGTCTGCTCACCTGAGGAAGTATGGATACAAAAACAGATCACTGTCAATCCGATG
This sequence comes from Onchidella celtica, assembly GCA_963931925.1. Taxonomy (NCBI): domain Eukaryota; kingdom Metazoa; phylum Mollusca; class Gastropoda; order Systellommatophora; family Onchidiidae; genus Onchidella; species Onchidella celtica. The sequence continues at coordinate 43,364,470 of OZ007581.1, read as the reverse complement.
AAGAGAAAACCCATCCATGAGTCCCGGCTTGTGTTTGGTTTGATCTTGTCAAATCTTTCTTTTATCCTGACATAGAAGCTGAAGCTGAAATTGCGTTAGCACAGAGTATGTATTATGATAAAAGCACCTTTCATGCATATTTACACGATTTTTTGGTTCTTCATTTTAGATTGAATTTGATCGTTTCATCAATTCAATTTTCTCAAATACAAATGTAACAGGAAAGGGCCCTTATGAGATAATCTACAATTGCTTTTAAAGTAAGCGTTTTGCAAAGATCTCAAGTGAATTTTTGTAATATGTCAGAATCAATTTGAAGATTTCAACCTCCGTCCAGAAAGTCGAAGATGCTCTGTGGATCCACGTCAGAAAATATTTCTTTTATGGATCCACAGACTAATGCCCTCTTCGCATAAGAGTGAAATCCACATATTCAATCAAAATTTTGTTCGCTTGTCTGCATGGATTCACATGACCTATAGTGTCTCTGTAGCTAAACAAAACAAACCAGTTGTCTTATTAGTTGCTTCAGTTATTACCTTCGATATAATATTTCAACGCCTACCATTTTGTTTACTCTCTCTCATATACATCTAAATCTCACGTTGTTCAGTATCTTACTGGCATCTGCCATTGTGATAGATTGTCTGTCAATCACGTGTACGTCCTTGTCATTGGTGGAATATTTGATTGAATCTTTCTCTGTGTTTCTCAGCTTGCCCTTGCATTTTAGAAGTGGGACAGAGTGACATGCCATTGAACTCCCAGCCTATCCGATGAGCTTGGAATAGATAAAATCAGTGTGAAAAGCAATCAGAATATATACATATTTCACAGCACCAGGGTCCAGTTCTTAGAATTAGGGATGCTTTTTCTTTCTATTTTCCCAGGTTGCCTATGCATGCTCGCACTAGGACGAATTGACCTGTCATTAAACCTCAGCATAGCCACTGTGCTTGGAATAAACATGTTAAGTACGTGGCATATCAGAATTCGGATCTCACTGTTTGTACCAGGACAGAGTTGTTAGAATTATTATTTATAATCATGAAATTTTTATTTTTTTTGGGTGTATTTTCCACTTCGCGACTGTAAGGACACACTGACCTGCCACTGAACACCCTCACCCTGCACGGGGCGGCAATAGTCGGTATTGACTTGCAAGCGCTCACGCTGCACGGGCGGCAAAAGTCGCCCAGGTCAAGCTGACCGCGCAAGCCCTATTTTCAGGCGTCGGGTCACTGACCTTTTTGAGACGTAACCACCGTGTTATTGTTCACTGTATCTCTTCTAAATCAAAGAAATTGTGACATGGACATGTTAACCAGTGAACCACTGGTCGGAATCACAAAGATTAAGCTTTCAAAGGCTCTCCCCACACTTTCAAAAGATGTAAGATCGACATGCGAACTGTTGCTCAACAAATTTGCAATATTATCTCATTTTCTCACAAGCTGACCACCATCTGGAGTTGTCTGTATCTAAGAACCAATCAGAAACAAGCTCTGAAATAATCTTTGCCCCAAATGCCCACATTGGTTTATTAGTATGTGTCAATCAGGATGAAACGATTTGTGTAGGGCTTGGGAGGGCGTGGCTAGTTATCATTCTTCGTTCTCACGAAAACTACAGCTGTCAGTTTGGAATCATAAGTCAGATCATTGGTTAGAGACTGACAGACTAAGGTTTTGCTGGTTAATTCATTATCAAGCGTGATAAGGCATAGCAGCGAATGTTTTCATACCGATCAATAAAAACCGAACCACGTGGACGCTGCTCCGAGGGTCCTGCTGTTGCAGTGTTTCCGGGAAACCGACTACTGAGCTCGAATACTGGTCCTGTCTCGGTGGGTCCCTCGTACAAGGTGTATGCGAACGAGTAATACTAGCAGATGATCACCGTTTCGCCTATGACCATTCCGCAGCCTCCGGGCTCCGGATAAGCCCGATCCCAGGTCTGGAGAGACCCGGGGAGAATTTCTTCGCCACGTGGTAGCAGCGGGGTAGCCCAAGCTGGGGGCTAGCTAACGGGGACGGGCTGACGGCTGACCTTCCCGAAGCCGTTAAACACTGGGAGCTTTCCGTTGCTGTAGGCAGATGGGGGCAAATTGCCTAGCAGAACGCAGTGGTGGCAGTCCCCGATTGAGGGCCGGGAACTGACCAGATCGATCTTTCGAAAAGTCCTGCAGCAAGCACTACGTGACAACGACTAAACAAGACAATGACCGCACGCTGGCGGATGAGAAAGAGAGATTCTGATCACGACGTGATACGAATCAGTCGGTTCAGGCTGTCACCAGCCTCCTTTTGTCTGAAAGGGGTCTAAGCAGCGACAAATTCCCACTTTACATGATGGTACAATATGGCAAAAAGAAACATGGGGCTGAGAAACCCAAACATATTCTCCGTAGGGAGGATGGCAGTTACCAGGTCCCCCTGCGCAAGTATGCTACTGGTGACCTGTGTCTAAATGCGAGTGTGAATGAGTGTGCGAAAACCAAGAAGGGGACCCTAGCGGCGAGGGATCCCCCTGCGACACTTAACATGTTGCAGCTCAACGTCTGCGGCCTTCGCCCGAAGGTCTTGGAGCTTACTAAGCTCCTGAAGGCAAAACACATACATGTAGCTCTCATCGAGGAGACTCTACTGAATGGGAGAGGCGCGCACGTCACAGGGTATACCATGTACACCTGCTCGTGTACCAAATGCCGAGGCATTGCCACACTGGTTCGCAATGACATTACGGCGGTGAGGCAGAACGCCCCGACGAGTAACGGTGAAACTGATACCCTCACCCTTACAGTATGGAAGGACGGCGTGTCCTTTACCATCACGAATGTGTATAATCCCCCTAAGGTCCCCTGCGACCTAGGGCTGACAGAGGCTACCTTTAGAAAAACCATCATAGGAGGAGACTTCAACGCACGAAGCCCTGAAATGGGATACACCCCAGAATCCACGAACATCGCAGGAAGAAACGTCGAAGATCTCCTCCTAAGTTCGAACCTGGTCCGGATACAATCAAGCGCCTCCGCGCCTACTTGCTTGCATCGTGCAAACGGCGCGGAGAGTCGGCCAGACATTACATTTCTATCTGCTGACCTCGTTACCAGACACAGCTACACAGTCCTCGAGGACGTAGGTAGCGACCACCTTCCTCTCCTCGTACAAATCCAGACCAAAACAGCTAAGAAGAAGGAGAAACGTTTAAACTGGAATTACAAGCGAGGTAGATGGGAAGAGTTCAGAGAGACTTTAGGTTTAACTCTGAACGAGGTGGACCCAAACCAGGGTTCTATTGACGAAGCCAACGCCGTACTGACTACGGCCGTGCTCGCAGCTGCTAAGCGGAGTATTCCGCGAGGACTGCAGCCCCTAAATCGTTTGCCCTGGTCAAAGGAACTTGAACAGGCGGTCCGACAGCGTAAGAGGGCGAGAAGAATAGCAAAAACGAGCACGGCGGCAAGGATCGAGTACAATAGATTGACCGCCAAAGTCAAACTGCTGTCCAGAAACACCAAAAGGGCAAAGTGGTTAAACCTGTGCGAGTCTCTGAACGTGGACCCGAGTGATGGCCGAGCGTGGACCGTCCTGAATCGCCTTAATCGGGGGCAAAGAGTGAAGAATGTCGCTCCGATACGGGCAAACGGGACGTTCGCGGTGACAGACCATAAGCGTGCAACCATGCTTAACCGACACTTTGCCAGTACAAATAAGAGTGGCAAAGCTACGAATACGGACAAGGGGCTCCGTAAGGTCAGGCGTCAGCTCGAAAAGTCGCAGGTAGACAGCGATTACGATGGCTTTAACAGTGAGTTTACCCTAGAAGAACTGGAGAGAGCACTTGGCAAGTGTAAAAATCGTAAAGCGCCAGGCACGGACAAAATCTCCAACGAGATGTTGCTCCAGATGGGCCACACGGCAAAGAAATGGCTCCTAGCCTTAATAAATAGAACGTGGCATGAAGGAAAACTCCCTATTGACTGGAAAAAGGCAGTGGTGTCAGCTATCCCGAAATCAGGCAAAGATGGTACCGAACCATCACATTATAGGCCAATATCCCTTACCTCTTGCATCTGCAAAGTAGGGGAGAGGATGGTTAACTACCGGCTGACCTGGTATCTAGAAGAGCGCGGTCTTCTAGACAGACACCAGGCGGGCTTCCGTAGTGGCAGGCAGACGATGGACCAGCTTATCCGATTGACCCAAGCGGTCAATAATGGTTTCCATAGGCGGGAGCATACTATCGCCGTATTCGTCGATCTCAAACAAGCGTACGATAAGGTGTGTAAAGGTGGGCTACTCCTTAAATTACTCAAGGCGGAGGTCAAAGGAAACTTATATGCATGGGTAAAAGATTTCCTTCACAATCGAACAGTCCGCACCAGAGTGAACGGACAGACCTCAAGCCAACTCACCATGGAGAATGGCCTACCGCAAGGTTCAGCGTTAAGCTGCACGCTCTTTGCGGCTTACACCAGCGACCTTACCCAACACCTGAGATGCGAAAAAGCGATGTATGCCGACGATATGGTAATCTGGAGGACAGGAAAGCATGTCCAATGGTTACAGCGAGACCTTAACCGGGACCTCGCGACGCTTGCCTGCTACTGCCGATTGTGGAAGATGGAGATAAACGTCGATAAGACCGTTTATCAACTCTTCACCAACGGAAAACACGTCCAGAAAGCCACCACCAATCTTAAGATCAATGGCCAGACACTCAAAAGGGAAAGCGCACCACGATACCTGGGAGTTGAACTTGACAGCAGGCTCAACTTGCAGACGCACGTCAGCAAGCTCGAGACTGAGGCTAGGAGGCGATTGACACTGTTAAAAACGCTCGCCAGTACCAACTGGGGTGCCGCTGGGAAGGTTCTCAGACAGCTATATCTAGCCTACGTCCGAGCAGGACTAGAATATAGCCTACCACTGCAACCAATGGCCAGCGACCGAACGCTGTCGGCACTGGACCGAGTTCAGAACAGCGCCTTGAGACTCATAACAGGCTGCCTCAAAACCACTCCTACGAATGCTCTCGAAATCATGACCAATGTGGAACCACTGGCAAACAGAAGGGAAGGAAGCGTACTACAGCAGTACGAGAGGTTAAAAAGGCTCGAGCCGGACTACCCGGCGCGGGAGGCGATCGAAATCGAACCGCCACCGAAAATACTCCAGAAGAAGTCGTTCCTGGGCGAGGCCAAACGGCTAACTGAGGAGTATGGGCTAGAACAAATGCCCCCTCGGTTATGGACGAAAGAGCCACCTCACGCCTCCCTGAACCCCCCAGTGGTCAAAACCACGCTTCTAGACACAAACCTGACTAAGGAGGTCAATCCCACGATCCTGAAAACGGCAGCTGGCGAAACTATTGACTCGTACCCAGCACACATGATTAAGGCTTATACTGACGGTTCGGCAGTACAGGCGACTACGAATGCGGGGTACGGGGCAATAATCTACTACCCTGACGGCACCGACACCGATAAGATCTATGGGCCATGCGGGGCGAATGGCTCCAACTTCGACGCTGAGGCGACAGCGATTTGGAGAACACTGACTACGGTTTTCAACGGCTTTGAAAACGGAACAGTATCGCCAGAAGATATTGTTGTGTTCTCAGACTCAAGGGCCACACTGATGGCCGTCCAATCGCTCAACCATAAGCTCGAGGCACACGGCGCAGATAAAATCAGACATATCTGCCACCAGATCATAAGTGGATACGGTGTCGAGGTCCACCTCCAGTGGATCCCCGCGCACATAGGTATCCGGGGCAACGAGGTTGCTGATAGCCTAGCGAAACAGGTACCAGAGGCGAACAGCCAAAGCACCCAACGTCTTACCCAGCAGCCCGAGCCAGAATCCGCGCTCACGGACGCAGGAAATGGCTATATCAATGGGCAAACTCGGATAAAGGACGTAGGGTGTATCATAATCAAACCAAACCAGACATCAATGACCCGATTTTGACACTAGAGCGCAAATACGCGACTATCATACAGCGTATGAGGACGGGACATGTCCAGTTGAACGCACACCTAAATCGTTTCAACCCACTCCGTGAGCCAGTATGCCGGCACTGCGGGTCCCCGCAGGAGACTGTCGAGCACATACTTGCGGAGTGCCAAGGACTGAAACAACTAAGATCCCGCCACCTCCCAGATACCCCGACAGTCTCCAATTGCCTTTATGGGGACGCTAAACAACTAAAGAATACTGCCATATTCGCCATTGCCGTCACGAGTGAAAACTTGATCGGCCAGGGATGAGCACTCGAACCACGTGGACAGCGTATGTGGTCATCTTCTAGCGGCACGGGTCAGTGACCCCAGATACGATTCTCCGTGAGTAAGGTCACTGACGGTGCAGCGGGCTTTACGGGTAACGCGCAGGGTGAGTGTTAAGTGAAAGAGGTGAATCAGATCAAGGCTGCTGTGGGAGCCAAACAGGTGGCTCGCCCCAGAATTGTTATGCATCATATAGTTATAACAAACACCAATTACTGCTCAATTCGCCGCGGTGTGGGCAGTGACTAATAGTTAAGTGACGAGCCACAAGTCTGTCGTCTACACCATGTCTGGTCTGTTTCATCCTTAAATAATGCGCTTGGAATTTATACGTTCAGTACGGATGGTGATCAGAAGACAGATATTTCACAGTAGCAGGACCCGATTCTCAGGCCAGGGGCACACCAAAAAGTCATGCGAATTGCCTCCGCTTGCCATCGTGTGTTAGTTTCACGTTCCCCTCTATTCTATAATGAGCTCAAGTATGTGCGTGTTTCCATTGGCGCCAGCAGATTAAAAAAATAATAATAACAACTGCGACGCGACTGTGATGGGACAACACCACAAAGGTACATAGTGTGTCCACCGGGGCTTAGAGGATATATATAGACAAAACAAGATTTTGCCATCCGAAGAGGAACAGATCTTTCTAAAGTTTGGCATGAAGAAGTAAAACACGAGTACCGACGAAAAAGACTATTATGCAATATAAATAAGAGGAAACAGTCGTTGGTCCGAGGAAAATCCAAAACGTGTACAAATATTTGAACTGACAAGGGCATCACCTGTGATACAAGTATTTGTGCATGAAAGACCTACAGGCCCTGGGCATCGAAGCGAAGTCATGCGAAGGCGCTACCTCAGAAAGAAGACACTAGAGGCAGTCAGTGAATCAATATCTCTCACTGTATGAAGGGACGCCCATGCAACAAGCCAAGGCAATGCTGAAGAGGAGAAAGACTCGAGCCCAAACAGACAAACCAACATCATCTTTTGGCAGCACCATATTTATGTGGAAGGGACTATTACTCCCGGACAAGCTTGTCCAGCTAAACACGACTCTGCATAAGTCTAAAACCATAAACATCCAGAGGACATAGTCTTCCGAGACTGACGAATGAAAACAATCCAGGGTAAGAGTACTTTTTTTTCATAAAGAGAAAAAAAATGTTATCACCGCAAACAAAATATAAAAAAAATCAGCTTATTTCTATGAAATGCAAACAGTGGCAAGTGGCATGTGTGTACCTGGACTGAGAATCGGATCTTGCTACTGTAAAATCTCAGTGTTTTGATCACCATTTCCACAGAGCGTACCAATTTCAAGCACATTAGTTAGGGGCGAAACAGACCAAACCTGGTGTAGGCGACAGACTGGTGGCTCGCCATCTAACTAGTAGGCACAGCCGACACCGCCAGAAACTGAGCAGTGATTAGTGTTTTTATAAAACTATAACGTTATAATTTTATATGATGCATAATAATTCTTGGGGCAAGCCATCGGTTTGACACCCACAAAGCCTTGCTTTGGTTCATCCCTTGTGCTGAAGGTTCAATGGCAGGTTGGTGCGTCCGTGCAGGCGCGAGATGTTGACGTATACAATGATAAAAAAGTCCATCTCATGATCATAGTGTAACAACTCAGTCCTGCTACAGTGAGATATGTATTCCGATCGCCGATCGGGCTTATTTATTCCAAGCGCATTTGCTGGGCTGAGGTTCAATGGTAGGTCAACTCGTCCTAGTACGAACCTGTATAGGGATGCTGGGAAAATAGAAAGCAAAAGCATCCCTCATTCTAAGAAATGGAACCTGGTAGTGTGAAATGTAACTATATTCTGATTACTTTTCGCACTGATTTTTTCTATTCCCAGTTCATTCGATAGACTGAGAATTCAATGGCAGGTCACTCTGTCCCAGTCCTAAAATGCAAGCTCAAGCTGGGAAAACGTAGAAAGATTTAGTCCCATATTCAACCAATGACAAGGACGTACACGTGATTGACAGATAATCTCAGATGCAAGTAAGATACTGTACAACGTGAGATTTAGCTCAGGCATGGTAAAAAAAAAAAAATGGTAGGCTTTGACGGAATATTTCGTAGGTAATCACGGAAGCAACTAATAAGACAACGTTTGCTATTTCTTTTGTAAACAGTATAAATAGCTATTCATACTGCGTTGTCATTTCACTTTTTTCCCAAGTGCGCTGCTGTGACACCTGCGAAATAAAATCCATCATCTTTTTCCAGTAGTAAGTACATAGACACTTCAGGGTATGTGAATAAAGTCATGCAGTCCACCGAACTACATTTTGTCTAAATTTCACTTTTATCCGAAGAGGGCATAGTATATGTGGATCCATGACAGAAATATTTTCTGACATGGGTCCGCCGAGCATCTTTGACTAATGTAGAATAATTATCTCATAAAGGTCTTCTCCTGTTACACTTGTATTTGAGATAATTTAATTGATGAAACGCTAAAATTCAAGCTAAAATGAAGAACCAACAAACCCGTGAATTACGCATGAAAGATGCCTTCATCACAATACATACTCTGTGCTAACGCTATTTCAGCTTCATCTTCCCGATCCGGATAAAAGAAAGATTTGACAAGATGAGACCAAACACAAGCCGTGGTTCTTGTATGGGTTTTCTCTTCATCGGACTGACAGTGATTTGTTTTTGTATCCCTACTTCCTCAGGTGAGCAGACTTACTTGTCTTGAATTTTAAAAAGGAAAAAATAAAGTGACGGCAACAGAGACGATATTTTGAAACAAGGTAGAAGATGGAAATTAGTTTTAAAAATTGCAGACCAAATGAATGCCTCAAGATTTTATGGAAAATTAATCACGTATCCATTTCTTTTTCTTTATTGACTGTTCTACAATGAATTCAATATACTGTTGTAACACATTTTGCAAATTGGACCTGCGAGTTTATTCGGGTAGTTTCAGTTGTATTTATTTATTCATTTTAATCTCAGTCTTTTCAATTATTGCTCTGTTTGTCATTGAAAAAGGTCTCCACGAGAATATACCGACGGCTTGGTGGTAAACTATCTTAACTCACTTTTAACATATTTTTTTTATTCTACTAGAAGCAAAAGGGAACCAAAAGTAACGATAATTTAAAACCTTGAACGAAATATATAATCTAGTCATATGTAAATGTGCACACTGCTAGTAAAATACTCTGTTCTCTTGATGGGATATTTTGTCATTGCATCACTCCAATGTTTCTATCCCCTAAGAATTTCTGTATACCCTAACCGTCAGTTTCACTGTGTGAACGAATCAAATGTTCGGTGCCTCTCACCATCTGCTGTCATTTCATTTTAAAATTGAAACAGAATTGACACAAAAATGTTCATCATTTGGAGTGACAGCACTACTTATTTGTGCTTGAAATATTGTAAGAATCGATGGGGAAAAAAATCCCCTGAGGGCGCGTAACAGAATGACCAAACCCATTTGCGTTCCCAATTTTTTGTTCTGTTTCTGTTCCAGCTGATTCCGATACCCTTGTCCGCTTTGCAACCATACTTAGCGGAAATTTCACCTTCCACGGTTTTTACTATTCTGTTCAACCAGTCATAATGGATGTGTTTTCACCGGTAAGCTTACGTGATGCAGCAAACTCGGGCACTCCTTTTTAATGGAAAGAGGGTGGGGGATACTGCGGGAGGTGAGTGTCTTTGTTTATGGAGTCACGAAGATGACATAAATCAGAAATAACAGGAGTAATACAAAAGTCATATGAAGAAAAACTGTGTTTTGTTTGCTATGGTTACAGTGACATATTGAATTTTGTTTACACATTTTCACTGTAAATGACTTTTTTAAGTATTGACATAATTATTTAAATCCGATTTTGTATCATAAATTAGGACCACCTCCGGTTGGGAAGAAGATTTTGTTTTCTTGAGGGCCTCATCCCCAGGTTCTCGGGCTTGTATTCTTGAATCTTATTTGTTTCTTCCTCTTGTGAATGTTCTTTGATCCTTGTTCTGTTCCTTGTTCTAGTAGGTAATTTTGATTCCTATATTGTCTCTTGTCCTGGTTGTTTTTATTTCTTAAAATCTTATTCTGTTTCTTGTTCTTGTGCGTGTTCTCGATCCTCGTTTTGTTTCTTGTTCTCATAGGTATTCTTGATTACTAGTGTTCTCTTTCTTGTTCATAATATGTGTTCTTTATTCTTATTGCGTTTCTGGTTCTTGTGGGTGTTCCTCCGCTTTTCTCCAAATATATTCATTACTGCCTTAAGGATTATAAGCCCATTTTTAGATTGTTGTTATACTTCATTTTCCAGAACGCAACATATTATTACCAGGAATCTATCGACGGACAAAGTTTCATCAACGTGCTTGGGGAAGATAGCGATGGGCAGATTGTTTTAAAGTGTTACCGTGTGACTATACCGTTTCCTCAATGGTGAACATACCTATCGGACAGTCTGCCTGCCTGCCTGCCTGCCTGCCTGCCAAGCTGTCTTTCTGTGTTTTGCTTGACCCTGTGTCCATGTATCTGTTTATATGTCTATCTCTCTGTCTCTGATGATTTGTCTGTCTGTATGTCTGTTGGCCTGACCGCTCAAGATGACCATAAAGAACATAATTTAATTTACCCATAAGATGCAAAACAAAATTTGAAAAAAGCGTTGTTGTTTATTTTTTTGTTTGGTTTCATCTCCAAGGAAAAAGACACGGAACTACTTGGTCAGGGGAATCACATTAGTCGAAATGGCATTGATTATTAGTCATAGGTTTCATTTCGTAAAATAAAAGGACGTTGAACAACGGGTCAGAACAATTACTCCGACAAAATAAAAAATAAAAAAGCGTACATCGACCGTGCAACTATACGAGGTAAGTATCATAAGACAGGGAAAAAAAACGCCATCCGGTAATAATGAATGCTATTATTTTAATAAAGTGTAACCCTGACTCCTTTAAAACGTTTACCTGAAACCCTGATTTTTACTATTGATGAATAGAGTAATACTGTACATTTTGGCTTATTTCTTTCCTTCTCCTTCCTTAATTACATCAGGCCTACGCCGGATGACTTTCTTCTTCTAAAAAACCTGACCTTGGATGACCTTGGTTATAGAAGTGGCTGCGACTCGACACATTTTGAAATAGATGATAACATATTCTTTGGTGAATGGCCGGAGTGTGAGCTCATCCCGGATCAGGTAAATTGTAATATAAGAAATTGTAGAGATGTACTGGAGATCTCAGCTTTACCTTGTTTTGCCTACCCGCCATGCGAGGGTATCTGAATGTGATTTTTCCGTATTTATTGGTATTACGTTGTACTGTAGTGTATCTCTAAATTGTTGCCCGCTGCAATCACTGCAGTGAAATATAAACATAATGCAAAAAAAAAAATTCTCAATATTTTTTTTATTTTTTTTTAATGGCCTTAATTATGTTTGTTGTTACAAGTTCCCAGACACTGATGGTTTGTCACTGTTACAAACAATTGGTGTATTTTCTCCAGGTTGTGGTTGAGAGGGGGTATCAGATTGAAATGCTATTTGGAAAGTATTTTTTCCGTGTATGAGTCAATGATTATAGATGAATAAATGGAATAACAATTCCTAAATGATATAGAAAGAAAATAATATATATGAAATAATAAAAAAAATAAATAATATGTTCAGAAGTATATATGCTTAAGTATTAACTTAAATAATGAAATTTAATGTTAATAAACAGATCAATAAATAGATAAGTAAAACAGCGGGCAGATGAATAAGTAAATAAAGACATAAAAGAATGCTGGAGTGTCGGACCCAGTTGAAATCTCTTCTATCCCAAAAATTGTCAATCACAGCATTTCTTTATCTCAAGAAAACTTGTTTTCTTTAGTTTATTTTGAGAATATGTTAAAACGACCAGTTTCCTTGGAATTTACAGCTACTTATTTTTATTAGTATTATTATTTTGTTTCAGACTAAAGTATACATCACCAGCGTTGCAACGTGTGATGTGTGGGCATATAAGATTATGGATTTGCCAGGTCCTCCTTTTATGTACGAACCCACGGAACGGTGAGTCAGCTGAACGTCACAGGGCAAAATTAAATATACTTAGAACGTGTGCATTTTAGAGGGGCAGGGGGCGGGCTCAAGACAAAATCACAAGAATCATGCCATTGGGCCTCAAAATTGGCCCTAATAAACATCTCAGGGTGCCACCAAATCAATGATTTTTACTGAATACTTAGTATTGAGACTTTTATGTTTATGTTGTCTACCTGTTTAGGTCAAGGTAACAGGCCTGATTCGTCCCATTCCCTTCCATACTAGCGTACAATATCACTAAACTGTTGGCACAGCCATAGTAAAAAGTATTTGGCTGCTTGTCATTCCCCCAAGTTTCATCTTTCTTCCATTTCACTAATTGGTGCACTGTGAACGGAGTAATAAGCTGAACCTTCTCATTGTCTGTGGCGAAATTCATGTCCTGCATGTTTAGCAGATTGGGACCGCGACCTGCCCACTAGCGTAAAAAATACAGTGTCAGCTAACTGGACAGCTCTTTTGTTTCAAGTCTTTGTTTTTATAATGTAGCAATAGGTCATGGAATTTGTTACCGTTTGTGAAAGATGCCCATTGACACTCTGCTTTCCCTGCAGTTGCCAAGAGCCAGGCAAGCGATCTCAAGAAGCCATAGACCAGTAACATATTAAGAAGAGTGCAGATTATGTTACATTGTTTTTATAGTGGATAATTATTTGAGCTGTAAGGGGTTCAAAAGCTCCTTTAGTAAAAATTCGAGAGGTTCTTCGTTAGTGATTTCAGTATATGTTGCTGAATAAGTTCATTATGAATGAAGCCCCTCCCCCTCCCCACACACACTTTGCAGTGTTTCCCCCGCTCTTGACTGTTCTATATCCCGTTTACTCTATAAGTAAATACTGTATCTTCCACTCCTTGCCCACCCCTCTACCATCTCCCCTCCCCCAACACAAATACGAACATTGCAATGTACACATATGTCATAAACCTTTGGGAGCTTGCAAGTCATTATTGAGGTCCAGCAAACTAAGCAGGGATTGTTTTATTTTTTTTTTTGCACACATGACACTTTTCAATGAAAATAGGGGAAAATGGATTTCGCTACATGTACATAGACATTTAAAAAAAAAAAAATCCATAACAAAAGATATGTAGAGGATATGAAAATTCACTTCTGTATGAAGTTTTTATTGGACTGAAAAAGTCATTTGATAAGCCTCTCGAGATTGAAGCTGACATGTTTTTGGGGTTTAAATTCCAAGATGGCGGAATTTCCATGACAACCAGATCAATAAGAATTTATTTAATTTAATTCAATTTTAAAGGTTTAGTGACAAAATTGTTTATTTCTTATAATAATTAAAACACCTTCAGGACTTCATCCCCCTCGAGGCCTCCCCTCCCTTGAAGATCTGTAAATGTTGAGCGAATCAGTTGAGTTCAAATACATGTATTTTTTAAAATGAAAACTGAAATAAAACGCTTTCATTTTTTTTTTTTCTAATGACCTGATGTCCCGACTCGGGCATCTCAACAGCACGGTTCCAAAACTGTATAAGGTTTTAGCTTATAGGGTCGAGTCTATTGCCCGTTTCAATTTAGCATGACATGCTCATTGAGATCTGTTTTATTTTATGGGATCAATAGAACTTTAATTGAAGATGACAAGACTTTTCATTTCGTTCAATGATTTCAATCGGGTCAAAAGGTACCGCCCTTTAAATGGTTTGCTGCAAGATGCATATATGTGATATTATGACAGATGAAAGAAACGAGGAGGGGGGGGGGCGGGGGGGGGGTGGAGTCAGGAACTGCAAGAACAATTCTCTGAGAAAAGCCTGTGAGACTTTATAACAGAATAATCAAATACAGCATTAAAATATTACTGTAATAATTTATCTTCAACTTTCTCTAATCTTAATTTCCTCAGGTTCGAGTTACCGCCTTCTTTCTGTGGAGGGAAGAAGTGTGAGAAAGTCTGCAAGAAAGTAAAGGGCAATTAATCCTGCGACGGAAACAGTAATATTCAAGAAGAATAATTCCTCTTAAAGGAAATATTGAAGTTCAAAATGGATAATTCCCCTTCAAAAAAAAAATAAAAGATAATTTCCCCTTGAAAAGAAACATTTAACTTTCAAAGTCATGAAAATATAAATGCGTTGCAGTGTTTCCATTTCTATATTTCTTTATAGGTCGTTTGAAATAGTAATGTCTCCGAGTGTTCATGCGGTTCCTTATTTAAAAAAAAATAAATAAATAACTCTCTGCAGTTCATGCACTTTTTACCTTTTCTGAAATCCAGTGAGGGTTGTCTCAAAGATGGCATGCTAGTGTCAATTTATTTACATAGAATATAGACCTGTTAAGTATGGTTGGAAAGTGCATTGGATGAAGTTTAACATGATGCAATTTGTTTATGAATTGAAAAGAGGTTGTGTGTGTCACGAGCAGGTGAGCTGGGATCAGTAGTTACGGGGGAAGGGGGTCGAGTAAAGTTAACCCACGGCCCACGGGTAATGAAAAGCGTGCATGTTGTGAGTGGGGGGGGTCTGCATGAGGCGAGAGCGCTGTACTACTATCATTGCAAGTTAGAAGGTCCTAGGGGACGGACGTGAGTGAGAACAGTCGGGAGATTGTGACAGTGTTTTCCAGTGATGACTGGTGCCGGGGTCGGGCTGAAGCGCCGCCTACGGTGAGCACAGGGGATAGGCCAGCATAGGGCCGAAGGCCACACATAGGCCAGGAGTGACGCTGTCGTGTAGGACAGTCGCAGCACATGAGTCGTGGCAGTCTGGCCACAGACACTGATGTATATATGCTTGTAATGTGCTATTAAGATGTACTACTGTGACATGGATGTATTACTGTGCGAATGAGATATTCATGTGAATTGAAGTATTAACGTGCTATGGCCACGTGAGGTGTTATAGGAGGCTAAGGTGTATTGCCATAGGGGGGGGGGGGCGCTGTTGAGAGACTGTGGGGTGAAAGAATACTAGGGTGTCATTAAGACTCTGAGTGGAGAGGCTGAGGCCGAAGTATCTTTGGAAGTAATTACCGGGTCGTGGACCCGAGGAAGTGTGCTTGCGGGAGAAGGCCGTGGACGGCAGTTTAATTAAGTACTATAATGTATGTCATTGCAATTCTATCTTTATCTTATGTTTAATAAATGTGTGAGTCTGATGGGTTGTTCTGTTAAGTGTTATACTTGTTCGTTCGTGATTGTTGTCCTGTTATAACCATCGCATCTCCCAGTCTGGGATTTGTGACAGTGTGATAGGTGACCTATTTTCGGTGTTACTATAAATAGAATTTGAAGCAAAAAATCACCCATCCCAACAGACTCAAAGAAGGAAAAAAATAAGTATGATGTCCAAAGCCCAAAGGTTTATTACTATATCAAATTAAATTCATTTGCTCATGTCATGAGCAAAAAGCCATTCAGTTTGGTCTAGTAGTTAACACATAGCACTTGATTATAAAAGACATGTAAAACTTTGAAAATCTGAGCAGAATTCACAAAATTCCTTTTGTATTCAAAATAAGTAAAGTAAATGTTTACACCTAAGAAATAACACTCATATTTTGTGGCACAATGTAAAGCATAACTGAAAATTAGAAAATCTCACTGAATTTTCATATTATATAATATTACGCAAGCGCTGCCATGAAAAGAAATTGAAGAAAACCCGCTTTGTTTCAGAATTTGAAATTTTTGGAACACAGTGAATTTGAATCTTCTAAATAGTGTTTATAAAGTCTCTATAACTTTTGAAAAATCTTTCTGATGAACATCTCATATGATAAATAATACAATGGAGCTTATTATTCTGTAGGCATTAGATAAGTAACTTGTAGATTTCTTCAAGATACAGATAATCACATCAATGGAACAGGGATGGTTGTCTGGGCCTTCTTCCTCAGTACACTCATCATAAAGTACATAATAATATAATGTACATTATAGGCACATTTATCTGTTTTATGATCCCACTGCAGCTCAAGTTGAAGAGCCTTGCTGTGAATGAGACAAAAATAATCAAGATATTTATGAGTGACCTCTGAAAGCATTATACACTTTGTCATTGTAAGCAAAGAGATAACAATTAACTCAATGAAAAGACAATTCCTGATAGTTCAGAGAGAGCTTGTAGTCACAATTCATTACTGTGGACCAGCTGAAACAGTAAAAAAAAAAAAGAATGAGGTACTTCCTTGTTTTCAGATTCATATGTACATGATATATGGCTATCATTAGTTCCCTCACAACATTTCAAGACATTCTTATCCTATCCATGAATAAGTGAAAAAGCTGGTGGTTCCTCTCAACCACTTTTGGCACTAAGTAATATTTAATGTACCTGATATGTAGAACATTTGAATGGTGTAAAACCAGGTCTGCAGGCTGGCAGAATCCAAGAAAATGTAGCTCCTTGTCTGGATTCCTGTAGGCCAGCTTCTTACAATCTGCTGCTCTGAAAGAAATAAAGCACAATATGTTTGAAATACATAAAACATCCTACAAATAGTATCAAAAGGATTTGCAAACATCCAGAATTAAATTCCCTTATTAGTACCAATCAGTCTGTCAACAGATATTTTATGGGTAATTTCTCTGTCACTGTTGGATGTAATCAAACAAAATGATGGCTCCTAGCAACGGTAGAGTGGCACTCAACTACCATGAAAACATAAAAGAAAATGCATTTTCTTTCACATAAATCATCAAATTTCAAACAAATAAGGAATACAAAACATGTTATGGGCTGAAATCAAGCCCATGACCAAATGGGTTTATGTTGTTTTCAATTTAGTTTCAGTATTGGTGTAGAAGAATGTAAACAAACCTGTTAGAGATGGCACTATCGGTAGATCTAGGG
The DNA here is from genome assembly GCA_963931925.1 of Onchidella celtica. Classification (NCBI taxonomy): domain Eukaryota; kingdom Metazoa; phylum Mollusca; class Gastropoda; order Systellommatophora; family Onchidiidae; genus Onchidella; species Onchidella celtica. The sequence continues at coordinate 43,347,268 of OZ007581.1, read as the reverse complement.
CTGTATTTCATCAGATTTTCGTGATTTCTTCTCCACTGGTGACCAGGAATTACTGCCATCACTTCGATATTGCTGCAGATTGCTTTCATGGTTGTCTAATGACATTATGTAGGAACATTAATTGAAGAGTTTCGACCTGCACTGTCGACTCTGACCGAAGGCAAAAAAACCAAGATGGCGGACGGCCGCACGAAATAGTATGACGGAAAAACTAGTTGTTATTTTCTAAATCAAACTTGATCTATGGCTTTTTTTTTTTTTTTTTACAATTATCGATAGATTAACATCTTTTTAGTGTAAATATGTGGTTTTGTAGGCTCGGAACATAAAAATATAGCAATGTTCGATCGAATCCTACAACCACTAGGCCATCGGTACAATTGTAACAATTTCTCAATGCTTGAACGGAAGTAATCTTTGTCTATACAACGATCAACCGTTCCCTGTAGACCAGGCAGGCCTGACAAATACATATCAAGTGTGATGGACAAGTCAGGTTCTTGCAACTTGTAACTGGTCATTTATTTGTTTCATGATTTAAGAATTCTTGTCTTGCTTCGGGGAAAATGGCATCTTACAGAGAAAAGTGTGAAAAACATGAATTTCTTCCATAAACAGAAAAAACAACAACAACAAAACAAACAAAAACAGATATATCCTCTTGTCTTTCCACCCTCGATTTCTTGTGGGTCATGTCAAGTGGTGTTCTTGGAAAATAGTGGGTAACTGTATTCGCATAAAACAGCTTCTGACTATAATAGAGCTGGAAGTTTTTAGCGGAAAGGTTCAGAAACTTCTCACAACAAACATGAAAATGTGTAGATAGGTGTACACGTTGGTTTACACAATAGCGACGACGTGTCCATTCCAGGTGTAACTGGGCTGTCGTGACACCAAAGCAAACTTCCCAAACTGGATGAAAGAAGTATACAAAATACAAATACGAAATATAAACGCGTATTTCTATGAGAAGTGATAGATAAACATTAAAAAGTGTCCAAAAATATAAATTATATGGAGTGTTTGAGGGAGGAAGAGAGAGGGAGGGCGAAACCAGGTCCATGACGTGGCGGGGGTGGGGGGCTGGGGGTGTCGTGGGTGGAGTGTTGGTATTTAATATGTTATATGAAGATTTGTGTTCGACTGCATATTTTTTAATAACTAGAATCTAACCCTCACTCCCAGGCCACGCTAAATACTAAACAACAAACTGAATAACTTTCATCAATCAGGCCTGCAGGGCCACACTTTGATTACGCTAGTTACCCTAACAATTTCAACTTGATCTATTCATGTAGTAAGGATGAGAATCAATATCATAAAATCCAAAATCAATAGTACTTCATTATAGGTCTAGGTTTCCCATAATATCAGTTAACTTTAATTCTAGCTAACTTTCTAACTAGATATAAATCAATTCCTTTCATTCTCATAAATCCCCCACTAAAGTAATAATTCTATAAGTATTCTAAATCTGCGATTACTAGACTCTAGATCTTTGTTAATGTTGTTCTCAGGACGAAATCTATCGTTATCCCGCCAAAGGCCTAACTATGCAAAGGGTTACTTAAAAATAATTCCACAGACATATATAAGCTGCGGACATCAGAGATTTTTAGGCAATACTTGTAGATCTAACGATTTATAATCTTGCCCAACTCACTATGGATAAGTAGGTATATGATTAATGACGTTTACAGCACTGACACATCCATACTGTCAACGACAGATCCTACAGGTCGGATAGTGCATTCAATGACACAGTTGTCAACAAATGAAAACTTCCTATGGCATAGGCCCAAGACAGTTTGAGTTACAAAATATATCCAGCTTAAGCCAGTCAAATCTACAATAAGGCCCATTCCTCGCACTTGCATTCCTCATCTCCGTTCAGGATAAATCTAGACTAGATCTAGGTGGCAATTTCCCTTCCTGGTGACATCATCCTGCTAGATCTAATTTACGTGGCCACCCTCTTCGGAGGGCTTTCTGTCGCTGTCACTCACAAGGCCCTGCTTAGTAATAACCAGGGAATTCGATAAAAGATTTGGATTAAATCCATCATAGTGCTATGGTTTCATACGACAAATCCAGGCATAATTCCACAGGTCCCTGTCTAGTCGGAACAACACTGAATTCCTTCGCAGCAATGCTGACTGTATAGAACTGAAGAAGTAGTTCCCCCGCAGCCGCATATTAACCGATCTTTTCTGCCTTACTGACTAATACGCCTACTGTGGTTGGCTAAAAAAATAACCGCCAATTTACGTCACATTATAATTTATATAGTCCCCACTACAATTACAACACGGGGCGTCAATTTTCAATAATGCCCTATTATCTTTTATCTAAGTATTGACTGTCTTCCCTTGTACATACTATCTCAGACTTTCTCCAGTCTGCTCTTAAAAATGTCAGCGATGTCTTGTTTAATGTTGTGGTTCCTCCGCTATCCCGTTATTCAACGGTTCCCCCTTGCTTAAGGAATGTTTCCTTTTTTTTTTTATCATTTTGACTCCTTTCTTAGAATGGGCACTTTTCTATTTAACATATTAAAAATGTTGTAATTGACATAAAGCACTTCTAGTATTATGACACACTGTAAAATGCAATGCATTAGTGAGAGTTACGTTTTACAGTGAAATCTATATTGGTTGATTCGCAGTGCGGGACACTGGAGATTTTGGAAAACAACTTTTATGTGTATTTATATATTTGTATTTTAATTTTGTATACTTCTTTGTTCCCCATTTGGGAAATTTGCCTTGGTGCCATTGGAGCCCAGTTTTAACCAGAGCAGACAAGACGTCGCCACAGTGCGGCGCCGGTATGATTTTGTTGGTTTTGGTAAAGCGGGGTGGGAAGGTGGTAGGGATGAGTTTGTCTTTAAGTTTACCCGGACAGAGGGTTTATTAAACTTGATCTTCTCGTCTCCGAACCTCCAAGGCTGCAATGATAAAATATCCGATCAAGAAAATATAGTATTTTACAAGGAATGTAGACATTTACATATATTATGAGTACAAAGTTTTTAAATTATCGGTACTGTTCAGTCTTTTTTTTTTATGCTTCTTGTGGGAAAAAGAAAAATGTTAAAAGTCACTTAAGGTAATTTACCACCCAGCCCCGATATAGTCTTGTGGATACTTTTTTCGATGACGAACAGTGTCAGAATATAAAAGACCGAGATTTAAAAGAAAAAAAAACAACTGAAACTATCCGAATAAACTCGCACGTTCCAGTTTGCAAATATATATCTGCTCATCTGAGGAAGTAGAGATACAAAAACAAATCACTGTCAGTCCGATAAAGAGGAAACCCATCCGAGAACCACGTGTTCTGTTTGGTCTCATCTTGTGAAATCTTTCTTTTATCCTGGTGTGGAAGATGAAGCTGATATATAGTCTTACCACAGAATATGTATTGGGATGAAAGCATCTTTCATGCATGTTTCAATTTCTTGGTTCTTTATTTTAGTTTGAATATTAGCGATTCATCAGCTAAATTTTCTCAAATACAAATGTAACGAGTTAGTGAAACAATGTCTCTCATTGTATGAAGAGACGCCCATGCAACAAGCCAAGGCAATGCTGGAGGAGGGAAAGACTCGTGCTCAAACAGACAAACCAACGTCATCTTTTGGCAGTACCATATTTATGTGGAAGGGACTCTCATTCCCGGACAAGCTTGTCCAGCTAAACAAGACTCTGCATAAGTCTAAAACATACAAACATCCAGAGCCCATAGTCTTCTGAGACTGACGAATAAAAACAACCCAGGGTAAGAGGACTTTTTTTCATAAAGAGAAGAAAAAAAATGTCACCACAAACAAAATAAAAATATTCAGCTTATTTCTTTGAAATGCAAACGGTGGCAAGTGGCATGTGTGCCCCTGGACTGAGAATCGGATCTTGCTACCTCAGTGTTTTGATCACCATTTCCACAGAGCGTATCAATGGCTCAATCAGTGGCTCGCCACCTAAGTAGTTGCCGCTGCCCACACCGCCGCAAACTGAGATGTGATGAGTGTTTTTATAACCATCTGATGAATAATAATTTGGGCGGCGAGTCACCTGTTTGGCACCCCCCCCCCTCCCCAAGAAAAAAGCCTTGGTATGGTTCACCCCTTAGGCTGACGTTTTAGTGGCAGGTTGATGCGTCAGTGCAGGTGCGAGGTGGGAAATACAGAAGAAAAAAAAAAGAAATACAGCTTCTCATAATCATATTCTAACAACACAGTCATGTTACAGTGAGATCCGTTTTCTGATCGCCATGTACTCAATGCATTTATTCCAAGCGCATTTGCCAGCCTGCCCTTGAATTGGAGGTGAATTCATCCTAGTCCGAACGTGCATAGGCAAGCTGGGCAAATAGAAAGAAAAAGCATCCCCAGTTCTAGGAACTGGACTCTGGTACTGTGAAATATGTATAATTATATTCTGATTACTTTTCACACTGATTTTATCTATTCCATGCTCATTCGATAGACTGAGATTTCAATGGCAGGCCACTCTGTCCCAGTCCTACACTGCAAGGGCAAGATGGGAAATACAGATCAAGATTTATTCCCATATTCAACCAATGACAAGGAAGCACACGTGATTGACAGAGATCTCACGCACTTGCAGATGCTGGTAAGATACTCTACAACATGAGATTTAGCCCAGGCATGGTAAACAAAATGGTAGGCGTTCACGGAATATTTTGTTGATAATCACTGAAGCAACTAAGAAGACATTTTTTATTTGTTTTCTAAAGAAAATAGCTATTCATACTGCGTTGTCATTTGCACTTTCTTCCCAACTGCGCTGCTGTGACACCTTCGAAATAAAATAATCATCTTTTCCAGTAGTAAGTACATTGACACTTCAGGTCATGTCAATACAGTCATGCAGTCCAGCGAACTAAATTTTGACTGAATGTGTGGATTTCACTTTTGTCTGAAGAGGGCATAGTGTCCTTATATCCATGACAGAAATATTTTCTGACATGGATCTGCCGAGCATCTTCGACTTTCTGGACAGAGGTTGAAATCTACAAATTGATTCTGAAATATTACAAAAATGCATTTTAGATCTTTGCAAAACGATTGTTTTAACAACTATTGTAGAATAACTATCTCCTTTAAGGTCCTTTTCCCGTTACATTTGTATTTGAGATAATTTAATTGATGAAACGCTAAAATTCAAGCTAAAATGAAGAAACAAAAATAGTGAAGGGTGCATGAAAGATGCCTTCATCACAATACATACTCTGTGCTAACGCTATTTCAGTTTCATCTTCCCGATCAGGATAAAAGAAAGATTTGACAAGATGAGACCAAACACTAGCCGTTGTTCTCGGATGGGTTTTCTCTTCATCGGGTTGACAGTGATTTGTTTTTGTATCCCTACTTCCTCAGGTGAGAGGAGATCCATGTACTTGTCTTGATTTAAAAAAAAGAAAAATAAAGTGACGGCAACAGAGATGCGATAAACTGAAACAATGTAGAAGATGGAAATTAGTTCAAATAACACAGACCAAATGAATGCCTCAAGATTTTATGGAAAATTAATCACAGAAATTGGCAGTTGACGTATCCATTTCTTTTTCTTTATTGACTGTTCTACAATGAATTCAATATACTGTTGTAACACATTTTGCAAATTTAAACCTGCGAGCTTATTCGGTTAGTTTCAGTTGTATTTATTTATTCATTTTAATCTCAGTCCTTTCAATTCTGGCTCTGTTTGTCATTGAAAAAGGTCTCCACTAGTATATACCGATGGCTGGGTGTTAAATTATCTTAACTCACTTTTATCATATTTTTTTTCTACCAGAAGCAAAGGGGAATTAAAAGTAACGATAATTTAAAACCTTGAACGAAATAATATAATCTATCTAGTCATATGTAAATGTGCACATTCCTAGTAAATTACTGTATTTTTTTTATATGATATTTCATCATTGCAACAGTCAAGTGATTCTATCCCCTAAGAAGTTCTGTATACCCTAACCGTCAGTTTCACTGTGTGAACGGATCAAATTTTCAGTGCCTCGCACCATCTACTGTCATTTTCTTTTCAAATTAAAACAGAATTTACACAAAAATGTCCATCATTTGGAGTGACAGTACTAGTTATTGGTGCTTGAAATATTGTAAGAATCCCTGGGGAAAAACAAAATCCCCTAAGAGCGCGCAACAGAATGACCAACCACATTTGTGTTCCCAATTTATTTCTGTTTCTGTTCCAGCTGATTGCGATACCCTTCTCAGCTTTGCAGCCATAATTAGCTGAAATTTCACCTTCCCGGCCTTTTACTTTTCTTTTCAACAAGTCACAATGGATGTGTTTTCACCGGTAAGCTTACGTGATGCAGCACACTCGGGGACTCTATTTAAATGGAAAGGGGTCGGGGATATTGAAGGAGGTGAATGTCTTTGTTTATGGAGTCAGGAAGCTGACATAAATCAGAAAAAACAGGACTAATACAAAAGTCATTTGCAGAAAAACGGTGTTTTTTTTTTTTTGCTATGGTTACAGTGACATAATTGAATTTTGTTTACACACTTTAACTGAAAATAACTTATTTTAAGTATTGACATAATTATTTCAATCATATTTTGTATCATAAATTTGTGTTGTACTGTAGTGTATCTCTAAATTGTTGCCCGCTGCCATAGAGTGAAATATAAACAGAATGAAAAAAAAAAAATTCTCAATAGTTTTTTTGTTGTTGTTTTACTTTAATGGCCATATTTATGTTTGTTATTACAAGCCCCTCCCCCCCCCCCCCCCCCAAGAAACAGATGGTCTGTCATTGTTACAAACAATTGGTGTATTTTCTCCGGGTTGTGGGGGAGAGGGGGTATCAGATTGAAATGCTGTTTGGAAAGTATTCTTTTCGTGTATGAGTCTATGATTATAGATGAATAAATGGAATAATAATAAAACTGGATGTACTCAGAGGTGAAATTTCCGCTAATCATGGCTGCAAAGCCGAGAAGGATTTCGGAAGAAGCTGAAACAAATACGGAAGAAAAAAAAAATTGTGAACACTAAAAAATTAATGTGTATGCTGATTGTCTTAGGCACGGCCCAGGGAAAAAATGTTGTTTTTCATTTTTTGCCCACGGATTCTTACAATATTTCAAGCACAAATAACCAGTAGTGTAATTCAAAATGATGGACATTTTTGTGTAAATTCTGTTTCAATTTTTAAAAAAAGAAATGATAGTAGATGGTGCGAGGCACTGAATACTTGATTCGTTCACACAGTGAAACTGATGGTTGGGGTATACAGAAATTATTAGGGGATAGAAACATTGGGGTGTTGCAGGGATAAAATGTTAATATCCGATCAAGAAAATATTGTAATTTACAAGGAAGGTGCACATTTACATATGACAACATTGTTTTTCCTTCAAAGTTTTTAAATTATCGGTACTGTTGAGTTTTTTTGTTTTTTTTTTGCTTTTTCTGGATACGCTCTGTGGAAATGGTGATTAAAACACTGAGATTCCACAGTAGCAAGATCCGATTCACATGCCACTTGCCACTGTTTGCATTTCATAGAAATAAGGTGAATATTTTTGTTTTGTTTGTGGTGACATTTTTTTTTCTCTTTATATAAAAAAAGTCCTCTTACCCTGGGTTGTTTTCATTGGTCAGCCTCGGAATACTATGGGCTCTGCATGTTTGTATGTTTTAGACTTAATTTGCAGAGTAGCGTGTGGGTGGACAAGCTTGTCCGGCAGTAACAGTCCCTTCCTCATAATTATGGTACTGCCAATAGATGGTGTTGGTTTATCTATTTGGGCGCTAGTCTTTCTCCTCTTCAGAACTGACTGCCCCCAGCGTCTTCTTTCTGACAGCGGCTACCCATGACTTCACTTCGATGCTCGGGGCCTACAGGTCAATCATGCACACATCCTTTTCGCGCAGGTGGGGCCCTTATCAATACCGTTCAAATATTTGTACACGTTTTGGATTTTCATCTGCCCCTCGACTGTTTCTTCTTATTTATATTAGATGATAGGCTTTTTCGTGTTTTACTTCTTCATGCCAAACTTTACAAAGATGTTCAGCTTCGGGTGGTAAAATCTTGTTTTGGCTATATCTATTCTCTAAGCCCAGGTGCACGCATTATGCAACTTGGTGATGTTGTTGTCCCATCACAGTGGCGTGGCATTTTTTTTTTTTTTTAATCTGCTCCAACTAATTGAGACACGAACATCAATAAAACTCTTGGGTTCATTAGAGAATCACAGGGAACGTGAAACTAAAACACGGTTTCAAACAGCGGCCAGTCACATGACTTTTTTGTGAGCCCCTGGCCTAAGACTCGCGTCCTGCTACTGTGAAATCTCTGTGTTCTGATCACCATTCCCACTGAACGTATTAATTCCAAGCGCATTAGTTAGACGTGAAACAGACCAAACCTGGTGTAGGCGACAGACTGGTGGCTTGCCACCTAAGTATTAGTCACGGCCTAGACCGCTGCGAATTGAGCAGTGATTAGTGTTTCTATAATTATATGATGCATAATAATTCAGAGGGCGAACCACCAGTTGTGTACCTACACCAGTACTGATCTGGTTCACCCCTTAGGCTGAAGGTTCAGTGGCAGGTTGGTGCGTCTGTGTAGGCGTGAGTTGGGAAATACAGAAAAAAAAGTGCATTTCATAATCATAAATAATTCTAACAACTCAGTCCTTCTACAGTGAGATCCCTATTCTGATCGCCAGAATACAGATCAAGATTTAATCCCATATTCAACCAATGACAAGGGCGTACACGTGATTGACAGACAATCTCACTCACTGGCAGATGCAAGTAGGATACTATAAAACATGAGATTTAGCCCAGGCGTGGTAAAAAAAAGTGGTAGGCGTTGACGGAATATTTCGTAGGTAATCACTGAAGCAACTAATTAGACACATATTTTGTTTGTTTTGTAAACATTATAAATAGCTATTCATACTGCGTTGTCATTTACACTTTCATCCGAAATATTTTCTGACATGGATCTGCCGAGCATCTTCGACTTTCTGGACAGAGGTTGAAATCTACAAATTGATTCTGAAATATTACAAAAATGCATTTTAGATCTTTGCAAAACGATTGTTTTAACAACTATTGTAGAATAACTATCTCCTTTAAGGTCCTTTTCCCGTTACATTTGTATTTGAGATAATTTAATTGATGAAACGCTAAAATTCAAGCTAAAATGAAGAACCACAAAAACGTGAAGGACGCATGAAAGATGCTTTCACCACAATACATACTCTGTGCTAACGCTATTTCAGCTTCATCTTCCCGATCAGTATAAAAGAAAGATTTGACAAGATGAGACCAAACACAAGCCGTTGTTCTCGGATGGGTTTTCTCTTCATCAGACTGACAGTGATTTGTTTTTGTATCCCTACTTCCTCAGGTAAGCAGACATACTTGTCTTGAATTTTAAAAAAGAAAAATGAAATGGCGGTAACAGAGTTGAGATAAACTGAAACAAGTTGGAAGATGGAAATTAGTTCAAATAACACAGACCAAATGAATGCCTCAAGATTTAATGGAAAATTAATCACAGAAATTGGCAGTTGACGTATCCATTTCTTTTTCTGTATTGATCATTGACTGTTCTACAATGAATTCAATATACTGTTGTAACACATTTTGCAAATTGGAACTTGCGAGATTATTCGGGCATTTTCAGTTGTATTTATTTATTCATTTTAATCTCAGTCTTTTGAATTCTTGCTTTGTTTGTCATTGAAATAGGTCTCGACGAGAATATACCGAGGGCTGGATGGTAAATTATCTTAACCCACTTTTATCATATTTTTTTTTCTACCAAAAGCAAAGGGGAATTAAAAGTAACGATAATTTAAAACCTTGAACGAAATAATATAATCTATCTAGTCATATGTGTCACGAGTGGAGTGAGTGCAATTAAGGGGATTGCTACAGAGCGGGTGTAGAGTAAGAAGGACTCACAGTAGACAGCAAGTTAAGCGTGCTGTTGTGAGTAGTGGGGGGGGGGGTCTGAATGAGGCGAAAGCGCTGTATAACTATCACTGCAAGTTAGAAGGTCCGACGGAGCGGACCTGTGAATAAGAGCCCAGCGGGCGGACATAAGTGAAAGCAGTCGGGAGACGGATGAGTGTTGTTCCAGTAATGACTGGTATGTAGAACGTTGATTGATTATTATGATTGATGTATTATATTATATTCGTCTATTACCATGATGTAAATAAGTATATGTGAGGAATGTGGAAGTCCTTGATATTGGATATAGCAATGTGCGCCATGAGCGATAGATGAAAGTGAGTTCATGGATTTGTAGCGCGAGTGAGTAGAGTGTACTCCGATGGAGGTGTGTTACCGTAAGATGTGTGGTGAGTGAAAGGTGAACTAGTGTGTGTACGCTTCATGGATTGTAAGGAGAGGTGGAGTGAATAGAAATGGTAGGGTATTATACCAATGTAATGTTATTCTTGTAGGTGTCGGGGACGGGCCGAAGAGCCCCCTCGATGAGCACAAGGGATAGGCCAGCCTAGGGCCGGAGGCCACACATAGGCCAGAAGTGAGGCTGTCAGTACAGGACAGTAGAGGCACATAAAGTCGTGGCAGTCAGGCCACGGACAGGGACGTAGATATGAGAGTGAATGAGATACTATATTGTTGCCATGTTGATAGGCTAGTGAACTGATACTATGTTGTTGCCATGTTGATGGCTATGGAAATAATAATGTGTTATTGCCCTGCTGAGGTGCTAGGGGAGTGCTAAGGTGTATGACAATAGGGAGGGGATATTGAGAGACTGCGGTGCCAGTAAATTATTAATGTGCTATTAAGACCCTGAGGGGAGAGGCTGAGGCCGAAGTGCCTTTAGGAGTGACTACCGGGTTGTGGATCCGCGGGAGAGTGTGTGTGAGAATAAGGCCGTTGTACGGCAGTGCATTTCAATAATATAATGTATGTAAGTGCGCTATTATATGTATACTTATGTTTAATAAATGTGTGAGTCTGATGGGTTGTTTTGTTAAGTGTTAAACTCGTTTGTTCGTGATTGTCGTCCTGTCATAAACTATTACATCTCCCAGTCTGGAATTTGTGACAATATGTAAATGTGCACATTCCTAGTAAATTACTGTATTTTTTTATATGATATTTCATCATTGCAACAGTCAAGTGATTCTATCCCCTAAGAAGTTCTGTATACCCTAACCGCTATTTTCACTGTGTGAACTAATCAAATTTTCAGTGCCTCGCAACATCTACTGTCATTTTCTTTGATTTACACCAAAATGTCCATCATTTGGATTGACAGTACTAGTTATTGGTGATTGAAATATTGTAAGAATCCGTGGGGAAAAAAATTCCCTGAGACCGCGTAACAGAATGGCGAGCCACATTTGTGTTCCCATTTTTTTTTTCTGTTTCTGTTCCAGCTGATTCCGAAACCCTTGACCGCTTTGCAGCCATAATTAGCGGAAATTTCACCTCCGACCCCTTTCAGTTTTATTTTCAACCAGTCATAATGGAATCGTTTGCACCGGTAAGTTTACTTGATGCAACGAACTCAGGCATTCTATTCACATGCAAATGGGGTGGAAAGGGGATAAGGGATACTGCGGGAGGTGAGGGTCTTTATTTATTTAATATGGAATCTGGAACCTGACATAAATCAGAAATAACAGGAGTAATACAAAAGTCATAACAAGAAAAATTTTATAAAAAGTTAGACGTGTTTTGTTGGCTATGGTTACGATGAAATATTGAATTTTGCTTAAACACTTTAACTGTAAATATTTTTTTTAAGTATTCACATAATTATTTAAATCCCATTTTGTATCGTAAATAAGGACATCACATCCGGTATTGAAGAAGATTTAGTTTTCTTGAGGGCCTCAGCCTCCGGCTCCCGGGCCTGTATTCTTGATTCTTGTTTATTTCTTGCCCTTGTGAATGTTCTTTGATCCTTGTTCTGTTCCTTGTTCTAGTAGGTAATTTTGATTACTGTATTGTCTCTTGTCCTTGTGGTCTTTGTTTTTTTTAATTCGTATTCTCTTTCTTGTTTTTGTGCCTGTTCTTGATTCTCATTTTGTTTCTTTTTCTCATAATAATAATTATTCTTGATTATTATTGGTCTCTTTCCAGTTCATTTAGGTTTTCTTCATTATTATTCTGTTTCTGGTTCTTATGGGTATTCCTCCTCTGTTCCCCAATTGTATACATAACTGCCTTAAGGATTTAAAGCCCTGTTTTAGATGGTTGTTATACTTCATTTTCCAGAATGCAACATATTATTACGAGGCAAATTTCGGCGGACAACAGTTCATCAACGTGCTTGAGGAAGATAACGATGGGCAGATTGTTTTAAAGACTTATAATCTAACTATACCTTTTCCTCAAAGGTGAAAGTACCTATCGGTCCGTCTGCCTGCCTGCCTGCCTCCCATTCTGTCTTTCTGTCGTTTGCTGGTCTGTCTTTTCAATTATCTGTTTATCTGTCTATATCTCTGTCTCTGATTGTTTGTCTGTCTGTGTGTCTGTTGGCCTGACCACTCAAGATGACCATAGAGAATATAATTTAATTTGCCCATAAGATGCAGAACAAATCTTCAAAGAAGCTTTTTTTTTTTTTTATTTCATCTCCCCAGAAAGGGACACGGTACTACTTGGTCAGAGGTCTCATTTCGTAAAGTAAAAGAACGTTGAACTAGGGGTCATAGCAATAACTCCGAAAAAAAAAAGCACACATCAACCAGGCAGATAAAAGAAATAACTACCGTAAGAATGGAAAAAAAAACAACACCGCCATCTGATAATAATTAATATTATTTATTGAAGTGTAACTCTGCCTCTTTTAAAACATTTACCTGAAACCCTGATTTTTACTATTGATGAATAGAGTAATACTGTACATTTTCGCTTATATCTTTGGTTCTCCTTCCTTTATTACATCAGTCCTACCCCGGATGACCTTGCTCTTCTAAAAAACCTGACCTTGGATGACCTTGATTATAGAACTGGCTGCGACTCGACACATTTTGAAATAGATGATAAAATATTCTTTGGTGAATGGCCGGAGTGTGAGCTCATCCCGGATGAGGTAAATTGTAATAGAACGAATTTTAGGGTTGTAGTGGAGAGCTCAGATTTGCCTTGTTTTGCCTCTCCGCCAGGCGAAGGTATCTGAATGTCCTTTTCCGAAGTCCCTGATATTGCGTTATCCTGCAGTGTATCTCTAAATTGTTGCCCGGTTCCGTAGAGTGTAATATAAACAGAATTTGTAAAAAAAATAAATAAAAATTCTAAGTATTTTTGTTTAAAGGCCATATTTGTTATTGCAAGTTCCCAGGAAGACAATGATGGTCTGTCATTGTTACAAACAAATGCTGTTTTTTCTTCTGGGAGGGCGTCTGAGACTGAAATGCAATTTGGAGTATATTATTTCCGTGTAGGAGTCAATGATTATAGATGATTAAATGAAATAATAATTACCTAATTAAAAGAAGAATTATATATATATATATATATATATATATACTGATATATAAATAAATAATTATGTTCAGAAGTGTATACTTAAGTATTTAAATAATGACATTTGATGTGAATAAAGAGACAGATAAGTGGATAAGTAAGACAGTGCGCAGATGAATAAGTAAATAAAGATGTAAGAGAATGCTGGATGTCGGAACTAGTTGAAATCTCCTATATCCAAAAATGGTCAACCACAGCAATTATTTATGTCAACAAAGCTTGTTTTTTTGTTTATTTACAGAGGTTATTTAAACGGGCAGTTTCCTTGGAATTTACAGATACTTATTATTTTTTATTATTGTTATTATTTTGTTTTCAGATTGCACCATACTTCACAAGCGTAGCAATGTGTGATGCCTGGGCTTTTAAGATTATGGATTTGCCTGGTCCTCCTTTTGTGTATGGACCCACGGAACGGTGAGTCAGCTGAACGTCACAGCACAATTACACTTAGAACGTGTGTAGGAGAGGTACAGAACGATCTGTTTAAAGGTCATATGCAGAAGAAATGGACTCAGCCTCATAAATTTGGGAATACATTTTAAGGTTCCTAAAATCGAAATTAGGCTTAAAAATGTCGGTACTTTTCGTATAGTTCATCCATTTAGGAATACTATTTTACTGACCACATGCCCATTTTGAATGTTTTTAACCCTGAAATATGCATTTGAGTGGGTTTGGAGCGGGGGGGGGGGGGTCGGGGGCTCAAGACAAAGACACAAGAATCATGCCACTGGGCCTCAAATTTAGCATCTCAGGGTGCCATCAAAACGACTAGTTTTACTAAATTACTTAGTATCAAGACTTTTATCTTTATGTTGCCTACCTGTGTAGATCTAGGTAACAGGCCTGAGGAATCCCATTCTCTTCTACACAAGCACACAATATCCCTATACTGTTGGCAAAGCCTTAATAAACCTCCTAGGCTGCATGTCCCCCAATCTTCCCCTGTCTTCTATTTCACTGATTGGTGGACCTGTGAAAGGAGCAATAAACTGAGCCTTCTCATTGGCTGTGGCGAAAGTCATGCCCTGCATATTTAACAGATTTAAATCGTGGCCTGCCTATTAGAGTAAAGAAATAAAATGTCAGCTGACTGGACAGCGTTTTAGTTTCAAGTTTTTGTTTTTATAATGTTGCATAAGACATGGAATTTGTTACCGTTTGTGAAAGATGCCCAATAAGAAAGTCACTGTGCTTTCCCTGCAGTTGCCAAGAGCCAGACAAGCGATCTCAAGAAGCTGTAGACCAGTAACAGAAGAAAAGTGCTGATTATGTTACATTATTTTTATAGTGGATAACTGTGTGAGCTGTAAGGGGTTGAAAAGCTCCTTTAGTAGACATTCGAGAGGTTCTTCATTATTGATTTCAGTACAATCATGTTGCTGCATAAGTTCATTATGAATGAAGAAAATCCCCCTCCACACACACATTTTGCAGTGTTTTCCCCGCTCTTGACTGCTTTATATCCCGTCTTTATAATTCAAGAACTTTATTGACTATATGATTTTACATGCAATGAATACATCCATTTACACAATCACATATTCAACCATCTTCAGCTGTACAACACACCAATATATTCCGTACAATAGATATTACATTTTGTACGTTATTTCAATCAGATTAAATTATACCTTCTCTTCCATACTCTTTGCGTACCTATAATTGCGCTAATGCTGATAAACTTGCACATGCTAGTTGACTGCCTATTGCTGAAACCTAGCATTTTTAACCCTGATGCGGCTTTGTTATGAACAGTCCCCAATGCTCCCACGATAATAACAATGATTCTACAGTGGTAGCCCTTGTCATTCATATCATAATGCAATGGTAGATATTTCAAAAACTTTTCACGAAAACATAAATCGATGAATTTGTCAAATGGGACAGCAATTTCTACAATAAAAGCATCTTTGTTCTTTTCATCTGATATGAGTATATCAGGCTTGTTGGGGATGTTTTCGTCCACCTGAACACATTTGTTGGTTGTCACTACACATTTATCACTGGCTAAGTTATTGGAGATGTGTTCATACAAATAATTTACAATTCTGTCATGCCTTTCTGAGTACATTCCTTTAAATTGTTGACATCCATTGAGAATATGTGAGTTTGTGTCATATGGATGATTGCAAAGGGAACATGATCGAGGGAATGTCTCGGGGTAATCATGTTAACATTTGTTTCAAGAAGTTGTAATCTCCCCTTCATTGTAAATTTTATGATATTGTCATTCACACTTGAGTAAATACTGTGTCTTCCACTCCTTCCCCCTCTGCCTCCCCCCAACACACACACGCACACTACAATGTACACATCTGCCATAAACATTTGGTAGCTCACAAGTCATTGTTGAGGTCCAGCAAACCAAGCAGGGATTTTTTAAATTTTTTTTTGAGGCATACATGACACTTTTCATAGAAAATAAGGGAAAATGGATTTCGCTACATGTTACCATTTTTTTTTTAATGCATAAAAAAAGATCTGTAGAAAATATTAAAATTCACTTCTGTATGAAGTTTTTCTATTCTATTGAAAAAGACATTTCAGAAGCCTCTTGATATTGAAGCTGACATCTTTTTAGGGTTTCAAATCCAAGATTGGGGCATTTCCATGACAACCATATCTCAAAGAATTTATTTAATCTAATTCAATTTTAAAGATTTCGTGACCAAATTGTATATTTCTTATAATAACAAAATCACCTTCAGGACTTCATTCTCCTCAAGACCTCAACTCCCCTGAAGGTCTGTAACTCTTGAGCGAATCAGTTGAGTTCAAACATTAATTTTTAAAATGGAAAATACAAAGATTGAGTGGAGGGAGGAACTGCAAGAACAATTCTCTGAGAAAAGCCTGTTAGACTTTATAACAGAATTATCTAATGCAACATTAAAATATTACTGTACTAATTTATCTTCAACTTTCTCTAATCTTAATTTTATCAGGTTCGAGTTACCGCCTTCTTTCTGTGAAGGGAAGAAGTGTAAGAAAGTCTGCAAGAAGGTAAAGGGCAATTAATCCCGCGACGGAGACAGTAATATTCAAGAAGAATATTTCCTCTTAAAGGAGATATTGAAGTTCAAAATGGATAACTCCCCTTGAAGAGGACACTAAATTAAAAAAAAAAAAAAAAAGATAATTCCCCTTGAAAAGAAACATTAAACTTCAAAAGTCATGAAATTATTCATTGCAGTGTTTTCTTTTCTATGTTTCTTTGAAGGTCGTTTGAAAAAGTAATGTCTTCTAGTGTCCATGTGATTCCGTATTTAAAAAAAAATGTTAATTAATCTTTGTCTATACAACGATCAACCGTTTCCTTTAGACCAGGCAGAATTGACAAATACATATCAACTGTGATGGACAAGACAGGTTCTTGCAACTTGTAACTGGTCATTTATTTGTTTCATGATGGAAGACTTCTTCTCTTCCTCCGGGAAAAATGGCATCTTGCAGAGAAAAGTGTGAAAAACCAGAATTTCTTCCATCAAAAGAAAAAACAACAAAACAAACAAAAACAGATATATTATCCTTCTGTCTTTCCAGCCATTATTTCTTGTGGGGTCATGTCAACTGGTGTTCTTGGAAAATAATGGGTAGCAGTATTCGCATAAAACATATTTTGACTATAATAGAGCTAAAAGTGTTTAGCGGAAAGGTTCAGACACTTCTCACAACAAACATGAAAATGTGTAGACTGGTGTACACGTTGGTTTACACTATAGCGACGACGTGTCTATTCCAGGTGTAACTGGGCTGCCATGACACCAAAGCAGACTTCCCAAAGTGGATGAAAGAAGTATACAAAATACAAATACCAAATACGAAATACAAATGCGCATTTATATGAGAATTGATAGATAAACATTAAAAAGTGTCTAAAAAAAATAAATTATATGGACGTTAGTACTTGGGGTATTGTTCGCTGAGTAATCAAAGATCGATTTCCAGTCCACGAGAGGAGCTTGGGCAAAGAGAAAGCGACTGTTGGAGGGAGAGAGAGTGTGGGGGGGGGGGGCGGGGGGGGTCGAAATTAGGTCCACCACGTGGCGTGGGTGGGGGAGGGGGGCATCATTCTTAGTCCGGAATATCACAGCCAATTCCTGCCAGTATAATGTGCACCCGAGAAATATGATTGTGTCTGATGTGGCTTAGCATGATATGGTCTTCCTAAATCTGCTAAGGGAATATATGATATTATTGTCTGCATTGCACGCCAGCAGCCAAATAAGCCATTCTGGGCTTGTTATGACATCCCCTTAAAGGGAAGTACGTCTTCTCAGGAATGTTTTCTTTTTTTATCATTATTTCTCCTTTCTTAGAATGGGCACTTTTCTATTTAACATGTTAAAAATGTTGTAATTGACATAAAGCACTTCTAGTATTATAAAACATTCTAAAATGCAATGCATGAGTGAAAGTTATGTTTTACAGTGGAATCTATATTGGTCGATTCGCAGTGCGAGACACTGGAGACTTTGGAAAACAACTTTTATTTATATATTTGTATTTTACTTTTGTTTACTTCTTTGATCCCCATTTGGGAAATTTGCTTTGGTGCCATTGGAGCCCAGTATCAACCAGAGCAGACAAGTCGTGGCCACAGTGCGGAGCCGGTATGATTTTGTTGGTTTGGGAATAACGGGGTGGGACCGTGGAAGGGATGAGTTTGTCTTAAAGTTTACCCGGACAGAGGATTTGTTAAACTTGATCTTCTCGTCTCCGAACTGCCAAGGTGTCTTTCAAGTACGCAACATGCACAAGGGCCATTCGACTTTTTCGTCTCTATAAGAAAAGATCATACATACAAAAGGATCAGGGACTGAAAAAATATGAGAAAAATCCCCAAAAGATGAACATGCCTGCAACGATTAGACATTGAAACCCGTACATTTTGCCAGATAACCAAAAAGCTTCCCTCTAAACCAACGTGCCCACCCCCCCCCCCCCCCACCAGTGTTTGCAGAACAGAAACATACGTCACCACGGTTTAAAAAAAAAAAAAAAAGCAGCAGGAGTGCTTGCAATTTCAGACAAAAAACAACATTTGAATAAACCACGGTTACTAGAACAGTACACTCTTGTTACCGTCATGACCTAGTTTTCCCATTTGGCTGAACTGATTTGCTCTCATCGCAATACATACTCTCTGATAACGCTATTTTAACTTCTTGTTCGTATGTGGAACAGGGCAAAGATTTTTCAGAATGAGATCAACACACAAGCCTTGAGTCTTGGTTGGGTCTTGGTTGGGTCTTGATTTTCCTGACGATTCCCTACTCTTGACACAATCTGGAAAACAGTAGGCTTGAAATAATGGATTCAATCTGTTCCTGCCGGGAAGGACAGGGGAGGATGTTGTCAGGAGAAAAAGTGAGTGGGGGGTGGGGGTGGAGAGACAAAGGCAATTTATCAAGCAAATTTGAAATAGTCAGGAGCAATTCTGGCTATTTTAACTGCATAAATAAATAAAAAGATAAATAACTCATTTTTGTTTTTTCCCTTTCTTTTCCTTGCCAAACTGCGCAGCAGAGAGAATGCTAATGTTCCCAGGTTGCTTGTGTCTGATCTGTATGCTGATTATTCACGTTTTTTCCAGATGACTTCACTTCTGTTTTATGGCAACGCGGTTGTTGGGGGGAAGGGGGGGGGGCGGGGTAAAACGTTAATTCTGCATCTGAGGACAATACCCCGGTCATATTAATCTCGCTGAAGAAAGAGATCATTTTGTATCATCGAACACCGCAAAATTGGGTCAGGGGCCATCTCTGAAGCAGAAACTCTAGATTTCACTGACTTTCGTCTATCTTTTTTCCCGTGTACGCTTTTCCAACGCTTTCACCTTTCACTCTCTTCTAATGTATGAGCTTTTCAATGATAGAAAGTCTGTGGGGTTGCCCCAAGGCCGGAATCGAAACGAGGTCAAAATATGGCAAAGAGAAAAAGATGCTTGTAACAAATCGTCGCGTAAGAATGAACACAGAAACGTTACAATAAAACGAGAGGAAGAGGAAAGACAAAAAGAGTATAAAATAAAAATTTAACAAATGTTATCGTTTCTTAATATTGATGATAAATTATGGCACTCAACAACGAGAATAAATTTTACTTTTTGGTATCGAAGGGGGCCCATTCGACGGGGCACGGATTTGCAACCCCACCCCATCCCCACCCGAAATCCACCGTATGAACCCGGCCCTTTACTGAAAAGAATGACTCAACGACCATAGAGACCTTCAGAGACTAGTCCGATGTCTGCATACATTGCATGGATCAGCCAAATGTTCGCTTATATCAATCTGAAGCGATTCAGATCTGTATAAATTTGTGTACTAATATTCTTTATGATAATCCAGAAGGGTAGACTTATTTATCTTACGAGCACAGTAGTGAGTCATTAATTCTACACGAAAGCACAGAAACAGGAACAGCTGTTGCGACAGCAGGGTCACAGTTTTTGTTTGTGAGTCATCAACGAGGAGTGCATCATGTCAAGGCGAGCTACAACTTCAAGTGCCCCAGCCAATAATCTCCATAGGAAAGAAAAAACTCCTCCGATTTTTATCAAGACCTACCGCTCCTCCTCCGGCTAGGGTTTAGCTCCTTCGGACCTGCAAAATGTTTACATTTAACGGTTTCAAATGGTGGGGAGGTATTTTTTGAGTTTTCTTTGTGTCGCTGTCTGATCGCCTCCGTTCCCCCTTTTCACAATTTATTACACATGAACATTTCCCGTCGATGAATATCGCTTTGAGGGTGCTAACAGGGTGCGAAATGCATAAAGGCACATAATGGAATTCACCAAACAGCGAAATAAACCTACAGGTACCAGAAAGGTAAAGCAGAATTAACACAATCAAATTGATTTGAGGTCTTTATTTTAGGAGGTTCGCTGCCCTTGGCATTTACACCTCACTTTACTTGTTTTATTATTTCTTGTTCTGGCGGGGGGGGGGGGGGGGAGATGATATGGATAAATTTTAATCTATTAATTTCAATTTTGCCCGGGCAGCGGCCTTTCGGCCTGCTCTTTACGATTTCCAACTGCCAAGGTATCTTTAACGTATCTTTAACACAATCAAATTCAAACTGATAAATAGCTTTATACTAGGCAATGACTGGCACTTCGGTATGAGTATATTACAAAAGAAAAGGAGGCCGGCAATAGTTAACAAGACCTACAACCACTTATGCAGCTAGGATTTGCCTGAAATTTTACAGATACATTCTTGAAACCATAATTATCTAAGAAATCTATCGTACAGCCTGAATTGGACTTAAAGGAATATTTCTGATTCAGTAGAAGGTGATAGAAGCTGAAAAGATCCCGTATCACCTGAATGATGGGCATAAGAACCCGAGGATTGTTTGGGCATCCTCTTTGTTAAATTTTCTATGGATGAAAGAAAGAAAGACAGAAAGCCAGGAGATAAAAAAAAAAAAAGATGCCATTTTTACTACAGCAAGACAAGAAGTCTCAAATCATATGTTACAAATAAATGACCAGTTACAAGAGTTTGCAATAATCTGTCTTGTCCATTATAGTTGCAATGCATATGTCGGTCCTGCTCGGTGCTTAGGAAATGACTGATCGTTGAATAGACAAAGAATAATTAATAATTTTTAAATACACAATCACACAAACATTGTAAAGCATTACTATTTAAGACGACTTACAAAGAAACATTGAAATGGAAACACTGCAACTCTTTGTAATTTCATGACTTTTGAAGTTTATTGTTTTATTCAAGGGGAATTATCTTTTTTTTTTCTAGTTTAATGTCTCCTTCAATGGGAATTATCCATTTTGAACTTCAATGTCTCCTTCAGGAGGTATTATCCTTTTTGAAGTTTACTTTCTCTTTCGGGAGGAATTGCCCTTCATTTTCTTATAGACTTTCTTGCGTTTCTTCCCTTCACAGAAAGAAGGCGGTAATTCGAACCTGAAATTAAAATTAGAAAAAGTTGAAGATAAATTATTACAGTAATGTTTTTCTTCATTAGATTTTTCTATATTCTATTATAAAGTCTCACAGGCTTTTCTCAGAGAATCCTTCTCGCAGTTACTGATTCCACCTCCTCCTCCCCCCGTCGCCTTTATTTCTATATTACGTCTTCATCAAATACATGATTCCTTTCATTCATCTAACATATCCGTCATAATATCACATAAACATTTTGAAAAACCCTTTCATCGGCTGTAAAGTTTGACTCGATGGAGATAATTGAATAAAATGAAAAGTTTTGTCATCTTTAATTAAAGTTCTATTGATCCCATAAATAAAATAGATCTTAATGATTATTTCATGCCAAATAGAAACCTTACAAACACTTGACCCGACAATCTTAAACCTCATAGAGTTATGGAACCGTGCTGCTGTATTGTTCGATTTGGGATACCAAGTTATTTGGTAAAATGAAAGTTTTATTTCATGAGCACAATCTTTGTGTTTTTCATTTTTAAAAATGTGTGAGCCCACCTCAAGTGTTACCGCCCTATAAGGGATAGAGGGGCCTTGACGGTGATTTTTGTTGTTATAAAAAATAGACAATTTTACCATGAAATATTTAAAAGCGAATTAAATTAAATAAATGCTTTGTCATGGAAATGCCACCATCTTGGATTTTGAACCCAAAAACGTGTCAGCTTCAATATAGAAAGGCTTCGCCAAATTTGATTGGATTTATTTCAAACTCCTCGTATGTCTTTTTCCATCAAATAAAAAACGTCAAACAGAAGTGAATTTTCATATCTCTACAGATCTTATGTTATGAATTTTTGCAATGGTATAAACTGCAATCCATTTTCCCCTATTTTCTATAAAAAGAAAATTAAAATGAAAAGGTGATCAAACTTCCTTCTGTATAAAATTTTTCATTTATTCAAATATGCAGTTGTCCAAATTTTATACCAACTGGTCCATAGATAAATAAAATAAATAGGACCTCATAAATTGCTAGTCAAAAATGCAATTTCAAAAAATCACATTGGGTTTTTTTTTTTTTTTTTGTGTGTCTGTGCTTTTTTTCAATATAAATGTTGCTGAAAAGTGCCATATTCATATGCCTCAAAAGACATCCCTGCTTGATATGCAAGCTACCAAAGGTTTATGACAGATTTGTACAATGGAGTATGGGGGAAGGGAGGGGAATGGGAGGGCAGAGGGGTTGTGGGAGGACTGGAAGAAATAGTATTTAGTTATAGGGTAGATGAGATATATAACAGTCGGAAGTGGGGACAAGACTAAAAAAAAAAGGGGGGGGGGGGAAGGGGGATTTCTGTCATATGGACTTTCCAGCAATATGTACTGAAATAACAAATGAAGAACCTCTCGCCTTTCTACTAATGGAGCTTTTTAACCTCTTACAGCTCACACAGTAATCCACTATCAATATAATGTAACATAATCAGCACTCTTCTTCTGTTGCTGATCTAAGCCCTCTTGAGCTAATGTGTCTGATTCTTTGCAACTACAGGTATCCACAGGAACTTTCTTTTTGGGCGTCTTTCACAAACGGTAACCAATTCCAAAATTATCTTACCGTAACGTCATAAAAAAAAAATTCTTCAAACAAAATCATTGTATATTCAGCTAACACTGTATTCTGCTAATGGGTAGGAAACGATCTAAATCTGCTAAATATGAAGGGCCTAACTTTCGCCACAACTAATGAAAAAGCTCAGTTTATTGCTCCGTTCACAGGTCGACCAATCAATGAAATTTCGGGGGCTGGCACGTACCCTACTACGTTTACTATTGCTGTGCCAACAGTATATTGATATTGTATGCTTGTATAGAAGGGAATGGGGTGTCTTAGGTTTGTTACAGTGACCCAGATAAGTTGGCAATATATAAATAAAGGTATCGATATCAAGTATTCATTAATCTCGTGGTGTTGGAGGTGCCCCGAGATGTTAATTGGGGCTAATTTCAAGACCTTTTCTTGACCCCACTTCACTAAAATACCTACTACAGGGTAAGAAACATTCAAATTGGGATACAGTTTATCACGGTTTATGCTTTGCCCCACATGCTATTCAAGCCCGTGCTTTTCACGCGACGAGTTGTTGTGTTAGGAGTTTGATTAAATGAAATAAATAATATTAGGTCTTGATGGTGGGGTGCAAAGTGCCGAGACTGTGCGAGCGATGAGCTTCCGCTTATGCGCGTGGACACAGTGACAGGGAGAATTCGTGAGTCTATTAAAAGCCAGAAGCGTGCACGTTGACGTAAGTCTCAGGTGATATCTTCTATATTACATCCTTTACGAAGAGATTCGGCCAGCCACCGCCTGAGCCTCAGGAACTACAGCCGAAGAAATCCTCAGCAATTAGTACATACTGATGAAGGGCATAGAAAGTGCTATGTTGTAGCCCATGTCACCCGAAGAAAAAAGTACCACGCGCCATTGCATGCCGTCCACCTCTTGGTGGGCGGCGATGTAAGTTGTTTTGTCTCTCAGTGAACCCGTGAGCAGTTGAGCCCCAGGTGGGAGGACGAACGCTTCCTCAGCAAGCCGAGACCTTATGTATACCTGTGTGAGCTGATATGGGTTTTCATACTTGTTGAGCTTAGCCAAAGTTTTGGGTAGATTGTGTGGTTAGGTAAATTAATAATCACTGTGTGTGTTACAAGGGCACAAGCCTGTCCATCAAAAAAAAAAAATCATTATAGTAGGAGGGAGGAATTATTTTCCACACATTGCCATGCACATGTTGTATCTTATGAATTTTATGATTGTTAATTGTCCATCTATAGTTGTGGCCTGCAGATTTGTCTATAGCAGAACTTCGTTTTGTTTGCGCCTTTTCTTTGTTTGTTGCGTGTGGCTAATTTCCCACACACACAGTAATACACCCATCTCGTGACACGTAAAGTAAAATAATCTTGCTAACTCAATAAACTATCCGAAAAAGTACAAATTCTCGACATCAAAATCTTGAAGCCTAATTTCGATTTCAGGATCCGACCACGCCCTCAAATTTTTTTTTCCAAAATGTATGCGGCTTAGTGCATTTCTTGTGCATATGACCTGAAAACTGATCATTCTGTATTTCAGCTGCACACGTCCTAAGTGTAATTGTCCTGTGACATTCAGCTAACTCACCATTGCGTGGGTTCATACACAAGAGGTGGGCCAGCTACATCCATAACCTTAAAAGCCCACGCATCACACGTTGCTACGCTTGTGAAGTATGGTGTAGTCTGAAAACAAAATAATAACAATAATAGAAATAATAAGTAGTTGTAAATTTCAAGGAAAGTGCCCGTTTGAACAACCCAAATAAACAAAACAACAACAACAATAAAACAGACTATCACGAGATAAAGAATTGCTGTGGTGACAATTTTGGGATAAAGGAGATTTCAACTAGTTCCGACATCTAGCATTCTCTTATGTCTTTATTTACTTATTCATCTGCGCACTGTCTTACTTATCCGCTTATCTATCTGTTTATTCACATTAAATGTCATTATTTAAATACCTAAGCATACACTTCTGAACATATTTATTTATATATCATGTTCTATATATTTTTCTCTTTTAATTGAGTAATTATTGTTTCATTTAATCATCAGTTCTATAATCATTGATTCATACGCGGAAAGAATACTCTCCAAATAGCATTTCATTCTGAGACCCTACGAGAAAAAACACCATTTTTTTCTTGTTATATTTAGAGCCAGATGACGACTTAACGCAATACCAAAGAATCGGGGAATTAACAGAAAAGCCCCCTCGCATGACGGGGAAGTAAAAGAAGGTAAAGCTGAGATCACCAGTACAACTCTACAATTTGTATGGCATCGCTCGAGGACCCAAAGTAAGTTATTCAAAATTTAATTTTACTTCATGCTCTTACAATTTACCTGATTCGTGACGAGCTTACACTCCGGCCATTCACCAAAGAAGGTTCCGTTAGACATTTCAAAATGTGTCGAGTAGCAGCCGCTTCTATAATCAAGGTCATCCAATTTCATGTTTTTTTAGAAGGGCAAGGTCATCAGGCGTAGGAATGATCTAATGAAGGAAAGGAAACGAAAGGAATCAGCGAAAATGAACAGTATTACGCTATTCATCAATAGTGAAATCAGGGTTCCAGGTACACGTTTTAAAAAGGTCAGAGTTACATTTCATTAATTAATAGTAATTTTTATAGGATGGTGTTTTTTTTCCCATTGGTAGTTATTTTGTTTCTCTACCCGGTTGATATAATTATGTTTTTTTTTTTTTTTTTCGGAGTAATTCCTCTTACCCGTTGTTCAATGCTCTTTTACTTTACGAAATGAGAAATCTGGCTATTGATCAACACCCTTTCGAATGGGGTTATTCCCTTGACCAAGTAGTCCCGACTCCCTTGGGGGGGAGGGGGGGTGAAACCAAACAAACCTTCTTTGAAATTTTGTTTTGCATCTTATGAGGAAATTATATTTTATTTATCTTGAGCGGTCAGACCGACGGACATACAGATTGAAAAAACGATCAGAGACAGAGAGATAGACAGATAAACAGACAAATGGACAGACAGACAAACAAATGACAAAAAGACAGCCTGGCAGCAGGCATGGAGACGGACCGATATGTACTTTCACCTTTGAGGAAAACTTATAGCCAGATTGTAATTCCTTAAAACAATCTGCCCATCGTTATCTTCCCCAAGCACGTTGATGAACTGTATTCTATTCCGCCGAGAGATTGCTGGTAATAATATGTTGCATTCTGCAAAATGAAGTACAACAACCATCTAAACCAGAGCTTTTAATCCTTAAGGCAGTAATGTATACACTTTGGGAACGGAGGAGGAACACCCACAAGATCCAGGAACACAATAAGAATAAAGAAAATCTAAATGAACAAGAAAGAGAACACTAATAATCAAGAATACCTATGAGAATAAGAAACCAAACGAGAATCAAAAACACGCACAAGAGCAAGAAACGGAATAAGAATTTTTAAAAAAAACTGCATGGACAAGAGACAATACAGTAATCAAATTACCTACGAGAACAAGGAATAGAACAAGGATCAAGAACACTCACAAGGGCAAGAAACAAACAAGAATCAAGAATACAGGCCCGGGAGCCGGAGGCTGAGGCCCTCAAGAAAACAAAATCTTCTTCCCTACCGGAGGTGATGTCCTTATTTACGATTAAAAAAACCGGATTTAAATGATACAAAAAATGTGTTATTATTTGAGAAAGTTATTTACAGTTAAAGTGTGTAAACAAAATTCAATATGCCACAAAACCATAGCAAGCAACTCACGTCTTACTTCTTACACCGTCTTTCTTCGTATAATACATGTATAACTGTTTTTTTTTTATTTATGTCAACTTCTTGACTAGATAAACAAAGACACTCAACTGTCCCAGTCTCCCTCAGCCCCTTTCCACCCCATTTCCATTTAAATATATTGCCAGATTTCTCTGCATCAAGTAAACTTACCTGTGAAAACGCTTCCATTATGACTGGTTGAAAATTAAACCGGATGTACTCAGATGTGATATTTCCGCTAATCATGGCTGCAAAGCGGTCAAGGATTTCGGAATAAGCTGGAACAGAAACGGAAGAAAAAAAGTTGTGAACACAAATGTGTATGCTGATTGTCTTAGGCATGGCCAAGGGAAAAAAAATTGTTTTTCATTTTTTGCCCACAGATTCTTACAATATTTCAAGAACAAATAACCAGTACTCTAATTCAAAATGATGGCTATTTTTGTGTAAATTCTGTTTCAATTTTAAAAAAAAGAAATGATTGTACATGGTGGGAAGCACTGAATATTTGATTTGTTCACACAGTGAAGCTGATGGTTGGGGTATACAAAAATTCTTATGGGATAGAAGCATTGGAGTGTTGCAATGTTAAAATATCCGATCAAGAAAATATAGTATTTTACAAGGAATGTGCACATTTACATATGACAACATCGTTTTTCCTGCAAAGTTTTTAAATTATCGGTAGTGTTGAGTTTTTGTTTTTTTTTTTTGCTTTTTGTGGATACGCTCTGTGGAAATGGTGATCAAAACACTGAGATTTCACAGTAGCAAGATCCGATTCACATGCCACTTGCCACTGTTTGCATTTCATAGAAATAAGGTGAATATTTTTATTTTGTTTGAGGTGACATTTTTTTTTTCTCTTTATATAAAAAAGTCCTCTTACCCTGGCTTGTTTTCATTCGTCAGTCCCGTAAGACTGTGGGCTCTGGATGTTATAGTCCCTTCCTCATAATTATGGTACTGCCAAAAGATGATGTTGGTTTGTCTGTTTGGGCGCTAGCCTTTCTCCTCTTCAGCATTGCCTTGGCTTGTTGCATGGGCGTCTCTTCATACAATGAGAGACCTTGTTTCACTGACTGCCCCCAGCGTCTTCTTTCTGACAGCGGCTACCCATAACTTCGATGCTCAGGACCTCCAGGTCAATCATGCACACATCCTTTACGCGCAGGTGGGGCCCTTATCAATATAGTTCAAATAATTGTACACGTTTTGGATTTTCATCTGACCCTCGACTGTTTCTTCTTATTTATATTAGATGATAGGCTTTTTCGTGTTTTACTTCTTCATGCCAAACTTTAGAAAGATCTGTTCAGCTTCGGGTGGTAAAATCTTGTTTGGCTATATCTATTCTCTAAGCCCAGGTGCACATACTATGCAACTTGGTAATGTTGTTGTCCCATCACAGTCGCGTGCCATTTTTTTTTTTAAAATCTGCTCCAACCAATGGAGACACGCACATCAATAAAACTCTTGGGTTCATTAGACAATCAAGGGGAACGTGAAACTAAAACACGGTGGCAAACATCGGCAAGTCACATGACTTTTTTGTGTCCCCCTGGCCTGAGACTCGCGTCCTGCTACTGTGAAATCTCTGTGTTCTGATCACCATTCCCACTGAACGTATTAATTCCAAGCACATTAGTTAGACGTTAAACAGACCAAACCTGGTGTAGGCGACAGACTGGTGGCTTGCCAACTAACTATTAGTCACTGCCCAGACCGCGGCGAATTGAGCAGCGATTAGTGTTTCTATAATTATATGATGCATAATAATTCAGAGGGCGAGCCACCAGTTTGGTACCCACACCAGTACTGATCTGGTCAAACCCCTTAGGCTGAAGGTTCAGTGGCAGGTTGGTGCGTCTGTGTAGGCGTGAGTTGGGAAATACAGGAAAAAAAGTGCATTTCATAATCATAAATAATTCTAACAACTCAGTCCTTCTACAGTGAGATCCCTATTCTGATTGCCAGAATACAGATCAAGATTTAATCCCATATTCAACCAATGACAAGGACGTACAAGTGATTGACAGACAATCTCACTCACTGGCATATTCAAGTAGGATACTGTACAACGTGAGATTTAGCTCAAGCATTAAAAAAAAAAAAGTGGTAGGCGTTGACGGAATATTTCGTAGGTAATCACTGAAGCAACTAATAAGACATGTTTTGCTTGTTTTGTAAACATTATAAATAGCTATTGATACTGCGTTGTCATTTCACTTTCATCCCAACTGCGCTGCTCTGACACCAGCTAAATAAAATAATCATCTTTTCCAGTAGTAATTACATAGACACTTCAGGTCATGTGAATACATTCATGCAGTCCAGCGAACTACATTTTGACTGAATATGTGGATTTCACTTTTATACGAAGAGAGCATAGTATCTGTGGATCCATGACAGACATATTTTCTGACATGGATCCGCCGAGCATCTTTGACTTTGTGAACAGAGGTTGAAATATCCAAATTGATTCTGACATATTACAAAAATGCATTTTAGATCTTTGCAAAACGCTTATTTTAACAACTATTGTGGAATAATTATCTCATAAGGGCCCTTTCCTGTTACATTTGTATTTGAGATAATTTAATTGATGAAAAAATAAAATTCAAGATAAAATGAAGAACAAAAAAATCATGAATTACGCATGAAAGATGCTTTCATCACAATACATACTCTGTGGTAACGCTATTTCAGCTTCATCTTCCCGATCAGTATAAAAGAAAGATTTGACAAGATGAGACCAAACACAAGCCGTGGTTCTCGGATGGGTTTTCTCTTCATCGGACTGACAGTGATTTGTTTTGGTATCCCTACTTCCTCAGGTAAGCAGACATACTTGTCTTGAATTTTAAAAAAGAAAAATGAAATGGCGGTAACAGAGTTGAGATAAACTGAAACAAGTTGGAAGATGGAAATTAGTTCAAATAACACAGACCAAATGAATGCCCCAAGATTTAATGGAAAATTAATCACAGAAATTGGCAGTTGACGTATCCATTTCTTTTTCTGTATTGACTGTTCAATGAATTCAATATACTGTTGTAACACATTTTGCAAATTGGAACCTACGAGTATATTCGGGCAGTTTCAGTTGTTTTTATTAATTCATTTTAATCTCAGTCTTTTCAATTCTGGCTCTGTTTGTCATTGAATCAGGACTCCACGAGAATATACCGAGGGCTGGGTGGTAAATTATCTTAACTCACTTTTAACATACATTTTTTTTTTCTACCAGAAGCAAAAGGAGTCAAAAGTAACGATAATTTAAAAAATTGAACGAAATATATAATCTAGTCGTATGTAAACGTGCACATTCCTAGTAAATTACTGTATTTTCTTGATATGATATTTTATCATTGCAACACTCCAGTGATTCTATCCCCTAAGAATTTCGGTGTACCCTAACCGTCAGTTTCACTGTGTGAACGAATCAAATATTCAGTGCCTCGTACCATCTACTGTCATTTTCTTTTTAAAATTGAAACAGAATTGACACAAAAATGTCCATCATTTGGAGTGACAGTACTACTTATTGGTGCTTGAAATATTGTAGGAATCCTTGGGGAAAAAACAATCCCCTGAGGGCGCGTAACAGAATGACCAACCACATTTGTGTTCCGAGTTTTTTTCTTTTTCTGTTTCAGCGGATTCCGAAACCCTTCTCAGCTTTGCAACCATAATTAGCGGAAATTTCACCTTCCCGGCCTTTTACTTTTCTTATCAGCCAGTCATAATGGATGTGTTTTCACCGGTAAGCTTACGCGATGCAGCAAACTCGGGGACTCTATTTAAATGGAAAGGGGTCAGGGATACTGCAGGAGGTGAATGTCTTTGTTTATGGAGTCAGGAAGATGACATAAATCAGAAATAACAGGAGTAATACAAAAGTCATACATATGAAGAAAAACTGTGTTTTGCCTGCTATGGTTACAGTGACATATTGAATTTTTTTTACACACTTTAAGTGAAAATAACGTATTTTAAGTATTGACATAATTATTTAACTCAGATTTTGTATCATAAATTAGGACATCACCTCCGGTTAGGAAGAGGATTTCGTTTTCTTGAGGGCCCCAGTCTCATGCTCCCGGGCGAGTATTCTTGATTCTTAATTGTTTCTTCCTCTTGTGAATGTTCTTTGATCCTTGTTCTGTTCTTTGTTCTAGTAGGTAATTTTGATTCATATATTGACTCTTGTCCTGGTAGTTTTCATTTTTAAAAATCTTATTCTGTTTCTTGTTCTTGTGCGTGTTCTCGATCCTCGTTTTGTTTCTTGTTCTCATAGGTATTCTTGATTACTAGTGTTCTCTTTCTTGTTCATAATATGTGTTCTTTATTCTTATTGCGTTTCTGGTTCTTGTGGTTGTTCCTTCTCCGTTCTCCAAATATATACATTAGGGCCCTAAGGATTAAAACCATTGTTTTAGATGGTTGTTATACTTTATTTTCCAGAATGCAACATATTATTACAAGGCATCTCTCGACGGAATACGATACATCAACGTGCTTGGGGAAGATAACGATGGGCAGATTGTTTTAAAGTATTACAATCTGACTATACCCTTTCTTCAAAGGTGAAAGTACCTATGGGTCAGTCTGCCTATCTGCCTGCCTGCCTGTCTGTGTGTCCATTTATCTGTTTGTCTGTGTACTTCTCTGTCTCTGATCGTTTGTCTGTCTGTATGTCTGTTGACATAACCACTCAAGATGCAAAATAAATTTCAAAGAAGCCTTTTTTTTTTTTTTTTTCATCTCCCCGGAAAAAGACACGGCACCACTTGGTCAGGGGAATCACATATGTCAAAAGGGCATTGATCATTAGACATAGGTCTCATTTCGTTAAGTAAAAGGACGTTGAACAACGGGTCAAAACGGGTCCAAAAAAAAAAAAAAAGCATACATCGACTGGGCTGATAAACGATGTAAGTATCATAAGACATATAAAAAAAATACCGCCATCCGGTAAAAACTAGTACTATTTCATAAAGTGTAACACTGACTCTTTAAAACGTTTACCTGAAACCTTGATTTTACTATTGACAATATAGTAATACTGTACTGCATTTTTGCTTATATATTTCGTTTTCCTTCCTGCATTACATCAGTCCAACGCCCGATGACCTTGCTCTTCTAAAAAACCTGACCTTGGATGACCTTGATTATAGAAG
Source organism: Onchidella celtica (assembly GCA_963931925.1). NCBI lineage: Eukaryota > Metazoa > Mollusca > Gastropoda > Systellommatophora > Onchidiidae > Onchidella > Onchidella celtica. The sequence continues at coordinate 43,315,272 of OZ007581.1, read as the reverse complement.
TGGCTGCGACTCGACACATTTTGAAATAGATGACAAACAGTTCTTTGGTGAATGGCCGGAGTGTGAACTCATCCCGGGTGAGGTAAATTGTAATAGAACGAATTTTAGGGTTCTACTGGAGATCTCAGGTTTACCTTGTTTTGCCTCCCCGCCAGGCGAGGGTGTCTGAATGTTATTTTCCGAATTCATTGGTACTGCGTTGTACTGTAGTGTATCTCTAAATTGTTGCCCGCTGCCATAGAGTGAAATATGAACAGAATAAAAAAATATATATATTCTCAGTAGTTTTTATGTTTTTGTTTTGTTTTAATGGCCATAATTATGTTTGTTATTACAAGTTCCCATCCCCCGTCCCCCAGACATTGATGGTCTGTCATTGTTACAAACAATTGGTGTATTTTCTCCGGGTTGTGGGGGAGAGGGGGTCTCAGATTGAAATGCTATTTGGAAAGTGTTCTTTTCGTGTATGAGTCAATGATTATAGATGAATAAATGGAATAATAATTCCTTAATGAAATAGAAAGGAAAAAATATTATTATATGAAATAATAAATAAATGTTCAGAAGTATATGCTCAAGTATTTAATTAAATAAGTCGATAAGTAAGACAGTGCGCAGATGAATAAATAATTACAGACATAAGAGAATGTTGGCGGTCCGACCCAGTTGAAATCTCTTCTATCAGAAAATTGTCACTTCACAGCAATTCTTTATCTCAAGAAAGTTTGTTCTCTTTAGTTTATTTACAGAAGATGTTCAAAGAACCAGATTCCTTGGAATGTACAGATACTTATTTTTATTATTATTATTATTTTGTTTTCAGACTAAACCGTACGTCACCAACGTTGCAACGTGTGATGTGTGGGCATTTAAGATTATGGATGCTCCTGGTCCTCCTTTTGCGTATGAACCCACGGAACGGTGAGTCAACTGATTGTCACGGGGTAAATACATTTAGAACGTGTGCAGCAGAAGTACAAAATAATCAGTTTGAAGTTTATATAATGGAAGAAATGCACTAAGCGGCATACATTTTGGAATACATTTTAAGGGTTGAGTCGGATCCTGAAATCGGAATTAGGCTTTAAAATATCGACATCGACGTTCTGTACTTGTCGGAAAGTTTATCCATTTAGGAATATTATTTTAATTACCATATGCCAATTTTGAAATGTTTTCAAGTCTGAAATATGCATTTTAGAGGGGCAAGGGGGCGGACTCAAGACAAAATCACAAGAATCATGCCATTGGGCCTCAAAATTGGCCCTAATAAACATCTCAGGGTGCCATCAAAACAACAAATTTTACTGAATACTTAGTATCGAGACTTTTATGTTTATGTTGTCTACCTGTTTAGGTCAAGGTAACAGGCCTGAGGCATCCCATTCCCTTCTAAACTAGCGTACAATATCACTAAACTGTTGGCACAGCCATAGTAAAATGTATTTGGCGGCTTGTCATTCCCCCAACATTAATCTTTCTTCTATTTCACTAATTGGTGGACTGTGAACGGAGTAATAACTGAATCTTCTCATTTTCTGAGGAGAAATTCATGTCTTGCATATTTAGCAGATTTAGATCGTGGCATGCCCATTAGCGTAAAAAATGCAGTGTCAGCTGACTGGACAGCTCTATTGTTTCAAGTCTTTACTTTTTTAATGTAGCAATAGGTCATGGAATTTGTTATGGTGTGTGAAAGATGCCCAATAAGAAAGTCACTGTGCTTTCCCTGCAGTTGCCAAGAGCCAGACAAGCGATCTCAAGAAGCCGTAGACCAGTAACAGAAGAAGAGTGCTGATTATGTTACATTGTTTTTATAGTGGATACCTGTGTGAGCTGTAAGGGGTTCAAAAGCTCCTTTAGTAGAAATTCGAGAGTTTCTTCATTAGCGATTACAATACATGTTACTGCCTAAGTTCATTATGAAAGCCCCCCCCCCCACACACACACACACACACTTTGCAGTGTTTTCTCCGCTCTTGACTCCTCTATATCCCGTCTACTCTATAAGTAAATACTCTGTCTTCCATTCCTTCCCACACCCCCCTGCCCGCCCCCCCCCCTAACACATACACTACAATGTACACATATGTCGAACCTTTGGGAGCTTGCAAGTCATTGTTGAGGTCCAGCAAACCAAGCAGGGATTTTTTTATTTTTTTTTATTGAGGCGCACATGACAGTTTTCATAGAAAATAGGGGAAAATGGATTTCGTTGCATACCATTTTTTTTAAAAATGCATAACAAAAGACAATATGTAGAAGATACGAAAATTCACTTATGTACGAATTTTTTTCTATTGGATTGAAAAAGACATTTGAGAAGCCACTCGATAATGAAGCTGACATGTATTGGGGGTTTAAAATCCAATAGTGGGGCATTTCCATGACAACCTTATCACAAAGAATTTATTAAATTTATTTCAATTTTATAGATTCCGTGACAAAATTGTTTACTTCTTATAATAAGAAAAACACCTTCAGGACTTCATGCTCCTCGAGACCTCATCTGCCCTGAAATTCCGTAACTCTTGAGCGAATCAGTTGAGTTCAAACATTTTTTTTATGAAAAATACAAAGATTGAGCCCCTGAAATAAAACCCTTTCATTTTTTTTCTAATGACTCGATGTGCCGACTGGGGCACTTCAACAGGACGGTTCCAAAACTATTCGTGGTTTTAGCTTATCAGGTCGAGTCTTTTGCCTGTTTCGATTTAGCATGACATGCTCATTGAGATCTGTTTTATTTTATGGGATCAATAGAAATTTAATTGAAGATGACAAGATTTTTAATTTTGTTCAATGATTTCAATCGGGTCAAAAGTTATCGCCCTTTAAATGGTTTGCTGTGTTGCATATAATATGTGATATTATGACAGATAGATGAAAGAAACGAATTTTGCATTTGATGAAGACGTAATATAAAAACAAAAGGCGATGGGGGTGGGGGGGGGGGTGGAGGCAGGAACTGCAAGAACAATTCTCTGAGAAAAACCTGTGAGACTTTATAACAGAATAATCTTATGCAGCATTAAAATATTACTGTAATAATATATCTTCAACTTTCTCTAATCTTAATTTCCTCAGGTTCGAGTTACCGCCTTCTCTCTGTGGAGGGAAGAAGTGCAAGAAAGTCTGCAAGAAAATAAAGGGCAATTAATCCTGCGACGGAGACATTAATATTCAAGAAGAATATTTCCCCTTAAAGGAGATATTGAAGTTCAAAATGGATAAGTCCCCTTGAAGGAGGCATTGAACTTGAAAAAACAAGATAATTCCCCTTGAAAAGAAACATTAAACTTCAAAATTCATGAAATTATAAATGCGTCGCAATGTTTCCTTTCTATGTTTCTTTGTAGGTCGTTTGAAAGAGTAATGTTTTTGAGTGTTCATGTGGTTCCGTATTTAAAAAATGTTAATTAATCTTTCTCTATACAATGATCTACCGTTTCCTGTAGACCAGGCAGGACTGAAAATTACATATCAACTGTGATGGAAAAGACATGTTCTTGCAACTTGTAACTGATCATTTACTTCTTTCATGATTTAAGGCTTATTGTTGTGCTTCGAGAAAAATGTTATCTTACAGAGAAAAGTGTGAAAAACCTGAATTTCTTCCATCAAAAGGAAAAAACAAAACAAACAAAAACAGATATATTATCCTTCTGTCTTTCCAGCCTTTATTTCTTGTTGGGTCATGTCAAGTAGTGTTCTTGGAAAATAATGGGTAACAGTATTCGCATAAAACAGCTTCTGACTATAATAGAGTTAAACGTGTTTAGCGGAAAGGTTCAGAAACCTCTCACAACAAACATGAAAATGTGCAGATACACTTTGGTTTACACTATAGCGACGATGTGTCTATTCCAGGTGTAATTGGGTTGCCGTGACACCAAAGCAAACTTCCCAAAGTGGATGAAAGAAGTATACAAAATACAAATACCAAATACGAAATACAAATGCGTATTTATATGAGAATCGATAAATAAAGATTAAAAAGTGTCCAAAAAGAAAAATTATATGGACATTTAAGTACTTGGAGTATTGTTCGCTGAGTAATCAAAGATCGATTTCCAGTCCACGAGAGGGGCTTGGGCAGAGAGAAAGCAAGTGGGGGAGGGAGAGAGAGGGAGGGCGAGATCAGGTCCATCACGTGGCGAGGAGGGAGGGGGGAGGGGGGGTTATCATTCTTACTCCGGAACGTCACAGCCAGTTCCTCCAACTATAATGTGCACCCGAGAAATATGATTGTGTCTGATGTGGCTTAGCATGATATGGTCTTCCTAAATATAATAGGGGAATAAGTCATTTTATTGTCTGCATTGCATGCCAAGAGCTAAATAAGCCGTTCTGGGCTTGTTATGACATCCCCTTAAAGGGAAGTACGTCTTCTAAGGAATGTTTTCTTTTTTTATCATTATTTCTCCTTTCTTAGAATGGGCACTTTTCGATTTAACATGTTAAAATTGTTGTAATTGACATAAAGCACTTCTAGTATTATGAAACATTCTAAAATGCAATGTATGAGTGAAAGATGTTTTACAGTGGAATCTATATTGGTCGATTCACATTGCGAGACACTGGAGACTTTGGAAAACAACTTTTATTTATATATTTGTATTTTACTTTTGTTTACTTCTTTGATCCCCATTTGGGAAATTTGCTTTGCTGCCATTGCAGCCCAGTTTCAAACAGAGCAGACAAGTCGTGGCCACAGTGCGGAGCCGGTATGATTTTGTTGGTTTGGGAAAAACGGGGTGGGAAGGTGGTAGGTGTCAAGAATAGATTTAATTCATAAATGTTTCCACTGACTAAATTTTTGTGAGAGAGCAGTGAGTAATTTTTACAAACGTAATTATTGTGCGAGCCAGCATAACTTGGTCTCGTAAACAATTTGTTTTGAACAGTTTTTTTTTATAAAAGATAGACAGAAGGTGTGGGGAAGGATAGACGGACAGCGTAGGTGTGCATGGCTGAGCACTTTTTATATCTCGTGTTTTGAACTAGGTTTAGTAAAGAGGGAAGGGGTGAGTAGGAATTAAATGTTATTGAGACGTCTGTTGACGTACAGAAAATACCGTGATCCAGAGTAAAAGCTCGGGGTTTTGAACATGTTAAGAATTTATTGCTATAAAATTACATTTTATTGTCTTGAGTGATTCGACCTTTGATGTCGACCCAAGGTCGTTGCTTAGGGCTGTTACTTAAAATAACTCAGTTCGGCAGCTGAGCTAGAAGTGGTTGCACCAATCACAATCCAGGAATTAGACGGTAAGCTGCAGATGCAGTCCAGTATTTAACGACATACAGAACTTAGTTCTGGGCCACATGTAGACAATCCATTTACGAGGTGGACGGCGAGCTCTCAGCCAGATGAGAAGTCATAGAGACGCAGCGATTGAGCTGATATGTACAGTGATGGAGCATTGTCAGAAATCTACGCTCCTGAGCCCAAGCCTACTTGTTTGAGCATTAAACCCACAGCGCTAATATCAACAGCCCTCACATTGTGAGGGCCGAATGGTGAGCTACAGATTTTAATTCCATCCTGAATTTACAGCCACCTACACATGTAGACTGTTGACCAGTACTGCCAGACCACATGCATTTCCCGCGACCACGTGTGAACTACACCAGAGCGCGCCTGGCAGAGACGCTATATAAATATGTTTTAGTATGAAGAGAGATAGAACTTTAAACCTTACAGGATCCGTCGCCCTCGGGCGCGGATTCTTTTGAATGTAAATTTATTGTGACTTAGATAACTTCATATTACATTGCCTTAAGTACTTCATAGTTGCTCCTCAGCTTAGCTGAGCATTTTCAGTTGCTATTGTATTCGTTATCTATTGTATATTTTATCTTTGAATTTGTTAGATATATAAACTTTACAGTCTGTTACTCAAATTGATTTATTTAGTTTTTAGAGTGAAAGTTGTTTAATTGTTGTTTTTTTTTGTGCTCGTGTGATTGGGAAGCGGACCTCTCGATCTATATTCCCCAAAATCCCGATCCGCGACAGTAGGGATGAGTTTGTCTTAAAGTTTACCCTGACAGAGGATTTGTTAAACTTGATCTTTTCGTCTCCGAACTGTCAAGGTGTCTTTCAGGTACGCAACGTGCACACGGGCCATTCGATTTTCCGTCTCTATAAGAAAAGATCATACCTACAAAAGGATCAGGCACTGAAAAAATATGAGAAAAATCCCCCAAATATCAACATACCTGTACCGATTAGACATTGAACCCGGTACCTTTGGCAAGATAACCAAAAATCTTGCCTAACGTGCCCCCCCCCCCCACACACACACCCAACCTGTGTTTGCAGAACAGAAACATACGTCACCGCGGTTTTAAAAAAAAATTAAAAAAGCATCAGAAGTGCTTGCAATTTCAGACAACAACAATTTTGAATAAACCACCGTTAGTAGATCAGCACACTCTTGTTACCGAAATGACCTAGTTTTCCCATTTGGCTGAACTGATTTGATCTCATTGCAAAACATACTCTCTGATAACGCTATTTTAACTTCTTGTTCGTATGTGGAACAGGGCAAAGATTTTTCAGAATGAGATCAACACCCAAGCCTTGGGTCTTGGTTGGGTCTTGGATAGGTCTAATGTTGATAGGAATGAATTTGATGTGTTTTGGCGTCTCTATTTCTTTAGGGGAGTAAATCTTGAATATTAAAACTGCCAGCAATAAAGATGAGATTAGGTTATTAAGGCAGAAGATGGAAATGAGTTCAAATAATCATGCTGACCAAAAAGAATTACTCAAACTTTATTAAAATTTATTCCCATGAAAGCGTGCAGTTGGCATAAAGTTTGCCTTTGAAACAGGACTACAATAGATACAATAATATATCGGTGGCCGGGTGGTAAATTATCAAAAATCAATTTTTACTTATTCTTTTTTTTTTATCAGGAGGAGCAAAAAAAAAAAAGGCGTATTACTTTCTTTAACAGACTCAACAGTCACGATATCTTGAAAATGCTATTTAACTTTAGCTTTCAGAATTTAAAAACCCATGGAACGAGGAGGGCTACTAGACGGACTCCACGAAGCTGTGTCTAAGAGGAGACTGGGAGTTAAATAGTGTGAAAACAAGTCATATAGGAAGATGATTCAAGTGGAAAAGAAAAAGTTAGGCGGAAGAAATTCTCATGGGGAAAAAAGTCAAATATATAAGCTCAAACGCGAATTTATCGATTTTGATCAGCCGAATAATTGGACAATAACGTAAGCTGGCTTTTTTCTTTTTGCTCGACTTTTTTTTTCTTCTGATTTCCAAATTTACAATAATTATTTTTTCTTTGATCATATTATGAGTTCACTATGTGCCCCTAACACATTCATTGTTTATGAAAGGCCAACATGGGGAAAAGTGGGGGTGGTCAAAAATAGAAAACATCGAGCGTGAGGGCTTAACAGATGACATATCACAATTAAAGAATCACTGCTGATTTTCTCCAACATCTTAATCGCAGTTGAGAACTCATTCAAAACCAAACAGAAGCTGTTTAATGTGAAATAATATACTTCTATGTCAAAGTCTCTCTGTTGTAAAATTATGTCATATCTCTACACTGAATTGAAAGAAAACTTTACAATGGTATTCATTTCTCGCAGACGAAGATGACCACGCCTTTAATTTAGTTAAATTATAATCTAACTGTGAAGTGGTGGGTCTACTAACACCCCAGACTTAGAGCCGAAACACAATAGCTTTGATTTCGTTTCGCTTTTTTGGCTCGATAAGGGCACATCTTTGTCGTCGAAATACATAAATCTCGTCTTGCCGAAAAAACGAAAAAATGTCAAAATCTTTAAAAACATTTTTTAGAGGGCTTCCACTTTCTGGTCGTTTGGTATTGACACTGAGATCTTTTGTCAAAACTGCCGATATTTATAGATCTGTTATATATATGCATTTATTATGAACGATTCATTCAATACTGATGACTGTAGGGAAAACATACATCAAGTAAAATGCAGAATATATCCAGCAGCTTAAAGTAAGTGTAGAAGCCATCAATTAATAGTGAAGAGACCCAGAGGTTTCGAGAATACGGCAGAATTCAATAGTTGGCAATTCTGAAATATAAAAGGCTTCAATAGCGTCCGCTCTTCAGCTTATTCAGGATAGAGATGACTATGTATGGATTTATTTATTTATGTACGCCCTTTTATACTTCTACCTTTTTATTTATCTATTTGTTTAGTTATTATGTATTTATTTCTTCACTCTATATCCCTATACTCGTGTGCGTACAAAAAAAATCTATTTAATCATTAGTTGTTTTTATGTATGTGTGAATTTTATTTTTTTTTGCCTTTTTTTTTTATTTTCTCAACTATCCGTAACAACTGAGTCATATACAGAATGAATACAAAGTAAATCGTATTTCCGTTTGAGCCCAAAGGCCAAAGGACCTACCACTACCGAAGACGCCTGTGATTTTGTGATAGCACAGCTGCAATGAAGAAGCCACGAATGACAAAACTATAAGCATCACTGTTTTTTTAATAAGATTATTATATAATTATTATATAATGTATTAATTAGTATCTTCGATGTTTTGCTAATGAATATGGGTCTCTTTTTATGAATTTGTGATTGGCTCGGCATGGATTAATCAGCCAATCCAAGATCTGACCAAATCCAATGTCCCAGAAAATCATATATTATTGCATGTCACACAATCATGTTTTCCCAGCGCTTCCCAACTATTGCCGGTGTGACGAAGTATTTGGTCCTCGTAGTGGACGTCTCCGCGGAACAAATACGTCATAGTAAAAGGTCACCCGGAATAAATACTCCATATTAAAAGTTCCCCTTGCACTTTACCCAAAAATGAAGATCTTTGATAATTTTCAAATGAATCCTTGTTCTGTAACAATACTACTGACATGGTTATTGGTTCTTTTCCTCCTTTTCTCTTTTCCTTTTTGTCTTTCCCGTTCCTTGCCATTTTCTTTCACCCCTTACGTCTTCTTTAATTGCTTTTCCAATCTACATGTTCAAACACCTATTTATTTATGTTTCAGTGATTCTGTCAAATGTATACACATATTTTTCGTTTGATGTTCGGCATGGATTAAACCTTATGAGACCAAATACTTCGTCACACCTATGTTGTTGTTTTTTTTTTCTTGCTTTGTTTACGACTTTTATTTGTTGATTTACGTCTGTTTATTTGTTGCTTTTATCGTAATATCTACCGATAATTCATATTTTATGTCTATGTGTGGAGGTGTACTTCATAACATTTGCTCCAGTCTGACAATCTGCAATGGGGGAACAAATACTTCACAGCTGCCAAGAAACTAAGCCATGAAATACTTGTTCCGGGGGAACGTCTACTGTGGGAGACCAAGTACTTCGTCACACCGACCACAATCTGGTAAAGGTAGGCTCGAAATAGTTACGGAGGACAAGAGGTGGGGGCTGGCTCTCTTTCTCTCCCGTTCTTATCCTCTCCTTTCTCTTTCTCTCTGTTTACCTCTTTCTCTCTGTGCCTCTATTTCTCTGCCTCTGTCATTCTCTCTGTATCTCTGATTGTTCGTCCGTCAGCCCGTTTTCCCGCCCATCCATCTGTCCGTCGATATGTCTGTCTGTCTGACTACAACTCTTAATCTACCATCCCTGGAAATTATCATATTATCTATCTTACTATCACATGTTTTCCTGACGATTCCCTACTCTTGAGACAATCTGGAAAACAGTAGGCTGGAAATAATGGATTCAATTTGTTCCTGCCGGGAAGGACAAGGGAGGATGTTGTCAGGAGAAAAAGGGAGTGGGGGAGGGGGAGGGGGAGGGTGGTGGAAAGACAAAGGCAATTTATCAAGCAAATTTGAAATAGTCAGGAGCAATTCTGGCTTTTTTAATTCTTTTCCTTGCCGAACTGCACAGCAGGTTGCTTGTGTCTGATCTGTATGCTGATTATTCACGTTATTTCCAGATGACTTCACTTCTGTTTTATGGCAACGCGGCTGTTGGATGAGGGGGGTAAAACGTTAATTCTGTATCTGAGGACAATAACCCGATCATATCAAGCTCGCTGAAGAAAGAGATCATTTTGTATCATCGAACACCACAAAAATGGGTCAGGGGCCATCTATAAACCAGAAACTCTAAATTTTACTGACTTTGGTCTATCTTTTTTCCCATGTACGCTTTTCCAACGCTTTCACCTTTCACGCTCTTCTCATGTATGAACTTTTCTATGATAGAAAGTCTGTGGGGTCGCCGCAAGGCCGGAATCGAAAAGAGGTCAAAATATGGCAAAGAGAAAAAGATGCATGTAACAAATCGTCGCGTGAAAATGAACACAGAAACGTTACAATAAAACGCAGAGGAAGAGGGAAGACAAAAAGAGTATTAAATAAAAATTGAACAAATTTTATCGTTTCTTAATATTGATGATAAATTATGGCACTCAACCACGTGAAAGTAAATTTTACATTTTGGTATCGAAGGGGGCCCATTCGACGGGGCACGGATTTGCAAGTTTACTCTCCACCCCCCCCCCACCCCTCCACCCCCTCCCCCACCCGAAATCCCCCGTATGAACCCGGCCCTATACTGAAAAGTATGAGACAACGACCATAGAGACCTTCAGAGACTAGTCCGATATCTGCATACACTGCATGGATCAGCAAAATGTTCGCTGATATCAATCTAATGCGATTCAGATCTGTATAAATTTGTGTAATAATATTCTTTATGATAATCCAGAAGCGTAGACTTGTTTATCTTACGAGCACAGTAGTGAGCCATTAATTCTACACGAAAGCACAGAAACAGGAACAGCTGTTGCGACAGCAGGGTCACAGTTTTTGTTTGTGAGTCATCAACGAGGAGTGCATCATGTCATGGCGAGCTACAACTTCAAGTGCCCCAGCCAGTAATCTCCATAGGAAAGAAAAAACTCCACCGATTTTTATCAAGACCTACCGCTCCTCCTCCGGCTAGGGTCTGCCTTCCTTCGGACCTGCAAAATGTTTACATTCAACGGTTTTAAATTGTGGGGAGGTGTAGCATCTGCAAGCTATCCCTTGCCCTCCCCCGTTTCTTGTTACACTGGTGAGCATGTGTTCATTTCTTGTTGACGACCGCCAGAGTGTACTGTACTCCGTGACCTGACCTTCTTCTCCTAGTGAGTAGTTTTTTCCTCGCCCGCTTGTTGTCAGGTGTTTTGACTCGTTCAGTAAATATTAGTATGTTCCCGAACATTCGATAACACTGTGGAGAAGGGTGTTTACGCCAGATTTGGCCTTGAGTGATGTAACCTGATGACGTATTGATGCGTGATTGGTTAGTTTGTGCGAGGGCAAAGGTAACGTTTATTTCGGGAACTTTCTGTAGGAATGTTTATATATATAGACCTGTGTGAGTGGTTGGTGGGGTGATTAAGTGAGTTTCCTTTTGTGTGGCGTAGATATTTAGTTTCGCTGGCGTCTTCCTAGTACTTTATTGTTCACTATACAGTTATTAAACTTTAGTATTATTTAATCTATCGTCGGATCTCGTGTTTATTTATTTTACAGCTGTAATAGTTTCGTTTTCTAAAGGGTTGTAGTTAGATCAACTAACTCCCCCCTACTATAACGTGCTAGAACAACCTCAGCTGTTACATATTGGGGGCTCGTCCGGGATCCGACCAGATTCGAACGGACCAGATCTAAATTATTAGATTCATTTACATAGTTTATTGTAGAATATCATCGACAAGCTATCTACAACATGTCGGAGGTTATTGGAAGGCTTAGCCAGGAAGCGGACGCTATGGAACTCACTGGGCAGGAGAGACGGGACTACCTCCGTGAAGGCCTGGAAAGAGAAAGACAGCTGGAGGCTCAACGACTGGAGAAGGAGGCTGAACGACAGGCTCGGGAGAAGGAGGCTGAACGACAGGCTCGGGAGAAGGAGGCTGAACGACAGGCTCGGGAGAAGGAGATGAACCACGAGTTGGAGATGGAGAAGATCCGCCAGCAACGTGGAGGCAACGACTCAGCGCAGAAGACCGACGACCACGCTAGTTCCAAGAGACCCAAGCTACCTGCATTTCAGGACAAGAAGGACGATCTGGATAGCTGGTTGCTGCGGTTTGAGAGGTTTGCCGAGACAGCTGAATGGCCCAGATCCACCTGGACGACATCACTGTCTGCCCTGCTGACTGGGAGAGCTTTGGAGTGCTTCTGCAGACTACCGATCGACGAAGCCAAGGACTACGACAAGGTCAAGGAAGCGTTGCAGAAGAGGTACAACCTGTCAGAGGACGGATACCGACTCATGTTCAGACAAGGTAAGCCTGAAGATGGAGAAGATGTTGGAATTTTTTTGACCAGGATCAAGACCTATCTAGAGAGGTGGATAAAGCTGTCGAAGACGGAGGAGACCTACGAAGGAGTGAGAGATCTGTTCGTCAGAGAGCAATTCATGGATGCCTGCCCACCAGACCTTGCAACCCATGTGAGGGAGAGGAAACCAAAGACGCTACAGGACATCGCAGATTCAGCGGAGGCGTACCTGGTAGCGAGGAACCGGACACTCAGCGGGAGCGCCAGACTGCAGAGCCGGCCAGTGCGACAGAGGCCCAACGGAGACAGAAGCCCACAGGTCTGCCATAGGTGCCAGAGGCCGGGACACAAGGCGAGGGAGTGTCGTGCAAAGTTAAACGACAAAGGTGAGTTGAAATGTTACCTTTGTGGAAAGCCAGGCCACGTTCGGAGGATGTGTCCAGCCCAGAAGGATATGGGACGAGGCAAGCCGAACAAGGCGGCGGCGGCCGTAGTGATAGCGGCGGACGAGTCGTCAAGACAAGATGTGACGACGGCTGACACCAGCATCAACGTTCAAGCGGTAATGAAGGACGGGAAGCTACAGTTAGCGATGCCTGTTACTTGCGGAGGATGCAGTGACGGAAGGACCGTGGAGAAACTGAAGTTACCAGTGATGAAGGGCTTGATTGGAAATCGAGCGGTAGATGTCCTAAGAGATACCGGCTGTGAAGGTGTAGTGGTGCGGCGAGCACTGGTGGACGACGGACAGCTCACCGGTGGGAAGAAACTTATCGCGAGGATCGATAACTCCTTGCTAGCAGCGGAGGAAGCCGTTATCGACGTGAAGACGCCTTACCTGACGGGCAAAGTGACGGCGCTGTGTCTCCCGGAGACCATCTGCGACCTAGTAGTCGGGAACGTGGACGGAGCGAAGGATCCGTACGACCCTGATACTGAGGTGATGGTAGGAGCGGTGACCACGAGGGCCCAGGAGAAGAGGAAGGACCGGTCTACGTCGCTGAAGGTGCCGAGGGCAGAAAGGCACGCGGGAGTGGATAGAGAGGAACTTATCCGACTCCAAGAAGAAGACGAAGACATTAGGAAGTTAGAGCAGAAGAAGATCCCAACTAATAGAGGCAATAAATCTGTTCATTTTGAGAAACATGGAGGAGTACTGTACCGGATTTACAAGGACCTGAGACAGGCGACGGTTATAAGGCAAGTGGTACTACCCGAGAAACTGAGAGAGGATGTACTGAGTGTAGCCCACGACTCGATCGTCGGAGGACACCTCGGCGTGAAGAAAACCAAAGACAGAGTTATGAGCAATTTTTATTGGCCTGGAATTGAAGGTGACGTCGCGAGATATTGCCGCTCATGCGACATATGCCAGAGGACGGTGGACAAAGGAGCGACCCCAAAGGTGCACCTGCAGGGTATGCCAGTAGTGGACGTACCATTTAGGCGAGCGGCCGTGGACTTAGTAGGACCTATCGACCCCCCAAGTGAAGGTGGACATCGGTATATCCTGGTGTACATAGACTACGCTACTCGCTACCCTGAAGCCACACCCTTGAAGAAGATCGACGCAGAAACGGTTACAGAAGCCTTAGTGAACATCTACAGCCGTTTGGGTGTGCCCGAAGAGATCTTGTCCGACCAAGGGACCCAGTTTATGTCAGATGTCATGAAGGAAACGAATAGACTACTGGGAATTCGACAGTCGACCACTACAGTCTACCACCCTATGTGCAACGGGTTGGTGGAGCGATTTAACGGCACACTGAAGAAGACCTTAAGGCGACTGTGCGCAGAGCAACCCAAGCAGTGGCACAGATACATCAACCCGCTGCTCTTCGCATATCGTGAAGTTCCCCAAGAGTCGACCAAGTTTGCCCCATTCGAGTTGCTCTATGGGAGAACTGTGAGAGGACCAATGCACAGTTTACGACAACTATGGACCAAGGACGTAGAGGAGCCGGAAACGAAGACCAGTTAGCAGTACGTCATGGAACTACGTGAGAGGCTGGAGGACACATGGAAGTTAGCGACGGAAGAACTCTCCAAGGCTCAAGGTAGACAGAAGACCTACTACGACCGGAAAGCGCGAGAGAGGAAGTTCCGCCCCGGAGATGAAGTGTTGGTGCTACTGCCGACGAACACTAACAAGCTCCTAGTCCAATGGAAGGGACCATATAAGGTAGTCTCAGTTGTCGGTGTTAACGACTATAGAGTCAAGATGGGTGCAAAAGAAAAGACCTTGCACGCCAACCTCCTCAAGAGATACATTCCAAGGACGTCAAAAGCAGCAGCAGTGGCAATGGAACCGAGACCTATTGTGACCGAGATGTGTGGGATGGACAACAGTAGGAGAGATATCACGCCTGAACATGTCAACGCCATAAAGGACGGCGGCGGTGATAGAGCTGAGACTGTACTGGCAGAGGACGACATGATGGACAAGAGTCAACCCGTGGAGTCAGCTGGCATGACAATCATCGAAGACTGCGACCTGGAAGGCGACAACGGTGGAACGACGGAGGACCTTGCCGACCTAGGAAGCTGGGACCAGAAGGAAAGCTACAGAGATGTCCAGTATGGAACGCAACTGACATCGGAACAACGTCAAGAACTCTGCGATGTGGTGAAGAATTACCAGCACGTCTTCACCAATCTCCCTGGATGCTGTCAGTTGGGTGAACATCGCATCGACCTGACGACAGAAGTACCAGTTCGTCAACGACCATACCCGGTGCCCTACGCTATGCGCGACTCCTTGAAGGAGGAGCTTACCACCATGGAACGGCTGGGCATCATTCGAAGGAGCTCATCAGCTTATGCTTCACCTATTGTTGTCGTCAAGAAGAAGGACGGATCCAACCGAGTCTGCATCGACTACAGGAGGTTAAACAAGATCACAGTATTCGACCCTCATCCGACAGCAGCGCCATCGGAAGTGTTTCAGAGTCTCTCGATAGGAAAATTATTCTCTCGGATTGACCTGAGCAAGGGATACTGGCAAGTGAAAGTTCGAGAGCAAGACATTCCCAAGACGGCGTTCGTCACCATGGGCGAACACTATGAATTCATTCGGATGCCTTTTTGGATGATGAACTCAGGAGCCACGCTGAACAGGATCGTAAAGCCATTGATCCGTGGAATGAACAATGTGACAGCATATGTGGACGACCTGCTGATTCATACAGAGACATTCGACGAGCATGTGAAGACTCTCAAGGACTTACTGCAGAGGATGGACCAAGCTGGATTAACTGCAAGACCATCGAAGTGTCTGATTGGAACGTCTGAAGTAGACTTTGTTGGACACTTAGTGGGAGAAGGTATGATTGGCCTGTTAGAAGAGAATGTATGTAAGGTACGAGACGCACCCAGACCCACCACTAAGAAGGAAGTGAAAGCATTCTTAGGATTAGTGGGATATTACCATGAATTTATTCCTAACTTTTCAGCGATTGCATCACCATTGTCTGATTTACTTAGAAAGGGTCAGCCCAATATAGTTCAGTGGGATGAAACGCAGGAGAAAGCGTACACCTCTTTGAAGAATGTCATTATCTCCAAACCCGTGTTATGTTTGCCAGATTTTTCCAAAGAGTTTGTCTTAGCAACTGATGCATCAGATCGCGGATTAGGCGCTAGTCTTATGCAGGAACACGAGGGAAAGTTGTACCCTGTGGCATATGCTAGTCGTAAGCTATTGCCTCGTGAGACAAAATATTCGGTCTCAGAGCGCGAATGTTTAGCTATTGTTTGGGCTGTAAAAAAGTTTACTTTGTATTTGTATGGAAAGGAGTTTGTGCTCCAAACTGACCATCGGTCATTAGAGTTTTTGAACTCTGCCAAGTTTGACAGTCCAAAGTTATTACGATGGAGTTTATTTTTACAGTCTTATCGATTCAGGATTCACTACGTAAAAGGCAGAGAAAATGTCTGTGCCGATTTCCTGAGCAGGGTATTTTAAAGTAGTACACTATCAGTGAAATGCATTGTAACCCATACTTTTGCCTACTAGATGAATTTCTAGGACGGCAGTATTGTACTGTAATTGGGGACATAGTTCATCTGTGACTGAATATTGAATTGATGGCTGATAGAGAGTCATGATGTGTTAGTCACATTTTGATTTTATGCTATGTCATATTAGTTACCAATGGAACTTGGTGTAAGTTTTGGAAAATGTAACCCAAATGGGGACTGCGAGCAAGCAGTGTTTGTGTTATATTGCAATGTTGTAACTTGTTTTGACCTAATATGATGAAGAAAGACCCTAATCAGTGGTCGGTATGTATTGGTATTTTTGGCCATTGTACGTATGAGTTATACATTTTGGAGATAACCATGTTATGTACAACTAGTTATATGCTATGATTCGTGCACGAAGCATTGTGTAAACGATGGGCCATGGTTTCACCTTATATGATTTGTAATAATATCATTGACCATTGTTTCACCACAGTGGTGGCGTTGTGTTATTTTGACTAGTAGGCCTACTGTCTACTATTGGGAAGCAATGACGGTATTGTATTAGTTATGGTATTAGTGATGCAAAGGATATTGCATTGTATTGTATTTGCGATGAAATTTGGGAAGGCAATGAAATTGTTAATAATTGTAATAGAATTAGCAACTACCTTTGTGAGATTGGGAGTACTGTAAGATTGTTATTTCAAGATATTGCAGATGCTGAATAATGTTTCGGAGTTGAAAAATATTCAACTTAAATTGGGGAGTTGTGTAGCATCTGCAAGCTATCCCTTGCCCTCCCCCGTTTTCTTGTTACACTGGTGAGCATGTGTTCATTTCTTGTTGACGACCGCCAGGGTGTACTGTACTCCGTGACCTGACCTTCTTTTCTAGTGAGTAGTTTTTTCCCTCGCTCGCTTGTTGTCAGGTGTTTTGACTCGTTCAGTAAATATTAGTATGTTCCCTAACATTCGATAACACTGTGGATAAGAATGTTTACGCCAGATTTGGCCTTGAGTGATGTAACCTGATAACGTATTGATGCGTGATTGGTTAGTTTGTGCGAGGGCAAAGGTAACGTTTATTTCGGGAACTTTCTGTAGGAATGTTTATATATATAGACCTGTGTGAGTGGTTGGGGGGGGGGTGAGTAAGTGAGTTTCCTTTTGTGTGGCGTAGATATTTAGTTTCGCTGGCGTCTTCCTAGTAATTTATTGTTCACTATACAGTGATTAAACTTTAGTATTATTTAATCTATCGTCGGATCTCGTGTTTATTCATTTTACAGCTGTAATAGTTTCGTTTTCTAAAGGGTTGTAGTTAGATCAACTAACTCCCCCCTACTATAACGTGCTAGAACAACCTCAGCTGTTACAGGAGGTATTTTTCGAGTTTGCTTTGTGTCGCTGTCTGATCGCCTCCGTTCCCCCTTTTCACAGTCATTTTAATACACATGAACATTTCCTGTCGATAAATACCGCTTTGAGTGCTAACAGTGTGCGGGTGCATAATGCATAAAGGCACATAAGGAATTCACCAAACAGCGAAATAAACCTACAGGTGCCAGAAAGGTAAAGCAGAATTATCACAATCACCTAGCATTGAAAGTGATAAATAGGTCTATCCTAGGCAATGCCGGGCACTTCGGTACGTGTATATTACAACTTTAAACAAGGGGGGGGGGGCGGCAATATTTAACAAGACCTACAACCGCTTATGCAGCTAGGATTTGCCTGAAAGTTTACAAGTACATTCTTGAAACCATATCTAAGAAATCTATCGTACGGCCTGAATTGGACGTAAAGGAATATTTCTGATCCAGTAGAAGGTAATAGTAGCTGAAAAGATCCCGTATCACCTGAATGGTGGGCTTAAGAACCCGAGGATTGTTTGGGCATCCTCTTTATTAAATGTTCTATGGATGGAAGAAAGAAAGACAGAAAGCGAGGAGAGATAAGTAAAAGATGCAATTTTTCCTCAAGCAAGACAAGTGATCTCAAATTTTGTATCAAAGAAATGACCAATGATTGATTGTTGTATAGACAAATAATAATAAACAATTCTTAAATACAGAATAACACAAACATTTTAACACAATACTATTTAAGACCACCTACAAAGAAATATTGAAATGGAAACAATGTAACTCGTTTGTAATTTCATGACTTTTGAAGTTTAATGGGTTTTTTTCAAGATGAATGATCTTTTTTTTTTCTTCTAATTTAATTTATCCTTCAAGGAGAATTATCCATTTTAAACTTCAAAATCTCCTTCAAGAGGAATTATCCTTTTTGAAGTCTACTTTCTCTTTCGTCAGGAATTGCCCTTCACTTTCTTGCAGACTTTCTTGCACTTCTTCCCTCCACAGAAAGAAGGCGGTAATTCGAACCTGCGGAAATTAATATTAGAGAAAATTATTACAGTAACGTTCTGCTGCATTAGATTATTCTATTTTAAAGTCTCACAGGTTTTTCTCAAAGGATTGTTCTTGCAGTTACCGTCGCCTTTTTTTTTTATATTACGTCTTCACCGAAAACATGATTCATTTCTTTCATCTAACATATCTGTCATAATTTCACATAAACATCTTGCAGAAAACCCTTTAATCGGCTGTAAATTTTGACCCGATGGAGATAATTGGAACAAAAGTCATGTCGTCTTCAATTAAAGTTCTATTGATCCTATAAATAAAATAGATCTAAATGAGCATTTCATGCCAAATAGAAACAATAAAAAAAACAAGCTCAAACCTCAAAGAGTTCTGGAACCGTGCTGTTGTATTGTTCGATTCGAAATACCAAAGTATTAGGTAAAATGAAAGTTTTATTTCACGAGCACAATCTTTGTATTTTTCATTTTTAAAAATGTTTGAGCTCACCTCAAGTTATCGCCCTCTAAGGGATAAAGGGGCCTTGAAAAGGTGACTTTTGTTATTATAAGAAATAGACAATTTTACAATAATATATTTAAAATCGATTTAAATTAAATAAATTCTTTGTCATATTGTTGCCATGGGAATGCCACCATCTTGTATTTTGAACCAAAAAAACGTGTCAGCTTCAATATAGAAAAGCTTCGCCAAATTTTACTGGATTTATTTCAAACTCTTCGTATGTATTTTTCCATCCAATAAATAACGTTAAACAGAATTGAATTTTCATATCTCTACAGATCTTATATTATGAATTTTTGCAAATGGTATAAAGTGAAATCCATTTCCCCCTATTTTCTATAAAAAGAAAAAAAAAATGAAAAGGCTGCAGTTGAATGGCAGGTCAATTCGTTCTAGTGTGAACGTGCGTAGGCAAGCTGGGAAAATAGAAAGAAAAAGCATCCACCATTCTAAGAACGGAACCCTGGTATTGTGAGATGTGTAGAATTATATTCTGATTACTTTTTACCCTGATTTTATCTATTCCCAGCTCATTCGAAAGACTGAGAGTTCAATGGCAGGTCACTCTGTCCCAGTCCTACACTGCGAGGGCAAGCTGGGAAATACAGATCAAGATTTAATCCCATATTCAACCAATGACAAGGACCTACACGTGATTGACAGACAATCTCACGCACTGGCAGATGCAAGTAGGATACTATACAACGTGAGGCATGGTAAAAAAAAAGTGGTAGGCGTTGACGGAATATTTCGTAGGTAATCACTGAAACAACTAATAAGACACATGTTTTGTTTGTTTTGTAAACAGTATAAATAGCTATTCATACTGCGTTGTCATTTACACGTTCTTCCCAACTGCGCTGCTGTGACACCTGCTTTTCATTTTCTCCAGTGGTAAGTACATAGACACTTCAGATGTGAATACAGTCATGCGGTCCAGCTAACTACATTTTGACTGAATATGTGGATTTCACGTTTATCAGAAGAGGGCATAATATCTGTATATCTATGACAGAAATATTTTCTGACATGGATCCGCCGAGCATCTTCGACTTTCTGGACTGAAGTAAAAATCTACAAATTGATTCTGACATATTCCAAAAATGCATTTTAGATCTTTGCAAAACGCTTATTTTAACAACTGTTATAGAATAACATTCTCATAAGGGTCTTTTCCTGTTAGATTTGTGTTTGAGATAATTTAATTGGTGAAGAGCTAAAATTCAAGTTAAAATGAAGAACCAAAAAATCGTGAAACATGCTTGAAAGATGATTTCATCACAATACATACTCTGTGCTAACGCTATTTCAGCTTCACCTTCCCGATCAGGATAAAAGAAAGATTTGACAAGATGAGACCAAACACTCGCCGTGGTTCTCTGATGGGTTTTCTCTTCATCGGACTGACAGTGATCTGTTTTTGTATCCCTACTTCCTCAGGTGAGCAGACATACTTGTCTTGAATTTAAAAAAAAAAAGAAAATGACGGCAACACAGGTGAGATAAACTGAAAACAATGTAGGAGATGGAAATTAGTTCAAATAATGACGACCAAATTAATGCTTGATAATTCTATGGAAAATTAATCACAGAAATTGGCTGTGGACGTATCCATTATTTTTTCTTTATTGAACTTTCTACAATGAATTCAATATGCTGTTGTAACACGGTATTGCAAATTGGAACCTGTGAGTTTATTCGGGTAGTTTCAGTTTTATTTATTTATTCATTTTAATCTCAGTCTTTTCAATTCTGGCTCTGTTTGTCATTGAATCAGGTCTCCACCAGAATATACCGAGGGCTGGGTGGTAAAGTATGTTAACTCAATTTTAACATATTTTTTTTTTCTACCGGAAGCAGAAAGGAGTCAAAAGTAACGATAATTTAAAACCTTGAACGAAATATATAATCTAGTCACATGTAAATCTGTGCACATTCCTAGTAAATTTTATCATTGCAACACTCAAGTGATTCTATCCCCTAACAATTTCTGTATACACTAACCGTCAGTTTCACTGCGTGAACGAATCCAATTTTCAGTGCCTCGCACCATCTGCTGTCATTCCCTTTTAAAATTGAAACAGAATTTACACAAATATGTCCATCATTTGGAGTGACAGTACTAGTTATTGGTGCTTGAAATATTGTAAGAATCCGTGGGAAAAAAAAATCCCTTGGCGGTGCATAACAGAATGACCAACCACATTTGTGTTCCGAATTTTTTTCTGTTTCTGTTCCAGCTTCTTCCGATACCCTTCTCAGCTTTGCAACCATAGTTAGCGGAAATTTCACCTTCCACGGTTTTTCTTTTTCTTTTCAACAAGTCACAATGGATGTGTTTTCACCGGTAAGCTTACGTGATGCAGCAAACTCGGGCACTCTATTTAAATGGAAAGGGATTGGGGATACTGCGGGAGGTGAGTGTCTTTGTTTATGGAGTCAGGAAGCTGACTTAAATCAATAATAACAGGAGTAATAACAAAGTCATTTGAAGAAAAACGGTGTTTTTTTTAAAGCTATGGTTACAGTGACATTTGTTTACACACTTTAACTGTAAATAACTTTTTTTATGTATTGACATAACTGTTTAAATCCAATATTGTATCATAAATTAGGACATCACCCCCGGTTGGGAAGAAGGTTTTGTTTTCTTTAGGGCCTCAGCCTGGGGCTCCCGGGCCTGTATTCTTGATTCTTGTTTGTTTCTTCCTCTTGTGAATGTTCTTTTATCCTTGTTATGTTCCTTCTCCTAGTAGGTAATTTTGATTCCTATATTCCTTATCCTGGATGTTTTCATTTTTAAAAATCTTATTCTGTTTCTTGTTCTTGTGCGTGTTCTCGATTCTCGTTTTGTTTCTTGTTCTCATAGGTATTCTTGATTACTAGTGTTCTCTTTCTTGTTCATAATATGTGTTCTTTATTCTTATTGCGTTTCTGGTTCTTGTGGGTGTTCCTTCTCCGTTCTCCAAATATATACATTACTGCCTTAAGGATTAAAAGCCCTGTTTGAGATGGTTGTTATACTTTATTTTCCAGAATGCAACATATTATTACCAGCCATCTGTCGACGGACAAAGTTTCATCAGCGTTCTCGGGGAAGATAACGATGGGCAGATTGTTTTAAAGTATTACAATCTGGTTATACCTTTTCCTCAAAGGTGAACGTACCTATCGGACCGTCTGCTTGCCTGCCTGCCTGCCTGAATGAGTGCCTGCCTGCCTGCCAAGCTGTCTTTCTGTCTTTTGCTTGACTTTGTGTACATTTATCTCTTTATATTATGTCAATCTCTCTGTCTCTGATCGTTTGTCTGTCTGTATGTCTGTTGGCCTGACAGCTCAAGAACATAATTTAATTTCCCCATAAGATGCAAAACAAAATTTCAAGGAAACGGTTTTCTTTTTGGGGGGGGGGGCGGGGGTTCATCTCCAAGGAAAAAGACAGAACTATTTGGTCAGGGTAATCACATCAGTCGAAAGGGCATTGATCATTATTCATAGCTCTCATTTAGTAAAGTCAAAGGACGCTGAACAACGGGTCAGAACAATTACTCGTAAAAAAAAAAGTATACACCAATCGGGCAGATAAACGAAGTAAGCATCATAAGATAGGGGAAAAAAAAGCATATATCAACCGGGCAGATAAACGAAGTAAGTATTATAAGATAGGAAAGAAAAAAAGCATACATCAACCGGGCAGATAAACGAAGTAAGTATTATAAGGATAGGAAAAAAAAAAAACGCCATCCGGTAATAATTAATGTTATTTATTAAAGTGTAACTCTGACCCTTTGAAAACGTCTACCTGAAACCCTGATTTTACTATTGATGAATAGAGTAATACTGTACATTTTCGCTTACATCTTTCGTTCTCCTTCCTTAATTACATAAGTCCTACGCCGGATGACCATCTTCTTCTAAAAAACCTGACCTTGCATGACCTTGATTATAGAAGTGGCTGCGACTCGACACATTTTGAAATAGATGATAAAACATTCTTTGATGAATGGCCGGAGTGTGAGCTCATCCCGGGTGAGGTAAATTGTAATAGAACGAATGTTAAGGTTGTACTGGACATCTCAGGTTTACCTTGTTTTGTCTCCCCGCTGGTCGAGGGTGTCTGTAAGTCATTTTCCGAATTTATTGGTATTGCGTTATACTGTAGTGTATCTCTAAATTGTCGTCCAATGCCAAAGAGTGAAATATAAACAGAATACAAAAACAAAAAATGAAAAGTTTCTGTTTTTTTTTAATGACCATAATTATGTTAGTTATTACAATTCCCAGACACTGGTGATTTGTCACTGTTACAAACAATTGATGCTTTTTCTCCGGGTTGTGGGGGAGAGGGGGTGTCAGATTGAAATGCTATTTGGAGGGTATTTTTTCCGTGTATGAATCAATGCCTATATATGAATAAATGGAATAATAATTCCTTCCTGAAATAGAAAGGAAAAAATATAATATATGAAATAATAAATAAATAAATATGTTCAGAAATATATGCTGAAGTATTTAATTAAATAATGAAATTTAATGTGAATAAACAGATAAATAAGTAGGTACAGGTAAGTGAGACACTGCGCCGATGAGTAATTAAATAAAGACATAAGAGAATGCTGGGTGTCGGACCCAGCTGAAATCTCTTCTATCCCAAAATGGTCAATCACAGCAATTCTTTATCTCAAGAAAGCTTGTTTTCTTTAGTTTATCTATGGAGGATGTTCAAAGAACCAATTTCCTTGGAATTTACAGCTACTTATTTTTACTATTATTATTATTTTGTTTACAGACTAAACCGTACGTCACCAACGTTGCAACGTGTGATGTGTGGGCATTTAAGATTATGGATGCTCCTGGTCCTCCTTTTGTGTATGAACCCACGGAACGGTGAGTCAGCTGATTGTCAGAGGGCAATTACACCCAGAACGCGTGCAACAGAAGTACAGAATAATCAGTTTGAAGTTATAGAGTGGAAATGCACTAAGTGGCATACATTTTGGAATAAATTTTAAGGGCTAAGTCGGATCCTAAAATCGGAATTAGGCTTTAAAATATCGACATCGACATTTTGTACTTTTCGGATGTTTACCCATTTAGGAATACTATCAACAGCACGGTTCCAGAACTGTATGAGGTTTAAGCTTATCGGGTCGAGCCTTTTGCCCGTTTCGATTTAGCATGACATGCTCATTGAGATCTGTTTTATTTTATGGGATCAATAGAACTTTAATTGAAGATGACAAGACTTTTCATTTCGTTCAATGATTTCAATCGGTTCAAAAGTTACCTCTCTTTAGATAGTTTGCTGCAAGTTGCATATTATAATATGTGATATTATGACAGATAGATGAAACGAATCATGTATTTGATGAAGACGTAATATAAAAACAAAAGGCGACTAGGTGAGGGGGAGGGGGGAACTGCAAGAATAATTCTCTGAGAAAAACCTGTTAGACTTTATAACAGAATAATCTAATACAGCATTAACATTTTACTGTAATAATTTACCTTCAACTTTCTCTAATCTTAATTTCCTCAGGTTCGAGTTACCGCCTTCTTTCTGTGGAGGGAAGAAGTGCAAGAAAGCCTGCAAGAAAATAAAGGGCAATTAATCCTGCGACGGAGACAGTAATATTCAAGAAGAATATTTCCTCTTAAGGGAGATATTGAAGTTCAAAATGGATAATTCCCCTTGAAGGTTGTTACAGAGTGGGTATTATGACTGCATTTTAAATCGAGAGGTATTTATTATTTACTCTTTCGTACCATGCCACACACTAAGAACAATCTGAATAAGTTTCATAAACAGACCTGCAGGGCCACAAATTTAATTACATTAAATTTCCTAACAATTTTGTCTAGATCTCTTACATACTAAAAGACAACATCAGCAGCATCAAATGAAAATTCAATAATATGTCACTAGAAGTCTCCTCTAGATTCCTATAAGATTAAGATCATTCTGACTCACTAACAATTTAAGTACTAGTTATATATCTCTCAGATATAGTCTGCCTACTATCTATCAAGCAATATACTAATGTCTCTGGCGACGATGTCCTCTCAGCTATTTGTGCCTACCGCTTATAATGGATCAAGCTCGTCAATATAAACTGACGTAGTTAAGTCTATTGGATCTACTCTAGGATGGGCTGGCAATCCCCAGCCTCATCCAGACAAATCAATCCCAATTCACAGATGTGTATGCCAAACATTCATACTCGTTGCAAGTCAATATAATTCTTTGTCTTGCATTCTTGGGTAGCACTCCTAGCATATGCGGCAATCCTGTCCTACTGGATAAATTATGTTCAGCTCCTCGTTCATTGTTGAATCATCAAAGGACAAACACTTACACTTGGTCCCTGGTATAGGAAAACCAGGGAACAGTAGACAATAGCAGTGGGCATATCTCATTCAAGCATATGGCTTCATCTCAATGTCTATAGTGGACTAGACATGAATCAACAGTCTTATGATTCTTCAGGCAGAATCGTGCCGACGCCTGCACAGATTGGAATTTTCTGTATGGAGTAATGGACATAGGTTTGGCTACGCTTTTATACTGTGCAGCCACCTGCAAATTACCGTCCAAATGCCTAGATTTGATTGGTGCATCCATGCGAGCTCATCTCGCAGTATTAATAGATTCTACGTGGGAGTTGGTCACGGCCTTGTACTAAAAACAGACAAGGTCAATTTAAAATGTCAAAACAATTACTGAAATCTTTAAACCCTCGTGCTTTCTACATTTTATGTACGAATTTCTGAACGCGACTAAGCGTCTTAAACTATCTATCCTTATTCACCCCTTCTCTTCCCTTCCAAGTGTTCATCAAAATCACGGGTTCGAGAATTGCACTGTCACTCCTAACTTATCCATTTATTCTATCTCGCCCCACTTTCTTTCCATCTCTAAGAAAAAGTGTTTCAAAAACAAACTGTTCACGAGAACAGTTCAAGGACAATTTACGCTGGTTATAATCAACGAGACCGTGAAAAATCAAGTCCTTGCAAGTCGTGACCCAGCACGACAATTATAGCATTAACCCCTGACATCCCCAACCCCAGTGGAAATTTTAAGAAAAATTTACACGATAGGATCGAAGAAACCACAAAGTTATTGTGGTGGGGGCCAAGTACTACTGTAGAAAAGTCAGCCTTAAGCTTGAGAACAAAAAAATCTAACTAAGAACGTGCATATTGGATGGACAAAAAGCATACAATTATTGATGCCACGTTCTATAGAATCTAGTCTATCGAAACATTCTTACTGCACACAATCAAACTTCTCACGAACATTTATAATAACAATGAGTATATCACTGTATACTGCTGGATTAAAGTATAGCTACAATCAAACAATCAGGCCTTACTGAAGGAATAGGCTCATAATTATCTAGTCAACACACATAATTGCTGCTTATATACACATTCACAAACAATATATTGTTAATTAAAATACTGTGGTATCCAATGGCAGCAGTAGCTCTGGTAGCTTGGTTTGCCATGTCTCCATCTCATTGACCCGCTGACAAGGGCGTCAGGTTTGTCAGAAGTTCAGGTCACAGTCCGGAATGACGCTGGTGGAAAGAGGATATTCACAAAAAAGGATTGTAAAACTGGTTCATAAAGTAATGAACAAGATAAATGTGAATCCATCCACCGTCTAGAATTGAGGGGGAAAAGTACTATCCAACCCCAATACAAGACAGACTCTGTAATAGAGTAATGAAATTGTGGGTCTGTCCTACAACGGATTTCCGTATAATGAAGCCGAAATAAAAACGGCGAAAAGTTAATTAGCTTAACGTTTACATTTCAAACTCGCGTGGTGCTGCCTTAAATGCAACAATAGTATAGAACTTTCTCAATTTAATAACAATATGATTTAATTTATTTAATCTCCGTATCGAATCCGGTATAGATGAGATGGCACGAGGCGATAGCTAGTTAATTTAATGCGCTTTACGCAAGCCATGCACACGTCAAGTGTCACAGTCATCTCGGTATATAATCATATCTGGCATTACGTTAGCTGGTCCACGTAACGCGGCCAGCCTAAGACATAATCGGTTGTATAAAAAAAAACTCTTCTCCACAACTTAAAACGCGACCACGCAGTGTCCTCTGTTACCACTGCAAAATCTCTCTCAACGCGACGAATCAGTGTTCTCTGTTAGCACTGGAAAAACTCTCAAAACGCGAAAATTCCCTTTCTTACCGGTCGGTCTTACACTGCCCGTCGGTCTTACACTGCCTGCGGCCTTACACTGCCCATAGGTCTTACACTGCATCTCCGCGTCTTACACTGCCTGCGGCCTTACACTGCCCTGAGGCCTTACACTGCCCTGTGGGGCTTACAATGCCTGTAAGAAGGTTCAACTCTCTCTCTCTCAATATACCACGTGTCTTTTATAATGACATTACCTCAATACTGATACGAACAAGTCCCATGAAACAATAAACTCTTTGCTCCTCGGGCGGCCGCTCAGCCGAAAATAACACCAATATTCACCACATATCCCTACTCAAAAAAAAGTCACCTCCCTAAGCAGCCTAGTACTGCCCTCTCGGGGGCTCGTCAATATAAAGACGAGATCGGTTATACATAATGCTTAATAAGCTCCATAGAACAGGCAGCATGCTAACTGCACGGGTTCCAACAATTCAATAAAAATGCTCACTCAAGCAGTGTTGCTACTGTACAACATAGGAGGATTAATTAAACGTCACTCATTAACCCAGATTACCCATGAACTCACTCACCGTGTCACAACACGTGAACGAATTCAGGTATGCAAGAAAAATTAAGTGTAAACAAGAAAGGTAAATACGATATAACGAATGTATAAAAAAGGTTACATTAGAAACAAGACGCAAGACTCACAAGGAAGACGAACGATAACAGACCCTACAAGTCCTAACTTATATTACAGAAAGTTTAAGAAAAAGACAGGAGAGACATCTTCCTAAAGAAATGTGAGGAAGCAAGAGGAACGCCACAATCAATACGAATAATGGATCCCTAATAGAACTATTCACAGTGAAGCAAATCCCCCCGAGTTATCAATAGCCACCAAGGCACTCCAATATCCTTCGTAATGGCAAAGAAGATATGCTATACTATGATCCCATCCAACCTCCCGCTCTTAAACTAAACATGTAGTAAAGGAAAAAAAGCCTGGAAACACTGAGAGCGGAAAGCACCTCGCCCTCCTCAAAACTGACAATCAGATGGTTCACTTAACTTTCTTTTGAGGAATTCAGATGGTGATGTCCTCAATCCATAGCTCGTTCCAAGCCCAAAAAAAAATGTTGTGTTTCTGTCACAGGTAGATCTCTAAGGTGAATGGTGTCCCTCGCCGGTGTCGTCGGGTCAATGGGATGATCAGCTCGTTATATGAAATTGAAAGAAAAAGTGATATTAATACAACTTAACTACAACCTAAAGTAAAAAGGACCTGAAATCACAATGTTATAACGGTACAATATTAAATAATGGAATAAAATGCAATAGATCTAAGGGTAAGTCTGTCAATAGGTTTTAAGAATAATTTATCTAAATGGCATGGCGTTCTTTAAGTTCTTTATGGGGTCCCTCTCCAGTGTTACAGGGTGGGTATTATGACTGCATTTTAAATCGAGAGGTATTTCTTATTTACTCTTTCGTACCATGCCACACACTAAGAACAATCTGAATAAGTTTCATAAACAGACCTGCAGGGCCACAAATTTAATTACATTAAATTTCCTAACAATTTTGTCTAGATCTCTTACATACTAAAAGACAATATCAGCAGCATCAAATGAAAATTCAATAATATGTCACTAGAAGTCTTCTCTAGATTCCTATAATAGTATGATAATTCTGACTCACTAACAAATTGAGTATTAATTATCTATCTCTCAGATATAGTCTGCCTACTATCTATCAAGCAATATACTAATGTCTCTGGCGACAATGTCATCTCAGCTATTTGTGCCTACCGCTTATAATGGATCAAGCTCGTCAATATAAACTGACGTAGTTAAGTCTATTGGATCTACTCTAGGATGGGCTGGCAATCCCCAGCCTCATCCAGACAAATCAATCCCAATTCACAGATGTGTATGCCAACATTCATACTCGTTGCAAGTCAATATAATTCTTTGTCTTGCATTCTTGGGTAGCACTCCTAGCATATGCGGCAATCCTGTCCTACTGGATAAATTATGTTCAGCTCCTCGTTCATTGTTGAATCATCAACGGACAAACACTTACACTTGGTCCCTGGTAAGGAAAACCAGGGAACAGTAGACAACAGCAGTGGGCATATCTCATTCAAGCATATGGCTTCATCTCAATGCCTATAATGGACTAGACATGAATCAACAGTCTTATGATTCTTCAGGCAGAATCGTGCCGACGCCTGCACAGATTGGAATTTTCTGTATGGAGTAATGGACATAGGTATGGCTACACTTTTATACTGTGCAGCCACCTGCAAATTACCGTCCAAATCCCTAGATTTGATTGGTGCATCCATGCGAGCTCATCTCGCAGTATTAATAGATTCTACGTGGGAGTTGGTCACGGCCTTGTACTAAAAACAGACAAGGTCAATTTATAATGTCAAAACAATTACTGAAATCTTTAAATCCTCGTGCTTTCTACATTTTATGTACGAATTTCTGAACGCGACTAAGCGTCTTAAACTATCTATCCTTATTCACCCCTTCTCTTCCCTTGTAAGTGTTCATCAAAATCACGGGTTCGAGAATTGCACTGTCACTTCTAACTTATCCATTTATTCTATCTTGCCCCACTTTCTTTCCATCTCTAAGAAAAAAATGTTTCAAAAACAAACTGTTCACGAGGACAGTTCAAGGACAAAATTACGCTGGTTATAATCAACGAGACCGTAAAAAATCAAGTCCTTGCAGGTCGTGACCCAGCACGACATTTATGTCATTAAACCCTGACATTATTTTTGTCTTGAAAGCTCACTTAGTTGAACCCTGAAGGAGATTTGGGCCATGCCTTGTTCTTCTTTTCTTTAACTGAGGCAACACTTACAAAATAGTGTCAACTTATCATAGCAAGCCACTCACAAAACTTGCAAGAAGATATTGACGCTTTCCCTCAGGTTATAGAATATTAACTTACAGTCCTCCTTAAAGACGTTTTCGATGTTTCAGATAAAGGTTAAATGTGACAGAAATCGGTAGTTTATTATATTTACGTAAATTCTACAAGCTTCATAATTATGTTTTGATACATTGCTACATGTTATTTTCACTCAGACAGTGCATCATTTGAAGACAGTGTGAGCATACTTTCTGTTTGATGTGCAAACGGGACACTATGCTGTCGTATAGATCTTTCTCGTATTTGTCCAAGTGAAGTAAAACTGCTCAATTTGATAAGAGTTCAGTTTGGATGTTTTCTCTACCGAGAAAGTATGGAGTGGCTGGAGTGTTAGCGCATACAGGTCTAACATTTCACAATGCAATCCTGATATCTCGACATCAGTGGGACCGTCTGACCTGTGTCGGGTAAAGAGAAAGTCGAAATAGCAGATTAGTGGTGGAAGAGAAAAAAAAAAGGGGGGGGGGGTGGGGGGAGATCACACATCGCCATAATGGGAAGTGTCCAATAAATAACGCAATTATGTCTCCTTTTCTTTTAATTATCGGCATATTGCCACCCGTTCCTCCAATATCACTGTTGTGCGGAGCAGTTGCGTGGGAAAGATTTACTGATATCGGAGAAATGCTGTAGCTATCACATGCGCAGTCCTTTACTGTTGTTGTTGTTTTTTTTACCCTCGACCTGACTGTTTCTTTAGAAGTGATGATACCGATACATACACAATACGGCAGTTAACCGAGAGATCTAGGTCAAGGCCTAGTATCAACGGCGCACGAATGTTCTGTGGGGAAAAAATAATTTTCTAAATATATACTCTCTGGTAGTACTCTGTACCTTTACTGCCGTACGCTTATGCAAGGCACTCCACACTCGCGTTACTGAAGCCAAGGGTCATCCTCTGTGTCCACACACCCCCTCTCCTACCCCTCCCCGCCAGCACCGCAAACAGAAATAAAGAGATCTTATATGCGGGGAGTTGCGTGGGCATTTTTGGTAGCACAGTAGTAGATCTAGTGCACTAGTTTTGCCGCGTTCGGGGAGAAATATGTCGATATAAGAGGAAAGAACGGATCAACACGTCGAGTTACGGGGAAATATTTAGTAGCATTAGAGAAGCATTAGGTTGGGACTTAAAAATTGTGTCGAGTTACCCAGAATGTCGAGAAAAGCCATGTCGAGATAAGTGGATTGGACTCTATATATGACAGCCGTCCGACCTGGCGCAATTCCAGATTCTGAGAGCCGTATAATAACGTATCACAATAATATTTGAATTAGAATCACAAACCTGCCGGTGCTTGGTTTAGGCTAAAATAAATGTAATAGGAACTAACTTCAATACTTTTGCAATTAGTAAGACTAACACTCGAAAGTTATAGCACGATCATAAGTTATCATCTGTTCTAAGATTGTTTTTAGTTTGGTCACGTACTGATTTGATAATTCAATAATTTCGCCTTTGGTATCGACTTTCTGGTTTCAAGTGGCACGTTTCCCGTTGTCCTATGTCAAAAACCTAGGCAAATGTATGAACATTCCTGTGCAACAGCTTCTATCTTTATTTGAAAAGTAACAGAACTGCATTTAACTAACTGTATCGACTTTGAGAAATTTTGCTGCAAATTTGGTTCAGTTTATGAAGCGAATGGGCCACCACATGGAAGAAATGCAAAGACGTATTGAATACTACAAAGGAATAACTCAGACTGCATCTTTGCAGTTTAAACAAAAAATACATGGGGAAAAAAGAAATTAATGTTCAGGAGATAAATAAATAAATACATAAATAAATAAACAAAAAAAATAAACAAATAAATAAATTATATGGCCTTTAGCGTCTTTACAGACGGTCTTAGCAGCTAGAATATTCACTTTCACTTTGACTGACAGCTTCTCTCGTGGCTTATTCTACCAATGTTTGACCCGAGAGTGCGATGGCAGTGATTGCAGGTCAGTCTTTTGGGTTCACTTTGGCGAGTGTTTTCATTCCGCCTCTGTCGTTTTGTCAGGTATGTTTCTTTTGCCTTGAAGTCTATTGCGAGCGTGCCACTGCGCAATTTTTGTCTCCATCTGCTTCGATCATTTGCAAGGTTCTCCCATTCATTGGGGTCGATGTTGAATGCTTTCATCGTGACCTTGCAAGTGTCTTTGAATCGCAGATGTGGCCTACCTCTGGGTCGGTTGCCAGTAGCAAGTTCCCCGTAGAGAATTTGTCTGGGGATGCGATCATTTTCCATACGGTGGAGATGTCCAAGCCACCGCAGTCTTTTTTTGCCTAGGAGAGCCTGAGTTGATGGAATGTTGGCTCGGCTCAGAACTTCGATATTTGAGATCCTGTCTTGCCACTTGATCTTGAGAATTTTGCGTAGGCAGCGCAGGTGGAAGGAGTTGAGGGATCTTTCATGTTTGGAGTAGGTGGTCCATGTCTCTGAGCCATACAGCAGGGTGCTTAGGACGCAAGTTTGGTACACGAGTACCTTTGTTTTGATGGTCAGCTTGCTATTGTTCCACACCCTTTTTGAGAGTTTGCCAAAAGCTGTGGCCGCCTTCCCTATTCTGGCATTTATTTCAGTTGTTATGTCTGTGCTACCACTGATGGTTGAGCCTAGGTAGCAGAATTTTCCCACTTGCTCCAGAGGAGAGCCATTCAGCATGATTGGGTTGGGGTTTCTCAAGCCTTGTGTCAAAACTACAGTTTTTGAGACACTGATCTTTAGCATGAATTTGTCACAGGCTTTGGCAAGGCTATTGATGAGAGCCTGGAGCGTGGTTTCATCGTGGGCCACGATTGCAGCATCATCTGCATACATGTAAATAAATAAATAAATAAATAAATAAATAAATAAATAAATAAATAAATAAATAAATAAATAAACAAATGAATAAATAAATAAATACATTTAAAAAATAATAATAATAAATAAATAAATAAATAAACACATCTGCACTTTCGAGTTTCTAAAAGACCGTTGGTCATACCGCTCTTATTTACTTGAAATTTGAAAGGTGCCTTCCTTTCGACCTGCGAAAGGTTCTGTTTCAGCTCTGGAAAACTTGAAATAATGCCCTTTTCATTGGTTTACTTTGTGTCGCTGATCTTTCCTCCACTCCATTTTTCTCCACAAATTTAGTGCGTGTTTATGTACACATGAGGCAAAAATGTCACCACTTCCTGCAAAATTCTCGGTGCACGCCACTGATAATCATAATTTTGTTGTGTTCATCTCTCGCTGAATTTTGTGGATTACTTCACGCAACTCGGCATCTATGATAATCTTTCTTTTTATGTCTGGAGTTTTTTTGTTTGTCTTTTGCCGTCCGAAGAATGGTGAAGTCACTTGTAAGTAAATACTTAATTAATAAACATTACTTCC
This sequence comes from Onchidella celtica, assembly GCA_963931925.1. Lineage (NCBI taxonomy): Eukaryota > Metazoa > Mollusca > Gastropoda > Systellommatophora > Onchidiidae > Onchidella > Onchidella celtica. The sequence continues at coordinate 43,281,595 of OZ007581.1, read as the reverse complement.
TCACCGGGCACTTCACGTGGTCTTATAAAGCTCCAACTGGCAATACAAGCAGAGCATTATGCAGTTTATTACTGTTTACTTAATTATTATTTTCTCGAATACAGGATTTATTTCTTTGAAAAAAAAACGAACACTGTTTAAAATTCAAAGTGATATAGCAAGAAGATGTAAGCATACTGAATTCATACGAAACTTTACAGGCTGGACTGTGATAGCGTTTGTTAGCCCAGACCTTGTAACCGTGATGCCAGTTGTAACTGTGTCATAATGGAAACCAATCGTTTATCACCTCTAAATGATGATCACACTTTACTTTGGGCTAGGCATTTGGTGGAATTTGTACTGTTTCAGTATTGGAAAAATCTTCACGTTTGATAAAGTGGGTTGGAATCTTACTGTTGCGGCTCCGAGCTTCGTTTCTAAGAAACATGTCAATTTCATGATTTCGCGGTTCAGCCAGAGTCCCACCATATTCTCCACACATGACCTGCATTGATGAAGACGGTAATAAAATATCAATATAACTGATCCACCCTTAATAATAATTATAATGGCTTGGTCTGAAACAATTGTTTGTTTTTTTTCTTAGTGGCCATAAACACCAATACGTCTGATCATCTACTTAATCTAATGACATAGTTACGTCTACTCTTAGATCTATGTTCCCTACTTCCCTCTGTGACAGGTGACGTAGTTTGTTACTGAACTTCGTATAGAATCTCAAGTATGCAAAGAAAATCAAAATTCTGTAGTGTTGCCATGAATTCTGTTCTACCACTTTGTGGTTTCTTCTGTTGTTTCATCCAATGAATAAATTTGATTTGATATAATAATTAAAACGTTTAATTACTATTTTTAGTTTCTTCCTATTCCTTCACTGACAACTTGTTTTTCCCTATTAAGACTTGTCAACGACAGACAGAGACAACATACCTTTGCGCCAATCCAAAACCGAGTTAGTGGAGCAAAGAAATAACACTTGCCTTGGAAGCTCTTCCACTGGCCCTGACACGAGTTTTCGACTCGACCTGGAAAATAGATAGGGGATATAATTGTGCGTGCGTGTTTAATGTTAAAACTTATCATTCATCTGTATTTTATTATACGTAGGCATGTGACAAACAGAGGGACAGACAGACAGATAGAGAGAGGAAGAGGGGTATACTGAGTACAAGGATGTCTATGCCGTGTGTAAAAGCTGCATTCAGCTACCATCTGATCAGGGAAATGTCTAAAGTAGTGAAATAATTGTGCTAAAATACAATAAAATTGTTGCCCGCCCGGAAACTGGCGACACTTAATTTTCCAAACTAAATTCTCTCAGACTCGGTGCACTGCCTGGTTATGCAATGCTTTAGAATGGCACTATCACCTTATCAGCAGAATAGCCCAGCTTACGCCGCCCTGCCTTACAGAAATATGTTTCCCCGGGGTACATATCATTTGGGGAACTGCTATTTGGGGAACTCCTGCCCGATACAAACCTATTCGATATTATCGAATCAATGTTGGGAAAAAGGGACATCTCTGATCACTTCATTGCATGAGTGATTTTGATAGTAAGCGGGCAGAATGTGCGGTTGGGCAGAAAGCAAAATTTCGTTCAAAGATACACGTTTGTTGAGTTGTTGAGTGCAGAATTTGACAAGGTGAGTTGGCCTCAGTTGTTTTTTTTTTGTTGTTGTTATCTTTGTTGTTGATGTTGTTGTTAGTGTGCGAAACGAATGGGATATATAACGCAAGCCAAGCCAAGTCCAAGTTTAGTTGCAAGTAATTTAGCCTGTTATAATGGAGCTGTACACAATGGAGACGACCAAAGGAAAGCCTGCGGTTCTTTTAAACGGATTTATGTACAGATTAAAGAAAGAGACGGACACCTATAAATTTTGGACATGTACGAAGAGCACTTGTCGAGGAAAACTGTCGACTGAAGCAATTTATTGGAAAACGGAAGAGGCAATTAACTTGGTGTTAAAATATCGACACGGAGAGAAAGTATTTGTCGAAATAGTATCGACAGAAATTGGTTCCCCAAATGCACTGTTTTTGATAGTTCCCCAAATGAGAAGTTTTGCAGTTCCCCAAAAGATATGTACCCTTTCCCCGGAATGCTGATCTGCATTATTTAAAAACTGTGATCAATTTTATTTAATACTGCCCAAGAAAGTGTCGTCAAGTTCCTGACAGATAACACAGGAACAAGGAACATGTAATTTGTTTTAAACAAAGTACGGACAGGAAAGATTACGAATGTTTGACTACAAACCCAACGTGGAAATGATAGGCTTCAGCTTCACAAAGTACATTATTATATGGGACTTTTCAACAAATTGTAGTAATCGGTGTCCCTGAGCTTTTTTAAATTACCAATTAAACACCTTGAATGCAATTGTGATTTTGCCTGTGAGACAGTTTTGCATGGCCATTTTTCTGATCATGCTTAACATTTTATTGATGAAGATTTTGAAAGTTCAAGAGATCGAGGTATGCTAAAAACACGTGTCCCTCTGACTTTTCACGAATTTCAACGGTAAAAAACATTAAAAACTTATTTTTATTTCATCACTATTTTTTGTGACGACATATTATTTTCAATTTCCTCTGAGTGATAACAATATTTCATCCTGACGCTATGTCTTTTCACAATGTTGATGTTTATCTGTGTCCCTCGGATTTCGTGTCTTCTCCTTTACCGTGAGGTTTTTCACTCTGACATTCAAGAAAGCGAACTTTAAGACACCGGCTTAATTTTTTTTATAGGGATCGTTCACTGTTTTACCCAAAAACAATCAACATGGAAGGGTGCAGTGATCAACTATGCGGTCAGAAGGCCACAAAAAAGACAAGCAAGGTGGGTTTTAGATAACGTCAACATCCGTTACCCTTATTTATACAACGTTCTGAAAGGGCCATATACAGAACTAGCCGACCCGTGCAAGATATATCGTGCAAATCTTCCATGTACTGAGAGCAACCGTATATCTAGATCTAGGCTACATTAAAACGGCATTTGGATTCCATGCTATGACTAATAGAACTTACTGTTACACCACAATTTCACACAGAATTCTTTTATTCAATTACCCGTTCTTCGAACGGTTTCGTTTCTTGGTGCGGAACCAAACTTCCGCGTTCATTCGGCGCATGAAAATGGTATCATTCTTCCGGTTCACTCGAAAATGGTGAATTAAAATAGAATGACCGAAAAAATATATTTTGATAAATTCGGGGACAGGAGTTTTCGTATGGTTTATGTGACGAAAACCTTTGTATGTAGATACCGTCGACGTGTGTAAAATTTGAAGCGTGCGGGCTAAATATTAACGGAGGAGTAGGCTAGTATGTGCTCAGTCATTTGGATTTATATAATGTTAGTAGGCAAAAAAAGGCAAGTAATTGTATTTGGTGCCAGTCACGATTTTTAAAAACATTTATTCCCCATATCCGTTACCGTCCCATTCCGTTACCGGAAGTAGAAACTAAACAGTAATGGAAAAGAATATAGGTCTGCTCCCGAGGAAATTTGCAAAAAAAAATAAATCAAAATTTGGAACAAAAAATGCAAAATTTGGAACCTGAAAATGTCAAGTTTTGCACACAAAAAAATTGCATTGGTTTTTCTTTAACAAAACTTCTAAATTAAATGTATTTCAATTATAATAAAGCTCACAGTTCAGCATCTATAGTTTTTCCAGATTAAAAACAGAAACATAAATAACTAAATAGAGATTTCCTCAATGTTAGACTCATGTAAGTTTTTAAGATTGTATGAAACTTCAAACAGTACGAATTCAAACCACTGATCTTATTCCATGACTAATTTAATTTTAAGAAAAAAATCACTTGCAGCTAAACCGCTCATAGTATACATCTCTATTCTCCCTTCATCTAATAAAAAAAAAAAAATCACTACTACTGTACCAGAGTTGATTTGACTATACAACAAAGCCGAAACAAGCGTGCTGTATACTCCCGTTGGAATATGCTTTACTAATCTTTTTACTTAGTTACCGGTAAGGAAGTTCTTTACCAATTTATAAAGTAGCTATTGAATGAGAATGTACTTTACTAATCAATAACTTAACTTTATTAATGAATTGAGAATGTACTTTATCATGATCAATCTGTAACGCAGGTACCAAACTATTTATATGTTAGTTAATGAATGAGGACGTACTTTGCCAATCTATAACTTCATTAATTAATGAGAATGCACTTTATCAATTATAACACCTTTGTTGAATAAGAATGCACTTCAACAATCTATAATTACCTTAGTCAATGATTGAGAATGTACTTTACCAAGCTATATCTTAAACTTAAATGAACAAGAATGTACTTTACTGTCTGTACTTTCTCTCACCTCCATCTCTGAGATACTACTGTTTCACAAAATACCCTGCAATACATCCATTTATTTCATGCTGTCATTCCAATTTGCTGCTTTAAAAGGGCGTAATGTTTGTTTTTATTATAATATAAGCGCAACAATGTTACCCATCAACGAATGTTGCAGAGACGATTTGGAATGACTATCCGTAGATGCTTTGTTTAAAGGAAACGCGTCATATGAAGAACACTTTGAGACATTTTTTTTTATTAAAACCAAAACAATCGTAAATATTTAGATCAGATGCTTGTTATCCATATAAAAAATAATTTACAACTGAGCACGTAGCAGTTTTGATTATTGTTGGTCTGTGATAGTCACACTGTCCTAGATTCTAGAGCGATTCTTCCACTATTTTCTATAATTAACTTTCACTTTACCACCGGCTACCCATATAATTGTTTACCGTCGCGCCATGGCTAGCAACTAAGCAAGTCAGTTCCCACCGATGTCGCTTGACGCTGGTGCTAAAGTGACGGGGAGCGCCCAACTTCAACATTCTTAGAACGTGTCCATTTTGAAAGGTTTTTGCCTGTCCTTCGCAGTTGTCTTCTCTGCAGATTTCGCGTCGGGTTTGGGTTGTTTTCTTGTCACAATTTTTCGGTTAGACTTGGGATACGATAGCATTTGGCGCGAGAGAGTCAGTGAAAGTAACGCTAGGCCCAAGCAAGGGGAATCACTGTGTTTAGCTGCACCGGCATTAAAAAAAACTTCGCTATTTTCAATCGTAGAACATAATAATTATTTTCCTAATAATGCAGGCGATTTTTTCCAAATTTGGCAGGATTTTGCGGACAATCACAGATTGATAGAGAGAACGTGTGGAAAGGAAGACGTTGCAGAGTCATCTATCTAATTGGATTTTTGGGTTTTTAAATTGTATTAACCTATTTAAAGGACAACCTTCTTTTTGTAGTTGCAAGGCCGTATCTGACTTGCCGTGTATAAGAGTAATAATAAATAATTCTGCAGGATGAGCTCGCATGGCTGAGACAATCATATTTAGAGATCTTGACGGTGGCTTGCAGGATATTATATGAGTGGGATCAAGACCCCAGTAATTTATCACATGTAGATAGAGGTACCCATTTACGAGGTGACTGGCAGCGTGACGCAGCCGAGCAGTCCATAATCAATGTTCGAGAAGCCCATGATAGAAATAGCTCCAGAGCCATAGCGTACCGGACCCTGGTCCACCAAAGCGATACTCTGAAACCACACTCACAATTGCCGTGAGTGTGCCAATGGTAAGGTATTTTAACGCATTGTTTTATCTACCAGGAATTCAGAAGTTCCCAGCATTATACGAAGTGTCCCAAGAGCCACCGCCAAGCAGCGACATTGTTGCATATAACATGTTTGTTTGTAATTGAATCGGCGTGTGTTGAAGAAGTGAAGAAATGTAACATGTATTATTTATCAGTAAGAAGTCAGTAAAGTAGAATCTATATTTGATGAATTAGCAAGTGCCAGGACCATTATTTTGTGAATTAATAACATCATAGGTCCTTGGACAGTGAGTCTTGTGACTTGTAGCAGTAGAAAGAATAACAATTGTTTCCACTTGTGAAGTACTTTCAAGTGAACATTAACATTGTCATTGGAGACTTTTACTCCAACATGTTAACTTTGTCATTGCAGTTGCCTTGAACTGCATTATATATATTATTTGTTTTATATTTGAATAATTATATTGTTGTGGTTCTTGTCAAGAGCAGGATTAGGATCATAAATGCCGTGCTAGGCCACGGGTTGAATTCAGTTTTTTAAATCTAGTTATAGTGAAGTGTCATTGAGCTTTTCTCGTGCGCAACGTTTTGAGTAATGTTTTTCGACAAAAAAAATGTAAATGGTTAAAAAGGAATATGTGTAGGTAAACCAGGGATGGCAGAGCAGCTCCAGTTCGTGAGTTAATAACATTGCTAGAGGGTGTGAGGTGGTTGTAATTGATTGTTGACATTCAGTGGTTCGTGAAAGCACGAGTTGTTAATTTTTCGTGCTGAGTCAATTTAATAAGATTTTTGGATTTAATTGTTATTAACCTATTTAGATGACGACCTTGTCTGTCTTAGTGCAAGGCCGTAACCGACTAACACATAGAATGTATTAATAATGCAAGATGAGCTCGCATGGCTGCACCAATCAAATCTAGGGATTTGGACGGTAGTTGCAGGTGGCTAGACATTATAAAAGTCAGCCCATACCTATGTCCATTATCACATGCAGAAAAGTTTCCTTTTGCGAAGTGGCCGGCTAATTTCGAGCCAGTTCGAAACAGAGACGCAGCAGAGCAGTCCATCTATATGAGGAGCCTAGAAATGACGAGCTCCAGCTAATAGCTACCCGGACTTTGTCCACCATCCAACGCTCTTGTTGATATTGCCTGGTTCTTGATAGCCAGGGAAAAATGGTATGCATTGTAATTGTATGACAGAATTCAGACGTTACCAGCAATATGGGAGTCTGCTCCTAGAGTCACAGCCAGGCAGTGCCATTATTATAATATATGACTTGAGCCATTGCAATTGATGTGGCGTGTGCTGAGACAGCGAAGGCTATAATTTGTATTAAATATCCTATGAGTCATTAGTTATATTTGATCCAGTACTAGGACCTTTTAGTCCATTCTAACATTGTATTCTTATTTTGCAGTTACCCTGATAGTCATTTCATATATATATGTTATCTTTATTTAGCTAACTCAATACATTATTGTGGCCCTACAGGCCTGACAAAACTATTTCATTTGAGTTGTTTAATTAATTCCAGTAGGAAAGTTTAGTGTGTTCGTCGAGTGTGCGTTTTCCTCCATAATTGCAGTCATTTGCTATAAACCACATTCGCGACAGTTCTGCAGGCCTGACGAAACGAATTCTTTTGGTTTCTTTAGTATTTTAAATGTGAAAGTTAGTGTGTCGGTCCGAGTGTGGATTTGGACCTCTCCCAGTAAGCAATCAAATGCCATAACCCACTTCGTGACGCTATACATAATGTCGCATAATTTCATGAAAAATGTGATCAGCAGTAACAAACATAGCATGAAAATTCCACACTGTGGGCATATTTGTGTTAGATCATTAGACAAAACCGTTTTGGTAACGGAAGAGAATTGCCAGTAACGAAAGAGAACAATTTGTAACCCAAAAGAAAATGAAAACATTTGTTTTGGATCTAGAATGCATAATGTTATGATGTCACAATATTTGGTGAGAAATGTCAACAGTAGTAAGAAATTGAACGTAAACGTATCATGTTGTGAGCTTATCAATTGTGTTAGATTTTATAAACAAAAATATTTCGGAAAAGGAAAAAAGAGTGACACGTAACAGAAAATAACTACTGATAGCTGAAAAAAGTAGGTTTTTTAAAATGTAAATATCCCACTATCAACCTCCCCAGGCCTTTTTTCTTTCCCTCTCCTATCCCAACCCCCCCCCCCCCCCACACACACACACACCCTATACATAGCCCATTGCAGGCTCAGATTAGGTTTACTATCGTGCGTAGGTAAATCTTTGTACTTTCCCCTTTACATCTCCCTGAAACACTGCCAGACTGTCTCTTACTTTTCTGGTCTGTCTCTGCCCCCCCCCCCTTTTCTTCTCTCCTCTCTCTCTCTCTCTTCCTTCCACCCTCCCTCTCGTATTAATATCATTCGTCTAATAAGTGATAACATATCTTGGTTTCTGCTTTTCAATTGTGTCTCTTTGTATAGCGCACATTCATTTATGCATTTTGTACCACTGTCTTTGCTTCACAGAAACAAAAAGGAAATTTTTTGACACAAGCTGAAAAAAATGCGGCGATATAGAGAGAAATTAAGCCTGAACACATTGCGCAAAGAGGCATCTTTGGTGAAAGATCACCAGAGAAAAAAAGTACAGTATAAGACTGTAAGTCAGATGAGCGAAAAAGAACACAGACTGACAAAACGAAGATGGAGGGCAGCAAAGAAGAAGGAAAGGACCAAGGATACCTCAAAATATTCAAGATAAAAAAAATAAAAACAATCCTTACTGGGAGGTGCAAACGAATAGGGCTCTGCACAGTGAGTTGCTACGTTCGCAATTGAATAGAGAAGAACATTTGAAAGCATCGTACGAGAAAAGAGTTCAGCGATCAGCTCCAAAAGCCAAAGAGGCTGTCACCCCGAAAAGTAAGACAAGACAATTGTTAAGACATTGCACAGCAAAGACGTCTCCGAAATGTCCTGTCGAAAGGACTTTAGAGTATCATTTCGCCTTCACCACAGAGCTTCAAAGATTGCAGAAAAACCAACGCAAGACATTAGTTCAGCTAAAACATGAAGCGATTCTACAGAAGTATGGGTTTCTGATGAAATTCAGGAAAGATTTTTGGCGTATCCAATCCTCATCATTATGAAAAGAAAGGGACAGTATGCCCTGTCACAGAAAACTTGTTTCTGATTTTTTTGTCTGAAAGGATGTTTCCAGAATTCTACCAGGGAAAAAAACACACCGTGACAAGAAAAGGTGTCATGAAACAAAAGAGACTTTTGAATGACACTGAACTTTTACCAGAGTGCCCAGGTCTTGAAATTGATATTAGACCTTATTTTATTATCTAACGTGTTATTCATTCAGGAAGTTGGTCAGCTTTCATGCAATCAGGAAGAAGATCCGCTTGAAAATTTTCGAATTTAACTTTTAAAAAAATGTTTTTTCTTGTAGGGATATCTTTCTGATGAGGAAAGAAATTTAATCATAATGTGTTTTGCACAATAAAAGGTAAGAGATCTTAATTACTTGCTTTCATTTAAAGCTCATGAGGCTTTAATACTTTTACATCAAAACTGTTCAGACACACAAGGATAGTTCTCATTCCTTTTGTTTTTTATGATTATAATTAAAGACTGTACATGTATTCCCATTTATTGTGTTGGCAGGAAACCTGTGCTAAACTCCTTTGTTTGTGTATTTTTCTTGTAGTACTCTTTTGCTGGTTTGCATAGACCAGCGAGATTGAGCCCCATTTTAATGATTGCATAAACATCTCTTTTAATCGTGTCATTTGTACTATGATTTCTATCAGAAGCATGAGATTGTGCATGGCTTTGTTGAATGTGTGTCAGTTTTTAGTAAAACCACTAAATGTAGTTAAACAGATTTGATTAATTGCCACTCAGATGTCTTTGTTACTCCTTTCCGTTACTATCTTTTTCTCTCCATTACTAATGTTTCTTTTCCGTTACCAATTTTCCCCTCCGTTACCAACTACCTTATGGGGCCTTGCCTACAACCTGTTGTTTGCTGAATCCAACTGATGGACTCAGACATTCAATCATGTGGACGTTTGTACATAAAGTTGATTTGAACAATACCCCTTGCGGGAATGCTGTTTTATCGGAAACAATTATGGTTCAGAATTTCATTTTTTTTTAAATTCCATAACCAAAAGCATCATACTAACAACATGTCCTTTAGAAAAGAAAATCGGAAGCACAGTTATTTAGCTCGCTGTGATTCCAATTAACTGTGAAAATTGAAATGAAGTCAAATTATGTGTATAAAGTTCATTGTGCTGCCGAAAGAGGTCGGTAACGGAAAAGACAGTGCCACAGGGGTTACCTCTTAGCAATTGAGCATGTCTCCTTTATCTGCAACAATTAAGCTCAAAATGTCTGAATTGTGGCTGTGGAGATACACACAATTCATCAGTCAAAAATTTGAAACTCTGGCTCAAAGTTGGCTTTTGCAAAAATGCCGGATCAAGATTACTACAATTTTATTTAAAAGCCCCATATATAATAAACAATCTCACCGCAGTTTTAACAAGACCCCTCGCCGTTCATAAGGCTCGGTTTGCCTGAAATTTTACATGTGCCTCCCTTTTGTCTTGTGGAAGGTTCTTTTTCTAGCTTTGGAAATTTCAGTAGGAGGGGAGATGGGTTGTTTTTTTTTTTGCTTGCTTTGTGTCGCTAATTTTGCCTTCGTTTTTGTCTTTTCCACAAACCCATGACGTTATCACTTCCTGCAAAAGTTCAATATTAAACACAATGAACTTGTTGCCATTTCATGGATGTTGACGAGGTGGGTAAGGTGTTAACGTGCAAAGGGATTGCAGTAAGACTTACCTAACAACAAAATAAACAAACAACAAAATGGACGCACAGGGAAAAGCACATCCATTTTAGTCACCCAGAACTGAAACTGATAACAAATTTATCCCCGGCAGGGCCAAAGACCTTAGCTGGTCTGTAAAAAAAATAAACAAGATCTCCCACAGCTCATACTGTTGGGATTTACGTCAAAATTCAAAGGTCCCATCTTGCTGATTCGTGGAAGGTTTGTTATTATATTTTGTTTATATTTCGAAACTTGAAAAAGTGGAGAAGGATTTTTAAGGGGTTTTCCTTATGTCTCTGATTTCGCCTCCGATCTTTTTTTTTTTTTTTTTCACGCACATAACTATGAGTCTCAGTGCAATAATTACAACAAATATTGTGTCCATCTTTATAACATTCATGTGTTTTGTAGATGATCCTATACAACAAGTTCGGCATCTATACTAACTAAACTTGTTTGTGTTGATTCCTTCCGGTCTTTTGCCATGCGCAGAACGGGCAAGACCTAGCTTGGGAAAAGAAAATTAAGTGAAATCCGTGTCTTTCCAGGTTTTCTCGGAGTTCTGGCTGTAAGTCTTGCAACCTGCTATTCTTTCCATGAACATAGATACTCACCAGCAAGAAAGAGAACGCTCACAACCATTAAAATCACCTTCAGCCCTTTAGTCTGGATCATTTTGTCTAGTCTTCAGACAAACTATTAGAGATAAAGTTTACTATAAATTTTGGAGATCCTGAAAAAAATTATGAGAAGCAGTCAAAATTATGGACTACTTACATATGGCATCAATTGGTACTCAGGAATGCTTTTTTGTGCATTTTGTTTTTTTAATGTTGAATCATTTTACAAATTTTTTTTTGTTCTTATCGTGAAAGTTGCGGCACACAACACGAATCCCCCCCCCCCCCCCCCGCCCCCGCTTTTTCTTCTCATAACCTTAACTTTGTTCCAAGCCCGGCTGTAATTACATTCTGTGATTTTAAAACCTATTATTATGTCAGTCAGCCAACATGGCTGTGTTGATAGGCTGAAAGTTACAGACCACATTTTGTTACACTCTTGAATACTTAATATCACAGAAAGTCTTACATTCGGCATTTCATTGGAAAAGAGTAATTTTCTAACGGGCATACATATGGATGATAAGTAATGATCGCCCCAACTCAAACCCTAATAAAACTATAAAAAAAAAAAAAAAAGGTCCAGCCATAATTTAGAAAACCTAACTAGAATTCTAATTTCTAATATAACCTTTCACCTACTCACGACATTAATAACTTACTGCTACCATATGGTCTGGCCCAGACAAAACAGATACCAGCATACGGGTAACACAATGTGTGCACGATCTATGTTCTCTCTACCTTTAAAAAGATGCTGTCAGCATCTGAAAGACTTGTCATTCATTCATTGGCTATCATTTATCCAATCAGGCTGGAAGACTTCGATTACCAAGTGTCGTAATATATAACACATCGATAGTTTTCGTTTGGCGTACACTCCATTTGCAAATGGTGGGGGTTGACCTTCAATTTTTTCGAATATCTTTTTTTTGAATATCTTTCAAGTGTACGTCTAGGAGCAGTTCCTTTTTTTTTTATTAATATTATTTTTGCCTGAAGAAGGCTCTTAATGACGGGAAGCTCGCCTTTAGTTTCTGATTATTTTCATAGTGCGGATTTTGCAACATGAATTTTTTTTTTAATTAGGGGTGGGAGAAAGGTGGGGGGGGGGGGCTTATTTTGAATTCATTAAAAGTCCTGCTGCGACTCCACAGATTTTCTGTTGTATTAAGATATTTTATAATACTCCATTATTTAAATTTCTTACTTTGAACAATGATACAGAATCGCAGTCATTACTATTTTGGCAATTCATATTTCGTTTTGACTCTGAGATCCAACTTCAGAGTGGATAAGTATGACAGGATATTCTTATTCATTCTAACAACAGGATTTTAGTTCATACAAATAAGAAGGGACATAGCATGAGATTGTGAACATGAAGTTATAATCCATTTGGCGACTTTATTGGGAACCACAGAGAACCACGTGGACAGGCCGACTTTATCCTTCCTCAGGACATGACTGGATAAAAAATAGTATTGACGTATTTAGCGTGTGCATAAACTTCACTGATACTTTCTTTTCATGACTGTAACTTTAGGACACTGAGATGTAATTAGTAATGTTGCTGTTTTGTGTTTCAATACCTTTGTTACCAACTCAATCATGGGTTACGCGATCAATCTTGCTCAGGGCCGGCATGGGAGGAAAAAAAAAGTATTACAGGAAAAAAAAATACAGGCATTTCGTTTTCCTTAGATGGAAAACACTCCTCGTTTTATTTCCCTGGGACAATTGCACCGTAGCAAGAAAAGCGATACTCTCGCTGTGCGGGCATATTTATAAGGCGTTCCAGATAGGAACAAGCTTCCCCTTTGAGGTTATACTGGAGAGAATTGCCTACTTGCTTACATGCCTGTTCTCTTTCTCTCTCTCTCTCTCTCTCTCTCTCTCTCTCTCTCTCTCTCTCTCTCTCTCTCTCTCTCTCTCTCTGTCTCTCTCTCTCTCTCTCTCTCTCTCTAGAGAGGTGAGAGCATGTCAGGGATGTAATCTTTTTTTTTATTTGTCTCTCAAATGGCGTGACAATGACAGGACCAGTTTTCAAGGAAATGCACGAACGTTCCCTATTGCATCAGACCTGAAGATTAAGGAAAACACCGGAAACGACATGGACAGAGCGACTGTATCTTTTCGTGCAACATGATTGGATAATAGTATGAGAGTCCATGGTGTATCTATGCATTTATAATTCGTTTAACATTATAGTTAGGATTTGTCAATTTCTTTAATATATCCGGCTTGCCTTGATCAATCACGGTCAAATTTTGCATAGCCCCCTGTTTCAATTTGTCTTAACAGGAAATTGTGATTTTTTAATTTCTTTTGGCATTCATAAAGGTTGAAATAATATTTTTCTCTTCATAAAATTATATAAGAAACAAGTTCGACACCAAATGGTGAACATAGGGGTTGTTTAAACTACCAACAGAAGTGTACCACTGACATGCAATTTTCTTAACTGCATAGGTGCATGTTTTGGGTAAACGAATTGCACCATTTAAAGAGAGGTGTTATACTGAATAAGAGAGAACCAAGAATTGAATAATATTCATATTATGATTACTTTTCATCTAACCCAACGGCCACATGCTAGGGCACAATGTGACCCTCAGTACTTGAGTCCTTCATATTGGCCCCCGGTAGCGGTGTGGTCATAGGCTTGTTTGCCTAAATCACAGACGAAGAATTGAGCAAACTTCCCGGACGCAGCTTCGAAGCTGGCGGCAGCAGGCCAGTGGTTGATTGATAGGGCAGATGGCAATATACCGTCACTCTGGCCTGGATATCGTGACACAGAGCATCCACCAGTATTGGTGTTCTTTGGTTTGGGTCTTTCACCCTAGTCATTTGGGACTGCGAGGCTGTGGAGTAGCCTACAGGCAGCCGGTCAGGCAATATGACTGTCCCTCTGGCATCCTCCTGCACCTGGATACATTTCCAGTCGTCTTGACCCTGTCTTGCCACTTGGATAAGTTGTGTCCAGGCGAGAGAGTGAGTCTGATGTTTGCGCAGCTCTTTCTCACTCAAAACAAATTCTTTGCGCCAGTCTTAACACTCACCTCGTCTTCTTTCATCTTTGTCTCGTCTTCTTTCCTCTCAAAATTCCAACGGCGATGGGCGAGTGCGGTAGCAGCAGGTTTGGATAGACTGGAAGCTGTTAGCACAGACCTACACGTTGGTGGCTGTGGGCTATGGTCGCTTCATCGTCGATTGAAGTGGAGGCGTGGGGAGGCAGCACCCACAGTAGCTGAGCAGCCTTATTTAAGGATAGCACTGCTCACCTCAACTGAGGAAGGGGCTAGAAAAGGTGCCCTAAAGAAAGCCCACTTCACATCACCCTGACTGGTATACCGCGACCAGTGGGGATCCCTTTTTGCGGTCGAAACAAAAAGAAATTCAGCTTACTCAGGCTAGGAGCCTGGAATATACGCACACTACAGGACAACTCAAACAACCCGGAAAGACGCACTGCACTTATTGCCATTGAGCTCAGCAGGTACAACCTGGACATAGTGGCACTCAGTGAGACCAGACTCCCTGATAGTGGCCAACTCAAAGAGCTCAGTGGTGGATACACCTTCTTCTGGAAAGGCAAGGGTGCAGTCGAACCGAGACAGCATGGTGTTGGGTTTGCAATTAAAAATGACCTTGTCAGAAACTTGCAGTCCATGGCAATTGAAATAAATGACAGGCTAATGACACTCAGGATCCCAGTTGGGAAAAGCCAGTCAGCCACCCTCATTAGCGCATATGCGCCCACCATGACAAACCCAGATGAAGCCAAAGACAAGTTCTATTCTGATCTAGAATCTGTCATATGCTCTGTCCCGGCAGCTGATAAGCTGATTCTCTTGGGGGACTTCAACGCTAGGGTTGGCTCCGAAATCTCAGCGTGGCCAAATGTTTTGGGCCCTCATGGAGTTGGTTCATGCAATAACAATGGGTTGCGCTTACTTACTTTGTGCGCTGAATTTGGCCTGTTCATTACCAACACAAAGTTTCGCAAAGAGAGGGGAACGGCGGATATGATATTTGCTGCCAGACAGATTCAGGAAAAATGCATGGAACAAAATAAAGCGCTGTATATCACATTTGTTGACCTCACAAAAGCATTTGACACAGTGTGTCGTGAAGGCCTCTGGAAAATCTTGGCGAAGTTTGGGTGTCCACCCGAATTCATCACAATAGTGCGCCAGTTTCATGATGGCATGCAAGCTGCAGTCAAAAGCAACGGCAGTGTTTCAGAGCCCTTTGCTGTCACAAATGGGGTAAAACAGGGTTGTGTCTTAGCCCCAACTCTGTTCAGCATCATGTTCTCTGCAATGCTACAAGAAGCCTTTAGCTCTCCTCCTCAAGGGGTAAGCATCAAGTACCGAACTGATGGCAGTCTATTCAACCTCAGGAGACTTCAGGCAAAAACCAAAACCAAAAGTACTCAAGTCTGTGACCTACTATTTGCTGATGATTGTGCACTTCTGGCACACGATGAGGATAGCATGCAAAACTGTGTTGATAAGTTCTCTAGTGCCTGTGACAACTTTGGCCTCACAATAAGCACAAAGAAGACGGAAGTGCTCCATCAGCCTACTCCAGACGACAAGTATCCTGTGACCCCAAATATCAAAGTCCATGACAGTCTTCTGAAGGTGTCGGAGAACTTCACCTATCTTGGCAGTACACTGTCTTCCGCGGCTCGTGTTGATACTGAAATTCTCTCAAGAATCAGCAAAGCCAGCTCTGCATTTGGCAGGCTTCGAAAGAGAGTATGGGATGTTGCCGGCATTCGCACAGACACTAAGCTGAAAGTGTACAATGCTGTGGTCCTTCCCACCCTACTCTATGGGGCTGAAACCTGGACAGTGTACCAATCTCATGCCAGAAAGCTAAATCACTTTCATCTGGCCTGCCTTAGAAAGATCCTAAGGATCAAATGGCAGGATAAAATTCCAGACACTGAGGTCCTCAATCGTGCCAAGGAATGGAGCATCTTCTGCCACCTGAAAAAAATTCAGCTACGTTGGGCAGGACATGTTGTCAGAATGCCCGACTCCAGACTCCCTAAGCAAATCTTCTTCTCTGAGCTCTCCAATGGAACGAGGAATGTTGGGGCCCCAAAGAGACGTTACAAAGACACTCTCAAGCAATCACTGAAGGCCTTTGCCATTGATGTGAGTGAGTGGGAAAAAGCTCTCGCTTGATCGTGCAAATTGGAGGGCGGCCCTTACCAGAGGCAGCAAAGCATGGGAAGCTGACAGAGTCCAGCAGGCTATCAAAAAAAGAGAACGGCGCAAGAAAAGGCTCAGTGGTACTGAACCAACGGAGCACTCTTGTCATTTATGCGGAAGGGTCAGCAGGGCAAAAATAGGACTTATCAGTCACATGAGAAGCCATAAGTCATGAAAGAACAGTCTTTCCATTCTGTCCTCTGTGTCCTTTAGTTCTCTTTATTGTCCATGTGTTGAAATTCTCAACAATTTCTGTTCTTTATTCCTCTGGTGTTGTTAAGGTCATCATCATACCCGATGGACGAACTATTATTATTATTATAATCTTTAACTTTTAATCACAAGTTACAGTGTACTTTAAACATTAAGAATTAATAATGACAAAAGGACACTTTTAATTTAAACAAATAAATCAACATAAGAATGTAATTAAATCTATGATTCTGCTAGACCAATCAACGTTCTGCTAGACCAATCAACGGGTGGGTCAATAAATACACGGATCCATGCATGGATTGAATAATAGAAAATGAATAATCAAGGATGGCGGATTCGCTCGTTGAAAACACTTGACAGTAACTGTCTACAAGGTCTTGGCTTATAACTATTCAGCCAAAGTTCTGTTAAGAAAACTGGCAAATTTCACTTAGGGCAGCCTAGATTAAGAGAAAAGTCTAATTATAAAGACACTGTATTAGTTAACTCTTACTGATTAAGACAAGGAGGCCACGAACTTAGCGAGAGAGGTCATCTTAAGAGCAAATGGAGGTTGGGAGGCCACAGGAAACCAGTTTTCCCTAAATCGGATCCTCGGGAGACCCATCTCGCAACATTGGGTGTGACAGAGTCTACTGTCTACTTTGATGTTATTATTTTTCATTAATCCTATTTTACTCAAGAGGGTCTGACCCAGTGAGAGGCCCTAGAGCTCACTTTTTTCATTATAACTCCCCCAACCGAATGTAAAATAGGGTTAAGAGCCGTATCCATAAAGTACCTACAAATGCTCGATTTTTTCAATTTTTTACCCCTCCCCTCATGTACATGTAAGATTTTCATTCACTTGATTTCACCACGCCAACAAGCCCTACAATTTCCACTGGACAAGCATACTGCCACAAAAATGATACATTTTTAATGTTCAGGATAAAGACTTGATGTTCATTTGCATGAACTATTAATTTGATTGTTTGGTTAGATCTAAGTTAAATTTTTAAGTAATCCTTTAACTCATTAGGTTGAAAAAAATATATAAATACATTTTTTTTTCATTATTACCAAAACGAAAAAGTTTAGGCCCGCTCCCCCGAAAGCCCCCCCCCCCCGCCCCCTTTCCCCAAGCACGCTTTTCACACAATGGGGGCAACAACTCCCGGACCCGCTCCCAGCCTCTGATCATACGCTTTGTCGCGGCTTCTAAAGATAGATCCCTAAGGATAGCCCTTTAGCCTGGCATGGCTTATAATATCGCGGCCTATGGCGGCTTCGATTAGACAGTCTGATTTGGGGCTAAAGCTGACAAAACTAAACTTATTAATATTATGACCCGTAACGTGGACCCTAAATTTTCAGATAATACAATCTCCCCCATCGTCCGGGGTCGTAGACAGGCCGAAATCATAATTATTGTTTACCTAATCTTTTGTTGTACCACTAAGCTTTTCGGCCTTCATTATTATTCTTGAGTATGTGATGCTTTGCTAAAGGCTTGACTGTGAAGTGGAAGTTAATTGAGGTAACAATTATACCGAGTAATAGGCTTACGAGCCGTGTTTGACTGCAGTGGATGAAGGGTGTTGTACCTTTAGACACGGCTCTCCAGGTGTGAAAGCAAACATTGCTTACCATAATTATAAAGGCTACAGTGTTGGCAGATATTGATTTGTTAAAGTTGACCACTCTCAAGTCCATAGTCTGTAGCATTGCAACGTGTGTGTGTTCGGAATGGGATGGGGAGGGGGGGTTAACCCTCCAGTGCGCAGACATGAATTGCCGCTTCAAAAGGAAAAATTGAACTATATAATTCAAAATTGTAAAAAAAAAAAAAAAAATGCAAAAACATAATATTATATACATGTATTAACTTGGAAAAATTTGCTTTTGATAAATTTTGGAACCCCTTTAGTACACTGGATGACATGACACGACCTCGAAAAGGAAAGACAGTTAAAGAAGGATCTCGAAGGTGTTTAATGATACTTTTTAGGTTATTTGTTTTCTACCTTTGAGTGAAACAATAGAGGCCGATGATAGAATGAAGGAAAAAAGAGAAAAAAGACAGAAAGAAAGAAGAAAGGAAGACAGACAGACACAAAGAAAGAAAGAAAGAAAGAAAGAAAGGAGTACTGGAGAGTTGAGAGAAAGGTTGAGAGAGAACGACTAGGCACAAGGAAAATCTTGCACAGACAAATCTTGCGGTAGATGGTCAAAGTAATGGACAGACTATAGCAAACACCAATCAGGGGTGAAGGATCAGACCAGAAGACTATGAGAAAGACAGACAAATATCTGGATGAATGGAATCAAAATATGGCCGTTTTTACTTGTACGTATAGACCCCAAGCGTTTTGCACTAGAGGCGCGTAGTTAAACGTACCTATCCCTAACCCCGTCCTTATCCGCAACCCTAAATCTTATCAAATCCCTTACCCTACCCCTTACCTTTTCAACCAAAAAAAAAAAAACAGCAGGAAAACAAAAAGAAAATCTGAAAGAATAGTTAATTAAGGCTGTTATTGAGCTATTTCGTCGGGAGCTCTCCAGCTCTGGAGTCACAAAAAGGTTTAAAATACTTACCCCTAGGGTAAAACACATGGGGTACGTACGTACAAGTAACAGCAATCTACAAATAGATCATCAGAATGTACTTGTCAGGACGAGCTGCACCTGTATGAAACCACTCTTTAAGGTGTGTTTCACGCCAAGGCTGGTGCAGGCACCAGACTAGTGGCTCGCCACCCATAAATTTTGCTTCACACTAGCACAACAGACACTGCCCACATCGCGCCCAGCGGGAGGCAGCAGGCAGTATCTGCTGTGCCGGTGTGAAGCAAAATTCTTATAGCCGGCAAGCCACCAATCTGGCACTTGCACCAGCTTTGGTCTGTTTCACCCCTAAGAATAAACAAACTGCAGTAGAATTAATTTCTAAAGAACATTTATTACAAAATTACATAGTAACATTATTTTTCTCATTTTCAACAGTAACTACTTAATCATTCCATTCAATTTATTATTCTGACAAGATAAACGACTGCGACATGGAATAGTAACCAATAGTTACAAATGAACAATCATCATAATAATGCTTATCAATAAGTTTTGACATAAAATTATTAAATGAATATTTAAATAGAAAACACGTGGACATCAGTCATCTCACATCATATTTATCACATTCTTAAATATCAGCAATATTTATTCTGGTTGAGCATGACAATAAAGGCGTTTAATTTAGGAGCCATCCATAGAGTACATACCCTCGATCCTGGCAAATTTTACCCTTCCCCTCTCCCCCCACACACGTAGGCTTTTCACATCAAACCGATGTCACAGCAATTTTGTAACCAGCGGATTTACATAGGAATGATATCATTCCTACCATGTGAACTGGATGTCAGTCCCATGCATCAGATTTCCGCAGAGTTTCAGGCTGGGTACTGTATGGATGGTCCCTCACACCTTCCGAGTTACAAAGACCTAGTGGTAAAAAAGCAGGCGGAAGACAGAGTGCCGTTCAGGGAATCAATAGAATAATTATGTGATTGGACTGGGGGAAATCGGACTTAAGGTGAAATCCTTGTACCTCTTCAAAAAATCAAACAAGATTCAAATAAGATATTTTCACAGAATGCAGAAAAATGGCAAATTTTTCAGAAATTATTATGAGCAATTCCCCCTTTGGAGGGGTTTTCTGTGGTATTTGGTCTTTCACCTGAGGCCTGATTTCACCAGAGCCACTCACTAAGAACTCACAGTCTCACAAATTTTTTCAAAGACAGACTATGAAGCCACAACTACAAATCATAGCTATCCTGATATAAAATGCAATGCAATCAGATGTTTCAGTTTTCCTTCCTTAAAAATATTAGGATTTCTGTTCTGGATTGTCACTCGGGAAAAAATAACAGTTATTTTTTGGGGGACCGTAGACTTTTACATCATAGCTATAGCGGAGCAGTGAACACCCCTCAGTATTTTCTCTATTCGGCTTTGTTTTTGGACTACGGTTTTCTAACAACAGATTCAAAACACAGGGTTTTCTAAACCCAGTCCTAGAAGGAGCACAAATTTAAAAAAATCTTCATTAGATCTAGATCTACAGTTTCAAACTATTGTATGGGCTGATTAGACATCAAACTTTCCAATTCCACTATCCTGAGTAGAATTATTTTTTTTATATAGAAAACATGAATATTCTAACCTGAGGTTTAATGGCAGAAATGCAATATGATTGTGAACTCTCCCTTCTCCTCGGAGACAAAAATGCAAAATGTTTACAGTAAATCCCTTGTTAACTGGCATAGAAAATGTTTAAACTTGTGTAACTAAAAGAGTACTACAGCTTTCCAGATTTAGAATAATTCAAAAACAGATGCTGCTATATATCTCAACTCAAGCTGTTGCAGACTTGTGTAACTAAAAGAGTACTACAGCTTTCCAGATTTAGAATAATTCAAAAACAGATGCTGCTATATATCTCAACTCAAGCTGTTGCAGACTTGTGTAACTAAAAGAGTACTACAGCTTTCCAGATTTAGAATAATTCAAAAACAGATGCTGCTATATACCTCAACTCAAGCTGTTGCAGTCCCCCCCCCCCCCCCACCACCCCTCCAATCCCTACTCAAACCCAAAACAAAACAGACCACACAGTTTATGATGTTAAGTTTTTCAAAGCCTAATTAATGACAATAGGCATTGAACAAGTCAGCGACTCCCACCTAAATTTGCCTCCACACTGTCTTGCATTCACCACTATTTTCATCCCCATTTCATCATCATTTTCATCCCATCGTCGCCCTTTTCTTCGTTATGTGCTACATAAACGTTATGTACTGAATCAAAGGTAAATACCTGAACTATATGTTATATTCATGAGTTTTGTAGAGATCAACATGAAGTAAAACTGTAGGGTCAAACAAATATCACCTATCAGCCCAGTGATAGCTTAATGGGTCTAATGCATAGGATAGAGGACTGAAGTAGTCAATGTCTGCAAGACTATTTTTTTACATTATATCATTTGGGCGTAAGCTATAATAGAAAAATATGAAGCAGACTTTTTACTTCTGTTTATTCTCTCTTTTTTGATGGGGCGCAGAAAAACTGCAATATACCACAGCAAAACAGCAATTAAAAAAGAGGACGGAACAAAATAATGTCATGGAATACATGATTAAACAAATCTAATGCACAATAACAATGGCTGGGATTCGGGTTTCTCTACGTATATTTAGAAAAACAAAACAAACAAAAGATAGCAGAAAATCCCTGCGTAAACCGAACACCAAGTGCTACATCACAGATGCTTTTTTGAATTTTTTTCACAATAATAATAAGAAACTGGCAAAATACAATGCCCAGGCTCATAAGAGATCATAAGTAAAAGGTGAAAAAGAAAAAAATGAATGCGCAGTTCAGTCTACTGTACCATGTCTATGGTATATAATAGAAAAATCACTGCGTAGAACTAAAATGTTGCAAGGTTTTCAACCAAAAAAAAATAAAAATTGAAAGGATTAATTCTATACCATGCCAAAGTCCACCTGGACTCCAAGGCAAAGTGTATAGTTGACCATAAAGTGAATGTTATCTGTGCAAAGAAAATTAACCCAAGACTGTCCCTAGCCTATGGAACTCCGGCGTGTAGGATTAATGTCAAATTTGCACATAGAAATCACATCCTTCCTGCGTAGATCTGCGCACTGCGCACTGGTTTTAACACTGTGCCAACAATGATTTGATATAGAGACTCTGTGGTACTCCCACCAACTCTATTGAATTTGCTATGCAAATCTGCGTCAGATTGGTATAGAGTTTCTGGCTGAGTTATTATGAGAGTGAAGCACCTGGAAAGACCTGAAGTTTACTCTATCTAGTGTCCAGTCAAAATTTGGCAAAAAAGCGAAAAAGAAAAAGTTGTATGTAGCAAAGCCTCGCATAAGAAATAATACCCAAATGATACAATGAAACGCAAACTAAAAGCACAGACAGAAAATGAGCTCTTTCAGTTTGCGTTTCATTGTATCATTTGGGTATTATTTCTTATGTGAGGCTTTGCTACATACAACTTTGACTTTTTGCCAAATTAAGATTTTGCATACAGCCTTGCTGCAACCCCACCATTTTTCTATGGTTTTTATAATATTGTGTTTAGACAATTAGTGTCACACCATACACTTTTAACTTCTTCTCTCAATTTACATTTTTATGACCTGGGCACAATAGAACCAAGCCCTTCAACCGCAACTTTACTAGAATCATTACAGCATCAACTTTACTATAATCATTACAGCATCAACTTTACTATAATCATTACAGCATCAACTTTACTCTAATCATACAGCATCAACTTTACTATAATCATTACAGCATCAACTTTACTCTAATCATTACAGCATCAACTTTACTCTAATCATTACAGCATCAACTTTACTCTAATCATTACAGCATCAACTTTACTCTAATCATTACAGCATCAACTTTACTCTAATCATTACAGCATCAACTTTACTCTAATCATTACAGCATCAACTTTACTCTAATCATTACAGCATCAACTTTACTCTAATCATTACAGCATCAACTTTACTCTAATCATTACAGCGTCAACTTTACTCTAATCATTACAGCGTCAACTTTACTCTAATCATTACAGCATCAACTTTACTCTAATCATTACGGCATCAACTTTACTCTAATCATTACAGCATCAACTTTACTCTAATCATTACAGCATCAACTTTACTCTAATCATTACAGCATCAACTTTACTCTAATCATTACAGCATCAACTTTACTCTAATCATTACAGCATCAACTTTAC
Organism: Onchidella celtica; assembly: GCA_963931925.1. Taxonomy (NCBI): domain Eukaryota; kingdom Metazoa; phylum Mollusca; class Gastropoda; order Systellommatophora; family Onchidiidae; genus Onchidella; species Onchidella celtica. The sequence continues at coordinate 43,258,220 of OZ007581.1, read as the reverse complement.
TCTAATCATTACAGCATCAACTTTACTCTAATCATTACAGCATCAACTTTACTCTAATCATTACAGCATCAACTTTACTCTAATCATTACAGCATCAACTTTACTCTAATCATTACAGCATCAACTTTACTCTAATCATTACAGCATCAACTTTACTCTAATCATTACAGCATCAACTTTACTCTAATCATTACAGCATCAACTTTACTCTAATCATTACAGCATCAACTTTACTCTAATCATTACAGCATCAACTTTACTCTAATCATTACAGCATCAACTTTACTCTAATCATTACAGCATCAACTTTACTCTAATCATTACAGCATCAACTTTACTCTAATCATTACAGCATCAACTTTACTCTAATCATTACAGCATCAACTTTACTCTAATCATTACAGCATCAACTTTACTCTAATCATTACAGCATCAACTTTACTCTAATCCTTACAGCATCAACTTTACTCTAATCATTACAGCATCAACTTTACTCTAATCATTACAGCATCAACTTTACTCTAATCATTACAGCATCAACTTTACTCTAATCATTACAGCGTCAACTTTACTCTAATCATTACAGCGTCAACTTTACTCTAATCATTACAGCATCAACTTTACTCTAATCATTACGGCATCAACTTTACTCTAATCATTACAGCATCAACTTTACTCTAATCATTACAGCATCAACTTTACTCTAATCATTACAGCATCAACTTTACTCTAATCATTACAGCATCAACTTTACTCTAATCATTACAGCATCAACTTTACTCTAATCATTACAGCATCAACTTTACTCTAATCATTACAGCATCAACTTTACTCTAATCATTACAGCATCAACTTTACTCTAATCATTACAGCATCAACTTTACTCTAATCATTACAGCATCAACTTTACTCTAATCATTACAGCATCAACTTTACTCTAATCATTACAGCATCAACTTTACTCTAATAATTACAGCATCAACTTTACTCTAATCATTACAGCATCAACTTTACTCTAATCATTACAGCATCAAAAAAGGAACATAAAGGATGGGAGGAGGAAGAAGTTTGCAAGATCGCAGTTATCTATCTTTAAAGCATGACCAAAGGCACAGAAGTGAAACCAAAAAATTGTGTTTCATTTTATAGTATTTCCAAATCCTTCACCTCCTTGTACAGAAAATTAACTTTATAAACAATATATATAATTATCTACAAAGTTTCATTTCTGCGTGAAATTTGGTCTGACAAAGTGTTTTTGAAACTAAAAACAAGAACTTTATTCAGAACCCAATTAATTCCAATCTCTGTTGAGGATACTGAAGAAAAAAAAATATATTAATATTTGATATCATAATTCTTAGAAAAAGGAAGCTCTGTCAAATTAGCCAATAATTATTGAGTTATGTTTAAAAAAAAATCAGTTTGGACTGCCCAATAATAATAAAACTAACAGCAGCCAAGATAGTTTTTATTGCTCCATCCACTTCACATCCATTCTCTGAGACCTAATGAGGTGATTTCTAATTTTGTTTTGTCTTTTCTTTTTCTCCTGAATTTGAACTCAAATCAGTGTAAGACAGTTGGTCAGCAAATATCAATAATGAAGCAAGCATAATTATATCACACTGTTTAGGAAAGTCAGTAAAATCCTTTCAACAGTATGGAATGTTCACAGTTTGGCACATAAGATCAATAATGTATTAAACAGACAATTATTACATATGAGCCAGGTCATAACTTACTATATAGTAGAAATTTGAAAATTTGACAACAGTTACTGTAAATACAGCATTTACAGACGTTATTAAATGGAAACCGATAAGCGATGAGTCATCGTAGCGCTAGGTGAAAGAGGAATGTTGAGAAAAAATCTTGCAGCCTCTTCGTACAAATGTGTTCTGCTCGGCAGTCAACGGTAAGGTGGTTCACCATAACACTCAAATGAAAATATGCTGCAGCTACCCAACAAAACTTATAGTCCAATCCACTTATCTCGACATGGCTTTTCTTGACATTCTGGGTAACTCGACACAATTTTTAAGTCCCAACCTGTTCCTTCTTTAATGCTACTAAATATTTCCCCGTAACTCGACAGGTTATTCCATTCTTTCCTCTTATATCGACACAATTCTCCCCGACCGTGGCAAAATAAATGCACTAGATCTACTACAGTGCTACCAAAAATCCACGCATATAAGCTCTTTATTTCTTTTTGCAGTGCTGGCGGGGAGGGGTAGGAGAGGGGTTGTGTGGACACAGAGGATGACCCTTGGCTTCAGTAACGCGAGTGTGTTATGTAGTGCCTTGCATAAGCGTACGGCGGTAAAGGTACAGAGTACTACAGACTGAGTAATTTTTTCCCCCCATAAATCATTCCTGCGCCGTTGATACTAGGCCTTGACCTAGATCTCTCGGTTAACTGCCGTACTGTGAGTGTATCGGTATCATCACTTCTTCTGAAGAAACAGTCAGGACGAGGTTAAAAAAAAAAAAAGTAAAGCACTGCGCATTTGATAGTTACAGCATTTCTCCGATATCATAAATCTTTGGCACCTAACTGCTCCGGACAACAATGATACTGGAGGAACGGGTGACAATATGCCGATAACGAAAAGAAAAGGGGACATAATTGCGTTAAATATTGGACACTTCCCATTATGGAGATGTGTGACCTCCCTCGCCCTTTTTTTTTCATTTCCACCACTAATCTGCTATTTCGACTTTCTCTTTACTCGTCACAAGTCAGGCGGTCCCACTGATGTCGAGATATTAGGATTGCACTGTAATTCCTATGAAGTAAAAATGGGGGCTTCCCACTCTAAAATGCTGGACCTCCTTTCGTCAATTAAAAAAAAATAATATTTACATTACTTGTTCTGTTTGTAAGGTATACTTCTGTCTGTCTGTCCACACCCATAGGGCTCCGCAAATACAACGTATTTTGTTTTTTTTTCCAACTTTCCATTTACAGACATTGGAATGATGACCAATAAATAGAACAGATTCTTTTCAGCCATGCCATAATATGACTGTTTCAGATCTACGCTTTTCAGCAAAACACATTGTCTTTTGTCAATGGATGAATAATCCAAATTCCCAGCATGACTTACTGTCAACACAAGGATTTCTGGATTAGATACTTAAAGGATTAATTAATGCAGATCCTATTCTTTTTAAACACTGACATACAGAGATCTCGCACAATCTCCCAAATGCAAACAGGGAAAATTTTTATGTAAGGCAAACACTCATCAGCGTACAGATGTGTCACAACCAGTATTGAGACTGCTTGATCCTTAAAGCTCATAAAATCTCACAAACTTATACAATATCCAATTTCATTGAAAAACTAGCAATATTAAAAACAAAGATAAGCAAAACACGTGAGTAAAGTCTAAATTTGGTAGTAATGTAATATTCCTGGGAGGAGATGTGAAAACTTTCCTTGGATTTTTCATGGTTATACAAATTACATTGAGAAAACAGGACACAGCAGCCCTACTATCGTTGTCTAGTAATTCTTCTCAATCATGTTTCTGTTAACAAAATCTTCCTCATTGTATTTATTCAGATGTATGGGCTCTTATTTAATTAACAATAAGAAATGTATACTAAAAAGACACAGTCATAATCACATTATGATAGTATATATATAAAAAAGTATCATACATTTCTGAACTTGTCCTGAAGTATAAGCTTAAGGCATAAAGAAATGCTCACCATAACATATTAAGCATTACATATTGTCGGTTGGCTGTTGGAACCTCGATACAGGCTGCTGTTAGAAACCACAGTATTTTACATAGAAAGCTCTAGCCGAGCTGTGAACGCAACTCAGTATTTTCTTTATTTGGCTTTGTAATTGGACTAGCGCCTCTGATTCTGACAGCCGACTGACGATGTCAAAAATTGACGCTTTGAAAATAATGTAATGAAGTTCATGCAGTCTCTACATAATATTAATAATAATTAATCAAGGTAATAAGATATAACTATAAATTACATATTTCTACCATTATATCACATAAAAGATGACAACAGCATGACATCTTGTTCAAAAAGGCAAAACATGTTTTAAAAAGTGGGTGCTGTCATGATTCAGATGTTGTTAAAACTCACGCAGAGAGTGAGTTGTTGTTGTTTTACCAGGGCCATGAGAAATTGGCTGGTGGCCTTGAACGGCCCTCGCGAATTATAGTTGGTGAGTAAATAAATGTAAGTTAACCTTTCGAGCAATTTCTCGACTCATGCCTTCACCTTACGATAATCATTTATATCGTTAAAATTGCAAATTTTAACTGGGGTGGGGGATGTGTCATGATTCAGATGTTGTTAAAACTCACGCAGAGAGTGAGTTGTTGTTGTTTTACCAGGGCCATGAGAAATTGGCTGGTGGCCTTGAACGGCCCTCGCGAATTATAGTTGGTGAGTAAATAAATGTAAAGTTAAACTGTTAGATGCACGCTTGTCGGTTTTAATGTTCGTGATTAATAAGTAATGGAGTAGGGGTGAAACAAGGTGGGGATAGTTGACATTGTTAAGTATGACTAGACAAGTTTTTGCACGTTAACTGGCTGGTAGAATAGTGCAGACGTATTACTACAATTAAAATGGTGGGAGGTTTCGACCTATGAGATAGCTGAACTAATTGGGCCAGCGGACTAGCACTGCTGGGTAGCCAGATAGTATAAAACATCGTGTAACGTTCAGATTTTGTGAATACAGACGAGCAGAAGCATCGTGTCGTGAAGTATCTCCGGTTGACCAGTACCTGAACTGTGTGCTTTGAAGACAAGAAGTCCTTGCTAACGGACTGACTGAGCTCTAGAAAGAAAGGTCTGAGTGGGCTGACCTTTGAAAGCCCACGCTGCGCTATCTTGATGTTCGCGCCTACCAGTAGGCGTGACCAATGGTAATATATCTTATTTGTTCAAGCATAATAGAGATCGGAGATAGAGAGAGAACTACAGCCTCATAGGAAGACTAAGGAAACCCCAGCTGGCACTCGACCACGAGTGTCCTGTATCATAGATCTATTGCCATAGTATGATTGGAATAATATAGCACATTGTTGATGAATTGAATAGTGATTGTGCATAAAATATAGTCTTTTGGCAACTGCTTAAATTACCTACAAGCCGAAGAGTGCTTCTGTAGGCTTTGAACGTACTGGGCTCTCCTAACATTCAAGCCCATATGATTTATGGAGAGTTTGCCTGGCGACTGGCCAGTGGCGACTCAACTGTCACTTTAAATTGATATCTAGTTTCGTATAATATACCTATTTGCTATTGATTGCAGTAATAATAATAATAATAATAATATATTGCATTTATATAGCGCCCAACCCCGTCGATGACAAGCTCTGGGCGCTTTAACAAATTCTTACACACACACACACACACGCATACACAAAAGAAATTCAAAAATATTTACTATTGTTGCTGCCGAAAAACACCTAGCCTAGTTTGTCTGAAAGAAATGGGTCTTCAGATGGCGTTTGAAAGAACCAATGTCATTAATTTCCCTGGTTGTCTTTGGAAGAGTGTTCCAGATGGTAGGGCCAAGAAATGAAAAGGACTTTTCTCCTACAGTGGACAGATTCATTTTAGGTACTTTCAATTTTGTAGTGTCAGATGATGATCTTAGTTGACGAGATGGAACATAGTAATCAGTTAAATCAACTAGGTACGATGGAGCAGTATTATTGACACATTTGTGACAAATGGATGACAATTTGTACATTATTCTTTTCTCGACTGGCAGCCAGTGCAAACTCTGCAGAAGTGGCAGTGCTGAATCTCTTTTCTTTTTCTTCAAAACAAGTCTCGCTGCATTGTTTTGAGCAATTTGGAGTTTTCTAATATTTTTTTGTGAAATTCCAGCCAAAAGGGAGTTGCAATAGTCAAGCTTTGAAAGTACAAAAGAATTTACTAAAACAGCCGCAGTTTCAGTTGAAATAAGATGTCTGATTTTACCAATTTTCCAGATTTCCATGTATAGAATACGAATGAGGTGACTAACCTGAGATGACATAGAAAGATTTGAATCAATGTAAACCCCTAGGTTTTTTACTTTTTTTGAAATTTCTATTGAATTAGTGCCAATTATCATCTCAGTTCTGTCCACTTCTTGCAGAACCCGCTCACGGCCTAATAAAATAACCTCAGTTTTATCCCCATTTAGTGCCAGTTTGTTTTGGTTCATCCAGCTTTTAATTTCTATAGTACCTCCATAGTTACATGAATATCATTGGTTAAGTTATTAATTAGAGTTTTTTTGGTTTGAATATATACCCCTATTGTCTTTTGTTTTGTTATTAATATTTATGTAAACTATGGCCTGACCGGCCTGACATATATACGCTCTAGTTATTTAATACTTTTCTTGTGTGGTTGTGTCCGAGTGTGAGTTAGCTGCCTCTCGTGCAGTCGTAACATCCCCAAGACCCTAACTCTGCTCGTGACAGGTGCTATACAAGATAAACGATGATGAATCATGGTTAGTTTTAAAAAACTCATAAACCACTGCCATACATACTGTGTTTCCCACTAGAAATAATAAGGTTTTGATAAAACTTGATATGAATGAAGTTGTTGCAATTATTATTATCCCCTTTACTGCACTGTGGGCATTCTATGTAAACCCCATGTCCTAAATAGTGCAAGATCACTAGCCAGCGTATGGTGGGGAAAAATATGTAGCAATGAAGGGAGCTAAGCAGAAAAGTTAAACACATAAGAAAAAAGGTCCAGTTTTTACCTTCTTATTAAAGGGGTCATTTAGAGTTTTTCGTGATCATTTGAGAAAAGACAAAAAACAGATTAACAACCCCAAAACTGGTCAATGAAACTCACTCTGTTTACACAAATATGTTACAGTCAAAAGCATGAATATGACTGAGCACGTTAAAATCAGTTGATATTTTTTTTGTAGTGGGATAAAGCATGACTGCCTTCACTATTATATTAACTACAACAAAAATTGAAAGTTTGCATTCTGTTATAGACAGAATCAGACACTCAACTATTAACCATGTTTTCTTCAAGCTGATCTTTGCACTCAATACAAATATAAAATTATACAAAATATCATGAGTAAACTTTAAAATAATAAGTCAAAAAATGCATTATACGTGATATGTCTGAATGGAGCTGGGTATATCACATCACTTAAATTAACAACCGGAGATAGCTGGAATTTTTTGTATTAAGGGCCTTGCTGTAAGGTTGGACTTTCATCTTTTGGACTTCCATCACCTCCAGTCAGCTGCGTTTTTTCATCATTTTCATGTTTTTTCGACTTCTTTTTCTTTGGCCTGGATCTTCTCCGATCTTCCCTGAAAACAATGAAAAACAAAGCTATTAGAACATTGGTTCTATCTCACTAATAGACTTGGGCCCTATTAGACACTTGCACAACTGTTCTGACTAGTAAGCTGTATCATTTGCAAGCACATTCAGGTGGGAAAAGGACATAATTATGGTTGCTGTCGGGGTGCGTAGTATTTTACATTATAAGCCATTTCTGAACACTCTATTTGGCTCTACTTGAGCCTAACAACATTTTATAATTATATTCAGCCAGCATCCCTATGTCAATCTGACATAGATTTATACAGGATTCCATAGGGTTGGTAAGGTTGCCATGGGGGAGGGGGGGGGGGATTTTGTACATCCAAATCCCACATGGATTGATGTAGGGTCACTGGCTGGATGAGTGGCTCCAACTGCTACATTTTAATGCAATTTCTATTGAAGGTTTTACCAAATCTCATGGTTGGAAATTTTTGGTATGTTCAGAACAATATTATGATTGGTATGCGGCAGTGTCACTGAAAGAAAGTAAAGGGGCAGGGTGGGAAAAAAAAAGTGGACAGGGTACAAAACAGCTTGATTGAAGATCTTCCAGCTCCAAAAACAAAGACATCAACATGTTCACATTTCAGAATATAACTGAAGCTGAGCATATTCTCACAACAATCAACAATGTCTTTGCTGCTACTTTCTTTCCATAATTAACCTCTTCTTTCCTGCTTCCTGAACTAACTATTGGTGGGTTACTCTTCCTCTTTTTCATCATGTGAATATCTTAAAAACTGTTGAAAATGTGGGTAAATATTTTGTGCTTTTTTGTTGTTGTTTTTTTATCTACTTCTTTTTTTATCCCATTTGGAAAATTAGCCTTAGAGTCACTGCAGCAAAGACGTCATCGCCACAGTTCTTCTTCTTCTTTCTTCTGCATTCTTCATGTCAGACTGTTTATATCAGGAGGCCGATAGCCTTTATGAAGGATGCGTCTTCTACTACTTGTGATATGTAGGTTATCTGGTCCTCGGTTGATCTACATTTTCTGAAAGTCACCACAGTGCAGCACTGGTCTTCGGGTTTTTTGTTGTTTTTTGGGGGGATGGAGGAGGATTATGAAATATATTATGAATTTCCATACTGCACTGCTCAAATCTCTGCAATTTCCAGCGACACCACTACAGATACTTTTTCAATGATTTTTATGACTGTTTTTATAATAACTCATCACACTTGATAGTAAAGGTAAAGAATTAAATATGTTCTCACTTGTAATAATTGACTGTTTCTTCATCATGTAAAGGAGGTAGATGATGTGCACGGGCTCCAGATTTCTCAGGCAGGGAGCTGCAAATAGAAGGCATAATAATTCCATAAGGAATGAAATAAGTAACAGACCAGTGCTTCTCAAGTGGGGTGTGGCAAACTTTTGTTACAGGACGGCAATATTTTGGTGGGGCATGGGACTTCAGATTGCGGCGTAGGAATTTTTCATAGCCATTTTAATTTCATAGTCGCTAGTCTATTTTAACTTACCCATGTAGATAAACTATTGTTTGTTCATGTCGTGTTGATGATTTCCTTGATTAGCTTGGATTACAACATCGAACTTAACAGATGCACAACTTTAACGGTTATACACAACCTAGACGATTATGCCCGTTCTTTGTCTGATCACGGCGGGTCGGATGTCGTTTTTTTTTTTTTAAAATTGGAGTGGGGCATGGAATAATAAAGGTTAAGAAACACTGTAACAGACTATGACAGTGAAAATTTGGTTGAACTTTCAGAGTCTGTTTTAAATTTCTCACATCTCAAGAGCAATACTCACATAATGGCTCCACTTGCTTGCAAAGGAGGTAGGCGGTTTCTTGGTGTAAGTTCGTCATCCACATTCACTTTTCCATTTTGTTTTGTTGGTGATGGTGCAGGGAATGGCATGACACTGGTTAATATAGACAAAACAATAAATCTGAACAACAGTTTGCACTGAATAATGTGAAAATTATGTTAATAATTGTAGAAACCACATCCTCTCCCCAAGGCTGCACCTTGTATTATGTCATACATATTATGTCATATCATGAAACAGCACATTTGTGAGGTGCTCTAGGGAAATGGTCCACATGTCGCACTTGGCACTTTCGTGATAGAGTCAAAAATAGGTGGATAGGGGCTTCCCAGCCCTTTATACCTGAGCAAAAGGATTTTAATGAATTCTGCCCATAAATATGTTTTTCTTTCTTTCTTCTGATCTAATCTAGTGGTCTTTTCAAATTTACATAGACTTTAAACATGTTTTTTTCAAAAGTGACTTTTTCTACCTTGCACCTTGAAATAGACATAACTTGGTCAATTTTCAACATTTTTACGAGAAATAAAATGCCTTCTTCTCAGGACAGTTGTACTTTCACAGGATACCCCTCACTCAGCTTTGAAAAAAATTGGCAATATGGGCCATTTGCCTAGAGCACCTCACATCAATTTCGGCACCAATCTTTCATACCCTGACAACATATGCATATCACCTGACAAACAAGACCTTTTGGCTTTGCCATTCCATTTGTCTATGAATGAAACACATGTTGAAAGAAAGCAAACACTTTCAATGACAGAAGCCCTTACCTTCCATTGTAACTCTTGGCAGTTGGATGTGTAGGAGCCACTTTCGTATTTTCTTTTCCCTTGAAGCACAAGAGTCCTTGAAAATGGTAAATAAAATAGAATGGTACCTCATGTAAATAAAAAAAGATGGTGACATTCTCATGCTTAATACTTTAATTTTCCCTGGTATTTTTCCTGACAGAAATGCAAGTATGAATTGTCTCTGGTTGTAACTTTCTCCTGTCAGTCTAGTTTAGGAAATCGGAGAGAAAGATGGCAAGATAATATTACTGTTAACACAAAAGTACAGTAATCAAATAAGATTGATAGTATGAAATGGCAGAATGACTAATAGTCATACAAATTTGTTGCTGTTGTAATCTGACATGTTGTGACCTCAGTTCTTGTTTGTTCTAACTCCACATTTTGCACAGCTGAGAAATTAAATGTTAAATATTTTAGCATTATGATAAGGAGTTAGAATAAATCGAAACTGTGAAACAGCTTGAAATGTGCCACAATGCACTTTAAACAAAAACCAAAGTGTGCATTTGTTATACCTCTTCCACAGACTAAAAGAACTCCAGTTTTTCAGAAAATGGAGATAGAACAAATAAGAACTAAAGTCGCATTGGGTTGAAATAAATAGAATGGCAGGCAAAATATTATAAAAAAACCCGAAAAAGTTTAAATGCCAGTGTAAGAGGCCAACTCACCTTGTACACAGCAAAACAACAGCAGCAAAATGATGATGATTAAGATGATGATACAGATAATGACAATCAAGACTATGGTTGCTGTGCTCAGTCCTGAATCATCTTCAGTTGATGCACCAGTCCCTGCAGAAACAAACGACCACATTCCCTTTAAATGTGAAAGCTAGTCATAGAAATCATTATCTATCTTCCTCCATTCTTCTTCCCTTCTATATACCCTACCACATCCACACTACACCAACCAATGGTAAAAAAAACAAAAAAAGGCAGCCCACAATAACTTTTATTTTAGAGAGAAATAGACTGTTTTTGTAACAGATATGCCATTTAACTCATTCAATCCAAGTGGCCCATGGGTGGTGCAGTAATTCCCAGCAGCCGATGCAATATTTTAATGGTTAATGAGAAAACGCAAGAGATTTTCATCACAATGACAGCAAAGGGAAAGTACTCTCAAATTCATAAGACATTGATCCCAGAGAAGAACTTTGAACAGAAACAGGCGCAGCATTTGATGAAAAACACATCAACTGCGAGTCCTCAAATGAGGGTTATGCCCCATTTTTGGCCTGATAGGCAAAGATTTTGCTTGAAGATTGCCTGGAAAATGACTTGAATTGTGATTTTGATCTATCAAAGTTTGATTCAGATGGTGAGAGTGAAGACAATTGTGACAACAATGGGTCTACCGTCTGGTATGATCGAAACATTATCACATAATTTGCTATAACAAAACTTCATATTGATCCGTTTACATAGCTTTTCTTTCCTGACGTGCATTCTTTATTTAATTACCCTTAAAGTGGTGTATAATTTATGTGATTTGACCGACAAATAACGAGGTGGGAAGAAAATGGTGATGGCAATGGGTCTAGTATGAATGTAACATCACATAATTTACTATAACAAAACTTCACACTGATCGTTTACAAAGCTTTTCTTTCCTCGCAGGCATTCTCTATTTAATTACCCTTAAAGTAGAGTATAATTTGTGTGATTTGACCAACAAATAACGAGTTTATTAACATTTTCAAACATGAACCATTTTTAAGTGTGGTGATTTGGGAAAATCGGTCCAATGGTGGTAAAAAATTCAGTGCTGAATGAGTTGATATCATCTTGGACATCAAGAGAATCACCTCAGACTGTTAATCCCAATCATGGTCTCAATGTACAAACACCCAGTTGATTTCTAACAGTGTTATGCTGATTTGAAGTCGAACATCATTATATATGTATTTAGCTGGCCATATTAAATAATTTCTATATTTCATGTGTTTTGTGTCATTCAAAAGATCAGACACAAACTGAATATTAATCATCTCAAAACACTGTGAGAATATTTTGTGGACGTGGAAAGAGACAATAATAACCGCTTACATAGTGCCTGCCTCCACAAAGTGGACCAAAAGCACTTGACATTGAAATAGTAGCATCTCTCCTTCTCTCTCTATCATATACTTACAAACTTATATTTCCATGCTGCACAAAACATGCAGGGCTCGAGGGAGGCATTATCAGTCAGCCTGCAGATATTTCTGATACAGGAGTGATTTGACTCTGTTTTGAATTTGATGATCGATGTTGTCCACTTCTCTTTGTTACTCAACAAGACAGCAAATTTAATCATCAAAGATCTTACACCTGTTACTTACCTGGGGGTGTCCCTTCTATGACTGTAAACTCTCCCGCAGGATTCAGCTGTCCAATCGAATTGCTGGCACTGCAGCTGTAACTCCCATAATCTGAAGAGCAAACACGCGATAAATGAAGAGTCGAACATCACCATAAGAGAATAAATCTGAGCCAGCAACCCTGTAGCGCCCCCCTGTTGTGACTTTGAACTGAGCGGTGAACTCTAACCTAAAACCGAGACTTCCCTTGTTTTGTTGCGAACTATGTTATGTTGTCACTTCCATATGGCTTAGGTATCTACACCCTACGCTATTACTGTATTGTGTGTGCCAGCTGTGACCATGTAAGACAAAGAAATGCTCACATCATGAGCTCGGTCATTCATGTAATAAAACTGTCGTGGTGAACCATGTGAAACGATTTTCTTGTCTGTGTTGATCAAGCTGTGGTTAGTGGAATCTCTAAAACCCTTTGGAAACTTGACGCATGCAACTGACATCAAGTTTACACATAGGATTGACATTGTTCCTACTAGATCCACAGGTTACAACATCATGCCAATGTCAGCTTGATGTAGGGAACCCCCCTACTGTAAACCTACCAATCCTACAGAAATCTACATTGGATTGACGTAGTGTTACTGGCTGGGATACCACTCATGCAGAAATTGTTAGACAAAGCAATATTTTTCCCGATAGTGAAACTTGGTCTTAAAAAATGCGAGAGTTATGAATGGTTACTTGATCCCCTCTAAGTTTTATTCATTTGCTCTGATTTTGAGTTTTGGCAGGGAGGCAAAGGTAACAGTATATGCCTGTAACTGTATTACTCATAGAATTTATAATGACATAACATAACTGTTAGAGATATCACAACCTTAATTCTTGTTAATTCCAACTCAACTTTTTGCCAGCTATAGATGAGCAGTGAAGACAACTCAGTATTTTCTGTATTCGGCTTTGTAATTAGGCTACCATCCCCTAACAATAACCATTACAATAAGAAATCTTACTATAATTGAGCTAGAGGGTGAACCTGTGAGCAGCTAAAACTTCCCAACTGTGCCATAGAAAAATTATGGAACTTAGTGTACTGCATCAATTATAAGAGTTACCTGGACACATTCATTTTTTGAACAAAAATCAGTGTTTATTATTATTTATATTAAAAATTTTTGAGCTGCAAAAATAGAGACACACTTTCATCTAGTAGAATCAAAAAGCATGATCGGAAATTCCGTCCTTGACCTGTCTTTACACACTGGTGGTCGAAAATCAACGTAATCACATCTGTATATTTCTGCGTATGTTCTATTAGACATTGCATCGAATCCAAATGCTGCTTTTAATGTAGCCTAGATCTAGATATATACGGTTAAGCTTCCTACAAAGAATCTGTGAGATTTATCTTGCATGGGTAGGCTAGTTAGAATAAATCAGAACTGCAAAAAAGCTTGATAAGTGCCTCAACGCATTTTAAATAAAAGTCGAATTGTGCATTTGTTATACTTTTTCTACGTACCAAAAGATCTGTTTTTTCAGAATATGGAGATAAAACAAACAAGAACTAAGGTTATGCTATGGTGAATATACTTGAGAAACAAGACTGCGGTGTCATTTTTCCCAAATCAGCATTGAGAACCATTGAACTCTTATATCCTATCATTTCCAGCCACATAATTAAACATCTATTAGTCTCATTAAAAAAATATTGAATCAAGCTCATTTCAACAAATCAATATTTTAATTATTAACTATAATAATAATATTTTTAGTACCACTGACATCTTCCCGTTACCCTCTTAGGGTGAATACATTATATAAAACCAACTTGCCAAATTGGATTTGGTCTTATGTCATATATCCTATTGAACTCATTTCAACATTTAATTCTTAAAAAACATGCTGTGCACATTAAGGGATACTGAGAATTCATTATTAACCAATACCTCAATTTTGACCAAAAATTAGTGTGTGTCAGTGGAAGTGCTCTTTTTTCATTGTGACTTCAAATAAAACTGTATGATATATTTCTGTCACACCAATCATTTCTTTCTTAAAATGATCATAGGCTGTATAGCATCAGCCTCTTTATTGTCAATCCCCATCTTTTCAATAGAGAGGTTAACGTCAATATTGTAAAACCTCCACTGATGATTAAGTAGTCTGTGTCAGCATGAGCCTTGTCAACCCTCACTTTTTCAATACAGAGGCTGATGTCAGCCTCTACATTGTCTTTCTTTATATTTAGATAAGACTAGCCTTGGTTCCGGGATAATAAACTGTTTATTAGTTTCAAATCGGGGTGACTGTGTTGGATCTGCTTGACTCTGCCGGTTCTTTTAGATTAATTTCATTTTTCCTTATTTGTTTGCTTGCAGATAAGTCTTATTGCATTCCCCTTATGTGTTAATGCTCACATCATTTCAAGTTTCCAAGCTTTAAAAACGAACCTTCTACAGGTCATAAGGAAGGCACGTGTAAAATTTCACATAAATTCAAACCATTTGGGCAGTAGTAAGTCTTGTCGAAAATCCGACGAGTTTTTCCATAGATAAGATTTACTACACATCAACATTGTTCTCCAACTCACCACCATCTGCATTCAGGGTCACCGTCAACTGTGATGATGTTTCTCCTGGGATGATGTTGGATTCTTTATACCATACAAATGTATTTGCCGGTGGGTTTGCATTGACTAAACATTCCAAGGTCACAGTTTGTCCAACTTGACCAAAGACGTCTCGCGTACCACTGCCATCTCTCACTGGAGCAACTGCAATGGATATAGACATCACAGTAACACTAGGTTCTCCCTGATTTAACAGTTTAATATTAATTTTATGGTAATTCTAGGCCCAACTCTAGTCAAGACACAAGGTGTGTGACTTTATTCCATAACCCAATACAACTGTTCATGTGTGGATGTTCAAGTTTACAGTAACACTTACGTCAGAGTGAATTGATAATTTGAGGTAAAAGACAGTAACACTAGGCCAGCCAAGACACAAGGGTGTGTGACTTTATTCCATAACTCAATACAACTATTCATGTGAGGATGTTGAGGTTTACGGTAACACTTAGGTCAGAGGGAATTGATAATTTGAGGTAAAAGACAGTAACACTAGGTCAGCCTGCAGTAACACTAGGTCAGCTTGAATTAATAGTTTGAGGTAAACTTAACAGAAACACTAGGTCAGCCTGAATTTTAAGAACACTTAATATAGTAGTCAATTGTGTGTTACTACAAAACATAGCTGATAGGGATCAGTTAAAGCTCAGAACAAAGAAAGTTAAAAAAAACAACAAAAGCAACAGTTTCTTATCATTTGGCATACTGAGGGCCGAAGAGAAGGAGATTGTAAAATTATGGCTTGCTGTCTCATATATAAATATATGTGGAAAAAGACGCATTCTATTACATTATGACACTTGATGGTATTGTCCAACTTTCCCATTCATTTGCATGCAATTTGTTCTAACAACCCACAAAAGACATTTACTCATTAATTTTCTACCTGTGACAATAGGGGATGAAATCAATAGCCACATAACATGTGCCATGTTGTGATATTTAATGTGTTGTAGGGATCTACTAAGTGCAAAACTATCATTGTCTTGCTTTAATTGTGAACAGTTATTTAATGACTTGTCTCTTCACTTTCAACTAGTGGAACTGAATCATCTCAGCCGTTTAAACCAGCTGACTACACTATAGATGTAAGAAGGACATCATGAGGAAACATTACAGTCAGTAGTGCAGCATGGCTAGGGCCACAGGGGCGGTTGCCATGGGCACAATGTTTCAACAAAACAAACAAAAAAGTAGCCTAGTAATAATGAATAGAAAATAGCATGCCCTCTCCGTTGCACTGAAAATTTCCCAATGGTCGAATATTTTACTGAGTACTGTTGCGTGCAGAAGGGGGGGGGGGGGGGGGAGGGAGGTCAGAGGAGGTGATGGCCCCCGACATTCATTTCAGGGGACATTCAATCAAAGAGTGAAATTAAAATTAAGTTTTTTTTTATGTTTAACCTTGTTGTGGCACGTGGTCTAAAATGGACGTGTCTTTTGATGAAATGGGAAAGTGGGAAGTGCTCACCCGTAGGTTCTGTATAGACCAGGGGCAAGTAGAAAACTAACAAACATTTTTGGTAACAGATCTCATTTCTTCTCTGTTTTTCAAACAACTAAAAAAAAACACAAAATACGATAAAGACAACTAACAGGATGTCACAGTACTGACAGTATTGTCTAAACATAACTGTATTTAACAAGTTAAACTCACTTGTTAACAAGGTAGCCATTTTAAAAAAAAGTATAACGAGCTCAGGAAAATTTTTTTTTAGATTTTTGAGATTTAAAATTATCGCTGTTAGCTTCATTGTACAAGCTGCCTACAGTCCCACAAGGCGGTGTGAATGTAGATCTGCGTTTTATTAAGCGAGACCAGAGTAGAGGAACCATTACACGAGTCTTGGGGCATACAATCAAAGAGTTAGCCCCGGGCATCACCAACCCTCTGCAAACCACTCTGAGTACAATGCCTAGCATCAGACTGTTCTGGGTAATTTCAATATCATTTTTTTCACAAACAGCACTTACTGTTTGATTTCATTATGAATTCGGGGCTAGATATCTTTTGGATTAATGAAGAAGCTAAAAACAGACTACTCACACTGAACGTCAGGCCTGATATTTGCAGATACTACTGTCCCAACAGGATTTGTCACTCGGCAACTGTGAGAGACAGAAATGCAAGAAATTTTGATAAGAGCAATAGTACATTGTACATCATCACAGCCTAAATACAGTGATGAGTGTACCTGTGTATACATTTTGGATTCTCACAAAATGATAAAGCTGACAGTAAAATTGCCATAAAATATTGTACAGTAAGGAGCTCTTGGGGTAAACAGATAGAGCACCTTTAAATAATAATATAACGAGGATTATCAACCAGACTGTGTTATGTCCAATTTTACACATTGCTTTTAAAGGCCTGTAGATATCCAAGACACAAAGTGTGTGACTTTATTTCATACCCCAATAAAACTATGCATGTGAGGATGTTGAAGTTATTATTTAAATTTGAGTTTGGGTTCTATGGCGCATCGGCGCAATAACAGCCATTTTGCGCTCTTCGCGGTCTATGTGAGTACACGTTCTTTATTTATGTTTCGTATTCAAAGCTTTTAAGTTTAACAATAGAATTAATTGTAATTATTTCAATTTTCATTAAGGTTACAAATTTAAACTCATTTTTCTCAATTTGATAATTTTGGACATAAAACATTATAGCTGCCAACCCTCAATATATAACTGTTTAGATGCATATGATAAAATGGCAAAGCAAAAGGGAGAATAATATTTGACGTAGCTACTGGATAATGCAATAGAATCAGAACACTGAAGTTTTAGACTATCAAAGAAATATTCCTCTTATCCCCTTAAATGGTTTCTTACTAAAGGGGCTCTCTCTTCACCACCATCATCACTGTCACAACTGCTCTCACCGCCCACTTCCATCATCACAACTACTTCCATCATTATTACTACCACTACAAACAACCACCACCTCTTCATATCATATCACAACTCATATAATTACTGCTCAATTGGTACCACCATAATATTCCTACCATCATCACCATCGCTAGCGTCATCAGTATCAGTATCATCTCGAATCAGTATCATCACATCACTCTTATTACGATCACCATGGTACCACACCCAGCATTACCCCCATCTTCATCATTAAATCAGCATTTATGCACCATCACCACAACCATCCACAGCACTTGGCATTGCATATCTATGTAGGTAAGAGTATAACCACTGACATGAAACTTTCTCTTAGTGCACAGTTTTACTCAGAAAAGTCAAGCCTCTCCCAGTTTACAGCTACTGGGGGGGGCTATTTAGCTGGGTATAACCTTTTCACATAACTTCAATCATGGCTCTCACATGCTCACTGTCCATTCCTTCTTTTTAGTCCCTAAAGCCTGTGTATGTACTGTTTTTGAGTGTTTTTGAAAATTCATATCAGATCTTCTGATCAATTACAGTATGATATTTGGTATCATTGGAAATCTCCCCAACTTAAGCACTAAAAACAGAAGATTATGTCACAAACCATGATATCATGGGCTTATCAACTAGACCGTGAGGAAGTGATAACATGAATTCCTGCATTTATCATTGGCGAGACAAGGCAGATGCCACCACCATATCGTGGGCTTTGCAATGGGAAGAGAGGACAACATTATCAGGTCTTTTCAAATAGTGAACAGGGGAAAAAAACAACACAATGTCGTGGTTCAAAACACTGCCAGGTTAATCTTACCTGAACTGTGTGTAGTCCAACACTGTAGACTGGCCAACACTGTAGGTGGATGTATCGGCTACTTTAGTATTTCCTCTGTACCAGGCATAGGCAGTGATTGGTGGATAGGCATCCCCTGTACAAGTTAGCTGAAATCCTTGCCCTGCTTGTAGCTGAGCAGGGACAGAGTTCACCTGTATATTCGTCGGCGCATCTGTATAGAACACAAATCATTATAAAAAGTTTGTTACGAGTTCAATTATTCAAAATTTAAGGTTTATGATGTAATTTTTAAATTCCTATTTTTAGCAGTAACAAAAATAAATCAATTGCTCTCTGTGTTTTTTTTTTTTTTTTTTATTTCGTCACTTTGGCCTGCTCATGTCAGGAAAAATACGCAACGTCCCCTTATTTTACACTCAGTTTTGGTTTGAGTTTTGGGTTTTATGGTGCATCGGCATGATAAAGGCCACTCTGTGCCCTTCACTGTCTATTTGGGTGCACGTTCTTTATTTATGTTTTGTATTCAGAGCGTTTAACAATAGAATTAAATACTTTCATATAATTTTATCACATTGGTATGGTGCTCAAAAGTTGTTTTGTGTGGATATGGAAAAAGTTTTGTAAATGAGTATAAATGTTTTTAAATCAAGTTGTAGATCTTAGCCTCTCACTCAGAAAATTTAGCAATACATTAGCATAGGTAATTGTAGAGTCCACATTTCTTGTTTGGACAATGTTTCTACGTAATTGATGACTTGCACTGAATAAGAAGAACATCAAATGCACTCACATTGAATTCTCAAATCCACTGGGCTGCTGACAGTTTCACCAATGCTATTGGTCACCACACAGTAGTAGGTAGCATCATCGACTGACTGAACTGATGAGATGGTTAGACTAGGCTGGGACAGGCTGCCTCCGCTGTGGATAATACATCTCATTAAATAGTGCTGGATGAGAGTCCAAATTCAGATTTGAAGGGAGAGTTAAATGGTCAATCCAGTTATCTGGACACAAGCAGATGACCCCCACGCACCCCGTTTGCAACCTGCCTCTGACTTGCTACTCGCTTTGAAATGATATGGTTTGTCTTGTGTATTTTTTTAAGGCAGAGTCAAAGTGCTTCGTTATGGCCCGAGAATCCAGATCTGATTTTCTTAACTGGTCTGACATTTGGATCATGACCTGGATATCCAGATATTTTGAAATGGATGATCCAATATTCTGAATCACTCAAGAGCAAGTCTCTGCCCAGCGCTAGAGTTAACATTGTGGTGAAAACATGCCAGATTGGAAATGTTCACAATTAGACCTAAGGTAGTGGCAGTCTCTCAAGTTTCAAGGAAGATGTGGCTGTGCAGCTAATTGTGGATGCAAAAGGCCTACTTTAATCAATTTAATGACATCGTAAGTATTGAAACTTTGTCCACAAAAAGCTGCTTTCCAAGAGAACTGCTATCTTGTTTTAAGAGAATACACATTTCTGATCATGTTGTTCCACTGTCGACAACGTATAGGCAAACATACAAGAGAGTTTATATACATTAAACTAGGCTTGATGTAACAACCTTGTCGATATTGTGCGTTTATTACCTTTAAGTGATAAGGCTGGAATGTCACACAAAATGAACTATGTACAAAACCAGTCTCAACGTGAAAGCTTTATCATACTTCTTTAAAAAATTAAACTAAAATATTTCTAGGATGATTTCAAGCAAAATGTTTGAACTGAATGCAGAAAAATGATTAATCTCTCACCTTACAAGTAAATCTCAATTTCCACAGAAAAAGTTTCCCCCTTTGGAGGGGTTTTCTCAGGAATTCGGTATTTCATCTTAAGCACGAATTCGTCAGATCCACTTGCATATTAAGTTACTTACGTTAGGCTAGTGATTATTACACGAATGTCAGAGATGGAAAACTGACCTGTATCGTCCACCTATCTGGATATTGCTGGCGCTACTGCTTATGGCCCCTACAACATGCCTGCGCCACACGACACTAGTGGCTTGAGGTGATGCATCCACAGTGCATGTTATCGTTTTTGCTTCACCAAGATTTACCAAAATTTCTGATGAAGGCACTGACACTTTGGGCAAATCTGAACATATGGAACATGATTTGACACATTATGCACTTTTTAGGAGAAAAAACAAAAAGAAACAGAAAAGAACAATAAAAAATAAAACCAAACAAATATTTCACTCTGGAAGGATCATTCATGATATCTCATTCTCAGCCAAAAACTATTCACATTTAGTGGTAGTAATATGAGCTTAAGAAAACAGAGTACTTGGTTTTACTTCTATCAAAATAAACCAGTTGCTTTTTATTTGTGGTGAAACTTACAAAAATATTTTCCAGAATTATCTGCATGTCATTCCGAAGAGAATTCCTGAACAAAATGAAAAATGTGTACCAGTATGACCTAATCTAATGTACAATGTAATTATGTAAAAATAATCCAATTTGATTAAGAGAGGCCATTTCTTTACAAACAGCTTTTCTTCCAGTTATGTTTTTATTTGTCTTTACATGTAAGTAACTTACGATGTTTCAT
This sequence comes from Onchidella celtica, assembly GCA_963931925.1. NCBI lineage: Eukaryota > Metazoa > Mollusca > Gastropoda > Systellommatophora > Onchidiidae > Onchidella > Onchidella celtica. The sequence continues at coordinate 43,237,067 of OZ007581.1, read as the reverse complement.
AACATCCATGGATAATAATCATTAATAAGTATGGAAAGCCATTCCATCATTATTCTAAAACTTGAACTAGTAACACTAATTGAAATTCGATAGTTCAAACACCTGCAGGCAACAAACAATGCCTAAAATAATAAAATACATAAATTGTGGATACTGTGAAATCTTACATGTCACTGTGACATCTGAAGTCCCACTGATGGTGTCAGCCCCATTAGTGCCACTACATCTGTACTGTCCTGTGTCACTTTTAGCTGCACTGCGTACAGTCAGGGATGGTGTTTGGACACTGCCTCCTGAATATTTACTTGGGTTCCCACTGATATCAATTTGTGTATTTCCCTGTTAGTGATGGTTGGAAGTAGAACTTACATTGTAAATATGCCACAAGCATTCAAAAACGCAGATGATTGGGAACATAATAATTTTTATGACCATGATTTAAAAGTATGCCACCGTAAAGCTCACTTGCATCTTAAAAAAAACAACAGAAAATCAATATTCTACCAGATAAGCATTTCCGTTTAGTGCACACCCATACTCCTGAGATGCAGTAGAGAGTATGTATATATGGAGAGGTTTCACTATTGGTGGATTTGCACTGCAAGACACGGGGAGCTCTGCGAAACCATTGTTAGCATGGAGCGGAAAGTAGGTCGCTGCGGTCAACAATACCCCTTTTGTGCATTTCCACGGGGCGTAAGAACTCACAAATGGCTCTAAATAGTTCCAATCAGCCCAAAAATATGAACCAACCACAGTAAACAGATATGCATACAATCTTTGGTGAAGGCGGTCTCTTTCAATTCTTCCAATTACTTGTTTACCGCAGCGACCTAGTTTCACGATTTGGTGGAAGTCAGATCTCTCTATACATCTATACTCGCTGGTCGCAGCACAGGAAACTGTACATGACAAAGGTTTTTAGTCTGAGTTTGAGTTTGGTTTCATGATGCACTGGCACAATAACTGCTTTGTTCCGCCCTTCACGGTCTATCGGGATGCATGTTCTTTATTTATGTTTTGTATACAGAGCATTTAAGTTTAACAATAGAATTACATTTACATAATTTTATCACATCGGTAAAGTTCACAAAAGTTGTTTTGGTATGGATCTGAATAAAGTTTTGTAAATGAGTATTAAAGTTTTTAAATCAAGTTCTAGATCTGAGCCTCTCTCAGAAAGGACAGGATGCGTAGCGGGTCCACGTTAGAAAAGAATTCTTTGGTGAAGTCTGGAAATGCTAGAATGAGAGATGTTTGGAGTCTTTCCCTTGAGCATTATTTATTTTGTATACTATTTTTTATTACATGTCTTTACAATTAAGGCATGTCGTTGAAAAGTTTTGTGCCCTGGGAATTGAACTGACCATTCGCCATGTGATTTTTTTTATTTTTTAAATTTATGTGTAAAGAAAGCTAATTTCCCTTTGCCCTGTCGATGCTATTATTGATCTGTGCCACTTACGACATGAGCCAGGTAGGAAAAACTCATGTGACCTTCGTCATCTCAAACTTCATCATAATCATTACAAGCAGTACGGTCACTTTGCCTCTAAATAACTACCTGCAAAATGATGTTCAGGTGACTACCACCACTATTTTTAGCATCACTTTCACTGTCAATGCCACTACTGCTACTCTGCGACTCCGATTCCCATCATCATCACCATCATTCATTGTCATGATAATCATCATCATCCTAAATGACATCGTCAGAACCAACTATCAATACCAATACTACTATTAACGTCACCATTATCACCTCAACACAATCAGCAACATCATCACCACTCTCACAACTACTGTTACCACTAAGTATCATAACTATCGCCATATTAACATCGTACGTGTAGTATAAAGGAAGTAAGATCTCCTGTGTAATCATGAAAGATTTTTTAACTGCTGAGCCTTTATTCTACATAATATCATATTGACAGTTGGAAGTATAGACGGCATAGAAATACGGCACGTAAAGACGGAAAGTAAAGATGGCATAGAAAGATGGCAAGTAAAGACGGAAAGTAAAGATGGCATAGAAAGATGAAAAGGTGTACATCGGCATATTTCAAAAGATCTCAAAAGTTCATTGTATTTTTAATACTTTTCTTGATTCTGAGCCACAACTGACATGTACAGAAGAAAGTGGGCCGATATTTTGAGCCGGACAAAAGACATGCATTTTCTTCAAGTAGAATTAAAAAGTATGACAGGAAATTTCGTTCTGCACTTCAATTTACACATTGGTATCGAAACTCAACTTTAAAAGCACATCTGTGTATTCCCTGAGTCAGCATGCCAACGAGTTAATATAATTATCACTGTAATCACTACCACCAATATGATCATCACCACCACTACCACCACCATCTTCATCACCATCACTACCATCATCTCAAACGACAAGTGTTAATTCTACCTTAAACCAAGTGATAGACGTTGCCACTGGGAACATCAAAATCACACAGTTTATAGTAAAATCCCTCCCCTCTAAGACTTGTACAGAGCTGTCCACAGTGGCCACAGGATCAACTGTATGGAAGACAGAAACACAATCACAATTTAATAAACTCTTCAAAGGCCAAGAAAAACAGAATGAATTCTCCTAAAGCTGCCTAGATTTATGAGTGGAAATAAGTTTGACTATACCGTTACATTAAAGTGCAATTAAAATAGGAAATACAACACAAATTGCTAGATCCAAATATTATCTGGGTAAAGATTTGCCTCGTGGTCACCTCTCCCATTTACATGCATAGGGCCTAAAGGGCAAATGCCCATAACGTGTAATTCAGAATTCACTGCTTTCTGAAGCCCTGTCATTGTAACAAAAATCATACATTAATTCATTTAAAAAGCAGGAAGGAAGAAAGAAAATATTTCACACTTTCACTGTAATAATATTTCATTTTCAAATCAATTAGCAGTCATAATGTTCTAGTTTAAAATAATTTTACGTAGTCAGAAAAAGTGTGAGTCAGCAATTTTTATAGAAAAACAAAGCAGGTATTGGTAAAGCAAAGGCAATTAACTGATTATAAATCAAGGCATATAAGCACTAAAATGGCAGATACACATATATTTAATGATATGCTACTGCTTTATTGTTTTCTAAGGTATGCAGAGTTGACAATTACATTTTGATTTGGTTAACGTCATAAGGTCTCAGGTCGATAAGGCAGTTCTCTTATCCTTTAACTGAGTTTTGATCATATGAGTTCATGCAGTGTCCTGCTCTAAAACAGTGGTATTGTGCAAATTTCCTTGTTGAATCTACTTGAGTTTTTTACTATATTTGCAACGAAATGTGTTCAAATACAGTTTATCACTGATTGTCTTAGACGGTGATAGAACAACATTTCATACAAGTTTGATGTCATGAGAAACCTGCAAAACGTAGTAATTACTTATGTCCAACAAACAGCTAGTGCTTCAGGACAAGACGATACCTCAAATCTTATGTCCAATGGCACAATAGCCTAAAATGTCTCATCCTGTTTTTACCAAAGATACTAGATACAATGAGATGAGACATTAACTTCTTCACACCTCTAAAAAATCGTGCACAGTTTGCATGCTCTTTGGGCGCTGGACCCATGGCGCATTGCATGAAAAGAATGCTTGATACAGTGATAAATTAATGATGCTGATTTGTTACAGAGCTACTGCCACTAAAAATTAAAAAAATTAAATAGCCAGGTTCCTACAGTAATTGAAATTGTAATTACAAAATAAGTGACTTCAATCAAGGCCTACAGCAACAGCTGAACAGTGTCTACTGGCTTGTAGAACACGGTATTGTTCATGAATTCTGTGCATTCGTCACTCGGTGGCGGTGCAAAATCTGAGCATGCTAAACGAGTTAACTGTCTCATCTTTTTGTATATCTAGTATCTTTTGCTTTTACCTGAAACAATAATTTCCTTTTTTCATTTTCTGATCTACAGGGATTAGAGAGATTTATGCCTGCATAATAAGTAGTTCAGAAAATTAAGGCTATGGAGTACTTGGTACACATTCTAGAGAATGTGAAATTCCCATAAACTTTGCCAGTCATCTCAATTTCTCTAATGCTATGCAAGCACTAAATGTGTTTATAAATTGGAGTTCTGTGCTCATACATGCAGCTTGAGAGAAACAGAAATGCAAGCTCAAATTTAAAAAAAAAAAAACTATATTAAAAAGTATAACAGTTATAAAAGGCATTAGATTTGCATTTCAACAATTACAAGCCACATTTAATAATGACTGAAGGAGAAAGAAATAACATGCAACCTCAAAGAAAGACAATGGCACCAACACAATGAATGAGTATCAAGAGCCAAATCATATGAAAACTGGACATATCGTGACTTTAGTACTTGTTTGCTCCAACTTCACTTTTTGCACAACAGAGAAATTCGACATTAAACATTTACGGCTTGAGCATAACGATAAGGAGTTAGAATAAATCGGAACTGTGAAACAGCTTGATAAGAGCCACAACACATATTTGTATTTTTTTGTATTTGTATTTGTATAACTCTTTAATCCCATTTGGGAAATTTGCCTTTGTGCCATTGCAGCCCAGTTATAACTGGAGCAGGCACGTCGTCGCCCCAGTGCAGTGCCGGTCGGCAGTTTTTTTGTTTTTTTTTCGTGTGGGGGTTGGGGGAGATGAGGGGGGAGGGGGAGGGACAAAAATTATTATATGAATGTCAAAGTGTGCATTTGTTACACCCTCTTAGTACTAAAAGATGTCCAGTTTTCCAGAAACTGGAGATCAAACAAACAAGAACTAAGGTCACAATATGGTATGCAATAAAGTGGCCAACATGAGAGACAAATCAATAGGATTACAAACTGGATTTGCTTTCATGAAATGACATTGTTAAAAAATATTATGTTTGCTATCAAGAGCACAAGGCATGCTGTTTTTGCTTTCAATTCGAACGTCCACATTCCAAAAATGTCAACATCAAAGTACCAAAGTTTCCAAACGCAAATTTGTTGGGGGCGTTTTCAGCTTAGTTGAAACACACCGTGACACACACACATAAACAAACAAAAAAAAACAATAAAAGGAAAAACAAAACAGTAGGTGACAATCCTGCTGGTTTGGAATTTGATCAGCTTTAATACAACAAGAAAGTTCATGTGAATAAAAAGCAAAGGGGGCATCACCTCCAAATATTCCACTGATGAGTAGTTTAATAACTAGATGTGGCCAGAGCTCTTCATTTCAATGATATGATTGTAAGACAAAGAACCACCCACTTCACACAAAATTCTAAATGCCAGCTCAGTCAAAATGCATCCAGTGCTGGCTTCATTTCAAGATGTAAATGACACAAGACTAACACCATAAAAGCATCAGGGACACAAATAGGAATGTACTGAACTTGTAGGCAGTAGCAGATCTACCATGAAACTCATGAAGCTTAACCCTAATCCTGGAGGAGCTCTGAATAAACTTTTTTCAATGAGCCAATAGCCTCGAGGTCTTTGCAAGGGCAGCAAGTCCTTTTGGACCTTGTTGGATATTGCCCTAATGTTGCTGATTATGAAGGGGTGTCATAACAGTTCGAGCTTCAGGGTCCCAAAATCCAGGTCTGCCATTGTTTGTAGGGTACCCTCCAATGTGTCTCTTATTGTCAGTATATAATTTTTTAAAATCAGGATTGCACGACAAGGCTCGGAAGGAACTTGAAATATGACCCAAAAAAAAGGAAAAAGGTTGTATGTTGCAAAAACTCCCACATTGGAAACAATATAGAAATTCTGCAATAGATGATGAACTAATCAGAAAGATAAAACAATACAAGCTGTTGGTCTTGAAAAACCATCCCAAAGCAATGAAAAAATTGAACATTTGAAACAGAATTAAAACAAAAAATCAAAACAAAATAAAAAAAAACAAGATCTATTATATGTTGTATGTCTTGCTTGTCAAAAAAAAGTGCCACTGTTTTCTGTCCATGATCAGTGCAAATTAATTTGTCGCTCGGCTGTTGGAACCTCATTAAAACTAAAATCAAAGTTTAGTTCCAATGAGGCTCCAACAGCCGACTGATGAAATAGATCTTGAAGCAATATATTGAGTAATAACTTTGAACAAAAATACATAAACTGGTTAGCAGTATACCAACAAAAAACAAAAATTATGTAAATAGGCACAATAAAAGTTACAAGTTAAAACCAAACTTATAGCATGTGCAGATAAACATCTCAGTGTTAGGTATATCTACAATAGCTAAATGTAAATTTGAGAAACTCCTTGCTGAAAAGCACAGGAAAAATTTATGTTTGAGAACAGAATTACTTAGCCTTGTTTTTTTTACAAAACAATTATAGATTTATTTAGCCACCATTCTTTCTGTAACAAAAACAGTAGACAATGGTACTCTTTTGACCTCCTGGCATCAAAAAGACCTCCAGTGTGCATCATATCTATACAGTTGGGGCTGTTTGACTGCCAAAAAAGCAGATGCATGTCCTCAACTGGACATGTCAGTCTTTTTCTGGTTGTTTCTTATTTTAGCCCAGCCAGCAATCCTATGTCAATGTTACCATGGTGCAAGGTCGTAACCAGCTGATCTATGTAAGGACAATGTCATTTCTACGCGCAAACTGGATATCAGTCCTAGGCATCGCATTTTCGCCAGGGTTGTTGGCTGGGAAAGAATTGATTGTATTCATTCTGTTTGATGTCAACGATATAAGTAATTTGTTACTCGGCCATGAACTTGATTTTTTCTTACATGTGGCCTATTTTTTAAATAATACGGGGGGTGTGACCCACACACTCAGAGTATGAAGTTATGTCCTGTTAATGTCTATGTGAATTGGGCATATTAACACACCATAGCATACAGCAATTCAACAAATTATAATGTAATTTGGCTGACATGTTAAATACAGGATATGCTGCATCATATTAAAAATTTATCTTATGGGTATATGATTACAGTAGTGGTAAGATGAATACATAAAATCTGTCTGTGACAAGAAGACTGTGATCGAGACATGATTTTGGACAAGGTGTTTCCCACTATAATTTGTGAAATACAAGAAAACAGTGAGTCCAAGTACGGTTAGAGATTATGATGAGAAGGTAACTTAACTTAGTGATATAATTGTAGGGAATTTTCCGTTTCAAATCACATAACCTATCCATTCTGCAACCCTACGGAAATCCAACACGTGGAATTGACCTTAAGTTTGCTCACAAGAATGACATCGTTCCTATGTAGATCCATTGGTTACGACATCGCAGCAATACTGGTTTGATATAGAGAAATTGCCCCTATGGTATGCCAACCGGTCACATGGAAATCTATGACGGATTGACATAGGAATGCTGGCTGGATTGAAAGGTACTAAATGCAATGTTGGACAAAATTTTACAGCAATGATTTTCTGTTAAACCTTCCTATACTCATATATATATATGCAAAATTAGTTTATGAAGCATCCTGCACATAATGACATTATGATATGGAAACTATTTAAGCGAACAATGAAAGATATTTGCTTCATAGAGCAAATAACAGTCAAATGGACATGTCAGTAAATGATGACCAATGTTATTTATTTCTAAAAAAAAGCCCCACACATCTTTTTTGTGATTATTTCTGATTATAATTCTTATAAAATCAATATATTGGCTTTCATGAAGCTACACAGATCTGGTGATTTGTCTCAAAAGTTGAGCTTTTTTTTTTCTTTCATAACATCCAAGGAGTTCCGAATAATATATTTACTTTCATCAAACTACCAATACTGAGAGACATAAAATGGATTATTTTTGCCAGCATGAAAATAGTCCATTCTCAGAAGTCTATTCCAAAATGCCTCAAGTTTTGGTGTACTTTCATGTTTTTCCTTCTCTCTCTCTTTGATCTCAATTCTAACACTTGCTCTTTAAAGTTCAGCCACATTTGTGTCAGCTCGTTTTCTCTGAAAAGCTGTTGATGTCTGGTGTATATTGCATCACAGTTGTGACACTTACAGCAATTGTGACATTTCACTTGAATAGGCATTCTAAAGTTCATGTAACCTCAACTGAGCCGATGAGGATTTAAAATCAAATGTGTAGCTGACTCAGGTGATTTCTATCTCTCACTTTTAATCTGGTACCTTATTTTGTCATTTTTCAGAGAATGTTTTTCATACTCATTGGCTGGAGTGTTTCCATCAAGATTAGTCCAGCTATATTGTGCATAGCAAAATAAGTAATTGAAGATAGGTGCGTATCAAAAATAAGTAAATGAACTAGGTAAATATGTGCTCACAAAACAACACATTAGTACAGCAACCGTAAGCATGCTCAGCTTGCAAGTGCTGATTGTTGATGTGCAAGTCCAAAGTTAGGGAACCACTATAGATATGTCCCAGTGTAGAATAACATGACTGTGGTATTTTACACAAAACATTGTTAAGATTATTATGTGTTGCAATGCCAAAAATTGTAAAACCCTAGTCTCCGTTGAAATTTCAGGGTTTTCTTTTCAAAAATCAACTCCTACAGCCATAAGGAAAAAAACTGAATGATCAGTTCTTGATATCACATGACAAACAATGTGCTGAAAAAAGTACTGGTATTGTTTAAAATCAGCATTATTTAATTTCTTTTTTTCATATATTTCACAATGGAATGATAAGTTAGTGTATAGTTTTAGTTTTTATCTCTGTGACACAGTGCCTTATATAATTTTTTTTTCTTGTCTTGGCCAAACCGCCTATATCGCGGGAAACCAGATTTTACAGTAAGAAAAACACTGTTCAATTGCAAACTGATTGACAACGGTGAGTTGTTTTCAACATTGTATTATTATCCTATTGGGCACCTTGATGACTGGTGTATAGGTGGCGTAACAGTTATGCAATTGGAGATCGACGGATTATGCACAGTTTCTTGACGGCAAGCCTGCAGTCAGCCAGGGTTTTGCAGCAAAATTTAGCCTAGCTTGTTCTGCCCATGAAGGTCATGGGACAAGTGCATCAGCTGGCCATTGGTTAGCGGCATTTTGTGCATTATCTTATGCTGTTTGAGCATGTCAGAAAATACAACTAGAATGTCAGGTGCAAAGCAGGCATTAAAAATTTCGTCATATATCTAATTTTTATTATATAAAGGTCTTCTACTGTTCCAAAAGTTGATGCTTTTCCGCATCTGGGCTTGAAGAAGCAAAAACAAGTGAAAATTTAAAATTCTCCGAGATCTGAGATTGTGTTTGAGTTTGAGTTTAATGGCATATCGGCACGATAACGGCCACTTTGCGCCTCTCACGTTTTTTTTAATAGACAGTTTGGCCACAACACTGAATAATAATAAGTCATGATCTTTTCACTTAATAAAGAAATCTTTCACCAGGGTTTTACAAAGTGCCAAGTTCCAATTATGCAAACAGTAAAATGTACATACCGAAAGCAAAATCTAAGACTGCACTTAAGAACAAAGCACCAAAAAAATTCAAATACCGACAGCAGTGTTTATAAGCACAGCAAACAATATTCACTAGATACTTGCAGTGATAAAAGTAATCATTTTTCTATGATTTACACTAAACTCACGCAGGATATCAACCCTTAAGATTTGACCGGTGGCATTCCCCAAACTATTAGACACCACGCATCTAAAATTAGCACCGTCTTGAGGCCCAAGATTTAACAGAGTGATTATCTCCCCTCTTCCAGTGACCGTGACCTGACTGGAGTTGCTCAGATCGAAAACCTCATCATTTCTCAACCAAGTGTAGGTAAGTGCAGGATGTCCCATGGCCGGACATCGAAGTACCACACTTTCTCCAGGCCTTCTCACATATGTGATTTCGTTGAGAAGTGCAACTCTTGGTGCATCTGTTGAGTCATCAATTAAGAGGTTTACAAACACTGGCCATAGCGGCACCAACTTACTGATTTGTTAATATATGTGTAGTTGCCTGGTGGTATGGAGATATTGGTATCACCAAATAGGTTATTCAAAACCCTTTCATTTGGTAAAAAACAAATAATGCTGTAATTTAATTAGCAGAGAAAATATGACCTATCAAAGAAAGGACGTGACACAATGACAGTTTTTAGAAAAATGCTTTTAGAGTTTCAGCTTTTCTTCAAAATTATTGATGGTGACTCGATTCAAAGCCAGTTTTGAGGCACTTACCCTTCTCAAACAGGATTATCATTTGGAAAGAGAATAGTAGAGAGGTTAAACTTTTAAAAAATACTGAAAACGCAAAATCAATACAAACTGACCCAATAACCCCCTTTAACAATTTTCTCATGTCGGGTAGTGCCGAAATGTGCCTCATTTTGTTGGGCGGCTACACATATCTTTGCTAGGCCTCTTGAATCTACATCATTGATTCTAATGGGTCTAGTGCCATACAATCATTAATAACTATGGAGGTATTTTAGGTATATATCTCCATTTCATGCACTCACGGTTTCTATGGAAGTAAGTTGGTTATGGGCTTTTCAAGTGACATATATATCGACACCCTTTGCCGTATATCATGCATTAAAAATAATCAGACTGACAAACTATCAGGCCCAAACTGTTCCCACAATGTTTTCACTTTTAGTTTTGCCAAACCTGAGATAGGCATCTGCATGTATCATCCCCATAATGAAAACTGTAGGCAATCAAAAAATGACCATCAACTTCCATACTGATAAATTTTAAGGTGAATAAAAAGATTCTGCTAAAAGACATGACTTTATGGCTTTGGACAGCTTTACAAACAGATATTCTGTTCTTTATGCCTTTCAAAAGTTGGCAAAATCCTGCCTTTCCACTCAGCCCTGAGGCAGTGCCCTGATTTCATTGAGATAAGGATTGAAACTAAATGTTGATCAATCGGGAATTTGTTCAGATACATCCAGTATGTTGAACCAGAAGCTACAAACAAGATTCTCAGTTTTAAATCACCATTTTTGTGTTTTTTTGGCTTTTGATATGGCATGAGGCGAAAGCCTGGATGTTGCCATGATATTCTTAGGTAAGATAAAACGATTGATGATTTGACTTACAGTTCACTAAAAGATGCACAGGTTCACTGCGATACTCTTTAGATGCTGTTTCAACTTGACAGTAATACACTGTTGCATTCTCTGGTGCTACTTCCTCAAAAACCAGGGTGGGGTCATTTAGAGTATAGTTCCCAATGACCCTTTCCGATCCATCTTTCATCCAATGAATGGCAATGACCTCGTCAGGCGGATGAAATGAACAGTCCATAGCCACTGATTCTCCTTCATTTCGCTCGTAGTACTTTGAAGAGACATTTACTTGAATAGGAACTATGTGGTGGATAAAATGTTAGTTGGCGTGACAATGGACACATTCTCATCAAGTCTTGACATTATAAATCAAGCAGATTCATGAATCTTCCCATGAAAACTGTTTCAAATTTGAATTCATACCTGGCATTTGAAACTAATGAAGACGAACTTTAATGAAGAACACTAGAATACAAGTACGTGCTCAGTGACTGATTTCTGCAGTATTCATTCAATTGAAGGCCTTTAAGGTAAAATATGGGCATCTTTTTTGCCATCTGTGACCAAATGAATTGACTCTCTGGTCCACATTGAAATAAACATACACATCATAGTCATCTATGATCAAGTATTTTTTTTTTTTCTGCTGTATAAATATGATCCTATGAATTAACTGCTGAAAAACACACAATAGAATCAGTTGGGATCAAGTATTGGGATGCTGAGTGAAAAAAATCACACACTTGCCTACAGTGGCAATAGTATTTGACTGTATTACAATATTGTGAGTAATAATGAATGACAAAACCATTTTTTTTTTTCTCTTAATAAAACTACATCAGATGATTTCAGGTCTAACAAAATATACAACACAGAACTAAGGAATTAGGTAATATTGTGTAAATTGCAACTGTGATAATAAAAAGCTTGCGGTCTTGTCATTTTGTGTGATGCTGCAATACTATCAAAAGTGGTGGACTTCTATACAACATTTGTTCATTGCTGACACAGAAATAAAACATATCACAGGGCAGCAGTACTTGCGGTAAATGTCGACATCTGAATCTTGGGATAGGGAAATGTCGACATCTGAATCTTGGGATAGGGAAATGTCGACATCTGAATCTTGGGATAGGGAAATGTCGACATCTGAATCTTGGGATAGGGAAATGGAGACAACTGGGGTCATCCTCTCAACAACCAGAGATCATGCAAAATGAGAATCTGAATTGGCTCTTGTTAGGTGGGCATGGTATTTTTCATTATAAGCCATTGCTGAATAGTAAACACAGACAAGTGTCTTCTCTATTTGGGTTTGTTATTACACTATGCACAGCTTACAACATTCATCTGAATATATTTCCAGGCACTGGAAAAAGAAATTCCCTCAGTAACATCCTCAACAATGCACATTTATTGTAATTTGTAATCTTCTCCGAAGACATTTTATTTTGATGAGATTTCCCATCTTGATGTTTAATTCAATATACCCCTCATTTGTTTCCACTTCTCCATCCGTGGCAGCCATATCGTCACTGCTCTAAAATAATGGCATTTGTCAGACTTATTTCCAAGAGGCAACTGATGGTTCAGTGCATTTCTGAGCATGAGGGCTATGAGACTTATGGAAAAATAAATATGCCATAGGTAAAAAAATTTTTAATGTAATAAATCCAATGGAATCATAATGGGATAGGTCACCAAATGACAGGAATAAAAATAGTATTTCTTAACATCTCCAAAGTGTCAAAAATGGCTTATGACATTAGTGTGGAGCAGTGATGATTTGATCATTTTTTTATTTTTTTTTGTGGGCAAAAACAGCTGAGCAGTCAAAACAGCAATATTGACATGTGTATCAAATAATCCTTGTTTGAGGTGTCAAAAAACCGGCATAATGCTAGCCACAGTCAGATGTGTTCTTTTACAATGTAACATAATACGAGTGACAGTCAAGCATAACGAAAAAGTGAATTAAAGATGCAAAAAAATGAAAAAGCATGACAAAAGATGTTAAATGTGATGGTCTTTGTTCATTACCCGAAAGGTCATAATCTAATAATATACAGTGAATGCAAAAGATGAAACGAAAATAAATAGTTTACATCACAAATGTGGCAAATGTCTTTATGAAACACAAACTCAAATAAATATTATAGATGACAACAGAGAAAGAATGACAGCCGAACTCAGACTAAAAATAAAACAAAAACTGCGCTAATTAAACAATTTAAAGCACTACCACAGCTGCTACTAGCCGATGCTGACCATTGCTTGGTAGCTGATGCTAACCTATGCGTGGTAGCCGATGCTAACCAATGCGTGTTAGCCGATGCTGCAAATAATCACATTACAGCTACATGTATGATGGACCCTCAAATAAAATAAGGCTGTTGTAAGGAATGCATAGGGTTTTGCATTATAAGCCATTGCTGAACAGTGAGCATAACTCAGTACTTTCTCTTTTTCGCTTTGTAATTAGGCTACACATCTCTAACAACTCAGTATTTTCTCTATTCGGCATTGTAATTAGTTTACGCACCTATAACAACATTCATAGAGGATTTGTAATTATTACATGGCCTAAACAGAATATTACTAACAGGTTTTTATTGCAACCAAAATTCAATTATATTAATTAAAACCTGGTCTTGAAAGTTTCATCTTATTATGAAAAATTCCTTCTTCATTATTCCAATTTTGTGGTGGTTACATGTGACTTGTCAAAGGAAAGTGAGATGAAGACAAATTTGCATTCATTTTTGTGTTTTTCTTTCCCATCAGTGTGTTGGGTTTAGTCATGATTTACCCAACACTGTATGCAAGGGGAAATTATAATTGAGGAATCTGTCAGAAATTAATACCATAATTTTTGTTTTAAGAATCACTGAAATGGAATTTTTGTTTAAAGAAATGTTCCCTTATTTGGCTGGTGAAACCTAAAATCATGTAAAGATTAACATAAGATATTAATGAAGGTTATTTGAATTGGTCTTCAGTAACCTCCTCAGCTCTTTGTACAGACAATTGGTTTTATAAGACTTCTAAAGTGTAAAAAATGTCTATGAGGAGGTAACTGGCAAAACCTGCTAAGCCACTTTAAAAAAAAAAAAATTTGTGGCCCTTAACATCAAATCAGCCGTAAAACCTGCCTAGAGCTAAAACATGATGGCAATCAAAACCCACAATGTCAATGCGTTTTTCATTCAAAATGTATGTACCCTCTCAGATTCAATAATATGCTCAGCCAAATGTAGCGCATTTTCTCAAAATCAATACATGTATAAAGTGACATAGCAGGTTCTGACAGTGACCTCCTCATATCATGCATGTATCAGCTGTAGTAACCTCATTAAAACTAACGCTGTTGATAGCAGATAGTAGTCTAATTACAAAGCCGCGCAGAGAGTAAAGAGAGACCATTAAGTTGTGTTCATAGCTCAGCTATAGCTCTCTATGTAAAATACTGTGGTCCCCAAACATCAGCCACAAAGGCTGGTTTTAATGAGATTCCAACAGCCGATCGACAATGTAAGAACAATTTCTAACTAATAGAAACATTCATAGCTGTCAAAGCTAGCCTATTCCAGCACATCTTACAGATTTCACAAAGAAAGCAATGTTAGTGAAATGATAAAGCACACTTACAGTTCACGATGGTTGTAATTGCTGGCCCCACACCAGTGGAAACATCATTGTCAGCCTCACAGAAATAAGTGCCCTCGTCACCATCCTCCACTGGATTGATTGTCAAGCCATAGTTCTGATTGAGAAGGACAAAACAACCAAAAAAGTTAACTTCTATTCTAAAAGATACTGGATCTTTTTCATGTCCTCACCATCTCTTAAAACTGTAGTATTTGCTTTTGGCTACTTTCCAGGAGAAGCCAAAAACTTTTATGTTAGGAAATTCATTTTTAGTTTTTATTATTATTTTTCTTTTTTTTTAGTTACGATGAATTTTTGAAAGTTTGCTATTTGATTATTTTTCAGCTTAGAAGTCTATAACTAAGATCCTTTGATGCGGCTACGAATGAATGAAAATCAATTTTTTGAATTATTTAGTTACTACAGTGTCAAGGAACAGTGATGATGTATTACATGCCATTTTGCCATCTATTTCACCACACACTCGTAATTAACTCTGAAGAAATATGTGTTTTGGAAAACCTGCAAAAACAAAACTGAACTTAAATTTGATTTCATTTTTCATATACATGTATTTCAAATCAAGTGCATTTTAAATGGATATCGGATTCAAGCAGCACTAAATCATACACGCTGGCTATACAATGGACAAGGGTAGATCACTCTCTTTTTTTTTTTTTTTTTTAAATGCCTTAATTTCTCTTGTCTGGCAATTGAAATTTTAGAGCCTCGTGAGTAAGACCTCAATGCCATTATAGGCCTACATTTCTCATAAACGTTTTGAAATCACAGAGTTCAGAAATGATTTTCTCACAAAATGAATAGATTCGAATATCCGAAGAAATAGATTTAAAAAAATGTTTAAAGTACAAACTGAGAAAAAAAATGAAATGTTTAAAGTAGAAAGTTGTTGTTTTTTAAAATGTTTAGAAAAGGATAAAAAAAAAAAAAAATATTTAAAGTAGAAATGGATTTTTTAAAAATGTTCAAAGTAGAATTAAAGAGATAAAAAAAAAGTTTGCAATTGTAGAATACAGTGAAATAAGAAAAAGAATCATTTTTCAATGACCACCTGATTGACTGCAGTTCCTCCACTGTATCTTGGATTGGTGGCTATAGACAGTATCTGAGTTACACCATTGACAATCCTCTTCCAGCGGATAGTGGTAGGAAGGGGCACAGAGTCCACCGGACATGGTAAAGTCAGGCTTGCTCCAACTGTGCCCACAAAATCAGTGCCACCAGGGTAGCTGATTACTGGTGTATCTGTGGACATGACAATAATTATTCTGTCAGGTATTATCAGTATTGTTGTATGTTGTCGGTCAGCTATTGGAACCTCATCAAAACTAGTTGTTTAGGCTGTTGTTACAGGACCATAGTACATGTATTTCACATATTTCACATACAAAGCTGTAGCTGAACAGTGAACACAATTCAGTATTTTTTCTATTTGGTTTTGCAATTAGGCTGTGGTCCCCTGGTAACAATAGGCATGTTGATTATTCATTATAAAACAAAGCATTCGTTATAAAAAAAAAAAGGCTTTTTATTTCAGTTCATAAAAGCCAGCTACGCATGCTGTTGAACAAGTTAGTGGCTGCCCTGTATTTACCCCAAAAATTGTCCTCCATTCACGTTTTTGAGTGCCCCTTCACCCCCACCCCCCTCCAATCTCCCCCTTTCATCGTTTTTGCCCCCTTGTCACCTTTTCCTTGTTGTCACGCCACCTTGTGGAGCAATGTCACCCACATTGAGAACCACTGGCCTAACGCAAAGTAAACCTTTACTTACATCTGACTATCAAAGTTGTTGGGTTAGGGAAGGAGGAGGAGCCTTTGGAATTGGTCACTGTACACATGTAGTCGCCCTCGTCTCCACGAACTACAGATTTGATGATAAGGCTGGGATTGTTGACTGTAACTGTTTCATACAGCCCAGAACTGAAGTCTATAGGATTTCCGTCTTTAGTCCATGTCACACTTGTGGCTGGGAAAAATGGAAATAGTATGAAAGTCAAATTGCAGGGAAGTCAATAATGTCAATAACCATGGCACTAAATCAAATGAAACTGTATGTTAAAACATCACACATAAGAAAGTATTTCACAAAGTCCTATGTCACAAATATACAAGAAAACTAACTAAAGAAATTCAAGACAATGAAAATGAAATACGTACATTGTTCTTTTAGAATTTTTTGCATTGTTTTCTTATTATTAGATTTCTAATGCAGATTTCATGCATATCTGAAGACACTGAGCCTGCGGATCCATGTAAGAATTATTTTCTGACGTGGACCCACAGCACGTCTTTTCCTTTCTGAAAGACGCTAAAATCTACAACTTGATTTAAAAACTTTCATACACATTTTACAAAATTCTTTTCATGCCTATACAAAAAGACTTTCGGAAATTCTACTAACGTAATAAAGTTTATGCGGAACCATTTTATTCTATCTGTAGACTGATGAAGCTCTGAATATCAGACATAAATGAAGTACTCAAGTAGCCTATGAAAGGCAGCAAGTGACCGTTATCCTGCTGACCCACCATAAAACCAGAACTCAAAACTCCTCTTCTTTGTTTCTTTTGTAAACACAGCTTTTTTTTTTTTTTTCTGTATTACTTAAAGTTTATGTCAAGTTCAACTGTGACCTCCCAGCTTTTCTGTGTTTCTTTTTTGAGTTAATGACAACAAATGACACTATGACATACTGAACCATGCATGAAGATGACTCTGTTGATATTTTCTTTGTTTTGATATATTAGTTTTTTCTATTTAGACCTGACATGGACAAACACAAGTGCAAAAGCATACATGTAATACAGACCTGGAGGACTGCTGACAGTTATGACACAAGAGATGGGCTGACGAACACCTTCCGTTGTGTACAACTCGTCTCCTCCACCTTTGGTAATCTGTGGTGGAACTGGGCAAAACAGCAGCAAATACAAGTTCTTAAACTCGTTGCATGGAGATGAAACATACATGTATTTCAAGGAAAATCCTGTGAAATTCCCTGAGGACATTGTAGTGTCTTCATATTTAGCAGCAAAAATTTCTAATGTTACACATATTGTCAAAAATTATCATTATTTAATGACTTTTCAGTTTCTTTCTTTTTTGTGAAATACAATCTCTCATTCAGGATTGTAAATTCATTGTTTCAAGCCCAGTTTAGGCCAATGAATAAGTTTACTGAAACATTCTACCTCCTCTTTCTCTCCTTGCCCAGTACCTGATTAAGGCATAGGCTTTATGGGCTGCAGCCCAAGGGCCCCTGCTAACTGAGGGCCTTCAGAGAGTAATTGAAATTATAAATCTCAAAACTTTATTTTAATTTTCACTGCAGGTCGTTCTCGTTAAAACAAATTGGATTATTTTTTCAGGAAAATGTTGGCAGGTATTATATGTAATAATTTATGTGACATTGTGCTGTAGAAGTTGAATAAACTGATTTCAAGAATCCGAAATTTGTGCTTTTATTAATTTATTAATAATTACTGGGGACCTCACCGTATCTACACTACAAGCTCGTAATTCGGCCCTGTCCTTGCCACAGGAACAATGAGAATTTTCTACAAAATATGCACAGAATTGGGCTCCTTATATAAAACTGCAAAACTTGGAATTGAAACTTCTTGATTGATAATATTCCTCTAGACTATAACTGTTAGGTTGAATTCTTCTAATGTTCCTAGTGAAAACTTACAATAAGCGTTGATAGCTTTGGTGACCGCTTACCTACGGTTGTATACCAAACTCGCGTACCTCACCGCACAGAAGCGTGTACTTTTCTTTTGTAACTGATAGTTTGAATTCCACTAAAAGTATGCCTACTATTGAAGCCTTACAATGAACTTTGACAGTTTTAGTGGCCGCTTTCCTGCGGTTGTACCCACCAAACTCGTGAACCACACTGCACACAGGCGTGTAATTTTCTTTTTCCGAGTGAAAAACTTACAAAAAACGTCGACAGTTTTGGTGGCCACTTCCATGCGGCTGTACGTGCCGAACTCGTGCACTACTGTACACACAAGCGTGTACTGAGCCAACACTGCTGCCAGCGGGATAGAGATGCGGTTAGTGATGGAGTACACGATGTTACTGTTGGGCTCGATTCCGATAACTGAGTTTTTGTCCACGCCAGTGGTCAGCGCTTGTCCTTGACCATTCCTGTTGGGATATAAAAAAGGTGTGTGGAACTAACGAAATCGTGCTTAACCCTCCAATTCCCAGACATATTCACTTAGCCAATATAACAATTCTAACCCTTGCAAAACTAATTTAAAATGGTCGTATAGTGGCAGAAATACATATGTATAAATATTTATCACAGAAAATCATTGATTTTGTTGATAAATTAAAAAAAATGTTCCAATTGTAGGACATTAAGCTCTGGTGATGTGTTTCAGATATGGAATGCTAGGCACAAGAGGATTGATGTGAAAGACGAAATTCCAGAGAAATTTCTTCCAAAAGGAGGAAAAAACCTTTCTATGCAAATTGAGATTTACTATGTAGGCCTACGATCAGCCATTTTTTCTGCATTCAATTAAAATATTTTGCTTCAAATCGTCTCACAATTTTTTTGTCTTGATTTTTTTTTAAAGAGGTATAAAAAAAAAAATTCACTTTTAGAAGGGTTTTGTCAGACTCACCCACATGAATGGTACGGACAGCTAGTTGGAAAACAACAAAAAACAAAAGAATGAACATGTTCACTGATTTTAGGAGTGGAGAAAGACAGCCTACCCAGCCAGCAACCCTACGGAATTCCAATGCCTAGGACTGAGATCAAGTTTGCGCTTATAGGAGGAATGACATCGTCCCTTCGTAGATCCGCTGGTTATGACATCAGGCCAACGTCGGTTTGATGTAGGGAGCCCGCACCACGGTAATCCTACCAACCCTACTTAAATCTGACACAAACCTACGTTTTGACTTAGGGTTGTTGACTATGGCGCTGAAACACGTGAAAGATTGAAAAAAAAAAAGCCGGGTCGAACAATGATATTAGGCTATATTACCAACGTGAATTTGAATCAGTGCCCTCTCGGTCACTGGGCGTGCATTCTATCAAAAAGTTATTGCACGACCTTTAGGTGGTGTGTATTCAAGACAGTACATTTCGCCATCTCTTGGACCCGACGGTGCGCTATTATTATGTAGGTCACTTCTTTGACCTCACCTGAACTCACCCGTAGAGTGGACAAAAAGCCTTTAAAAAAAACGTTGCAGAAAACATTTTTATGTCTCTGCAAAAATTCATATCTAGTCCGGTGTTTCTCAAGGATGTGGGGTGTGGCAATATTATGGTAGGCATGGGATTTCTTTCAATGGGGCGTAGGGATATAATACCGCATACTGATTGTCCGATCATGGTTGGGGGGGGGGGGGGGGGTAAGGGGGTGCGGTTTATGTTTTTCTTTGTTGTTTTTTATTTTAAAGTAGGGCGTGATACAAAAAAGGTTGAGGAACACTGATTTAGTCCTTGTACCGCCCTCTTTCCCGCCACTTCCCAAGCTTGCTCCAGTTACATTCTGTGGTCCATAACCACACAACTGCAAATCACAAGTTTAAGGTGTGTCTGTCATACTTGCACACTGAATGTGGAGTATGGTGTTTCATAATGTATTATTCCACTTATTCTGTACATAAAATGAACTGATAAAATCTTACATCACTTTTCTTGGAGAAGAGGGCATTGTATAACATAACACTTCAGTTTATTGAAATGCCCGAATACGTGTTCCCCTGCACGTGAAATCGTAATGAGCTGTAAACTTTCAGAAGTTGATCATTGTAAAGACTAAAACAATACCCATCGTGCATACAACGTGCGGCTTTCTGGATACAAGGGCAGAGGCACACCAAGGAAGACCTGGACCAGCGGTGACGAAGAAGCTCTGACGCCAAGACAGGCTTCCCAGCTGGCTGAATACCGAAAATCGCTTCTTCCAGTGACGCGCTCGATTGTACAAGCAGTTTGAAAGCCGAAACGGAACGAACGAAAACAACAACTGAGCTACTAAACCTAGCTACTCTCCACCCTTGTACACTCAAATTCATACTCAAAACCCATCCTTTGCTAAAGCATCCGCTTACCTCCAGTAAACATTGGGGGCAATGTAGCTGGCACCATTAGATACACAGGTCCATGTTTTGTTCTCAAAGGCATCGACGCTGTCTGGCCCAGTGATGACAGGTTGGTCAGGAATCACTGAAGACAAAACCCATCCAACAATTAAATAACTTGGCCAGCTAACGTGTTAACTGATTTACTTCCACCTAGTTTTTATCGGAGAACAAGAGTTCCCCATATTGTCGTCTTTGAAAGACGGTGATCGGTAATATGGCTGTAGAGGAGCTTTGAAGAAATGTGGTAAAATGCCAAATTATTGGCAATCAAAGAATATTTCTCAGTGTAATTTTCAAGTACTGTTTGAAGTAGGTGTTTTTCGGACCGCTCAGGGCGGCTTCCGGTAGAGAGTTGGTTAAATCACAACAAGTATATTATATTATTATTATTTTTATTATTTTTACAGAATTAACCTTTATGTTATATGGCTGACCGCTGTGTTGTACGACAGTCTATGTCAGATACACTTATCAACAATTGGTCGTATGTGAGTGGGTCTGGCGAAATCGGGCTTAAGGTGACAGACCAAATTTTTGAGAAAACCCCTCCAAGGAGGGAATATTTTCTGTGGTAACTGAGATTTGCTTATTTATGAAAGATCAGCCATTTTTCTGCAAACAGTGAAACTACTTTGCTAGAAGTCGTCTTAGAAATGTTTCATTTTGATTTTGTAATGAGATATAAAAATTTCATCTTCAGCCCCATTTCACCAGATCCATTCACAAAATAATTGTGTTCTATCTTCCTGTCGGGGTTATAAGTTTGTACGATTATTAGTTTCTTCTGGACACCACAAAATGGGAACAGAACAAATTATGCTACAACGCGAAGTGCTTTTTGGATCTTCTGTGAAACTTTGTTTTGAGCATTTTCTGACGTGTTTCATGGCACAGCAGTATAAACTATTACTTTAGACTCCTTCCATATATGCAGGGGAAAAAGTAACAGGCAAGAGGTTATCGCTGGGTCTATCATTAAACAGTGCGGAAATGGTTTTTTTTTTGTCTGCAGAATGACAAATTTACTCCGCTAAATATTTTATAAATTCCCTGGAGGAACTTCAGTTTTTCTATTGGTTTAAGTGTATGTGGGGGGGGGGGGGCGGGAGGCATAATATTTCTGAGAATCCCCCCCCCCGCCCCACACACACACACATACACATCAACCAGCACTCTGAGCAAAATCTCCGCCGGCTCTAGAGACAGATGAAGACTAAGAGGACGATGGACAGAGGGAATGACTGAGGTTCGATACACAACCCCACGCCAACAAAGGTCACACACCTCGACCGACGCTTGAATTTGCCGGCGACGCTCCCCGGTAACAGCGGCAGGAAACGCTAAACTAACCTACCAGCAATATTTCTAATGGTTACTCATATCATACTTGATTTTTATACATTTAAGATAAATAAAACACTTCAAGTAAAACGGGTTTGTTTTTTGCTTTTTCGTTTTCCGTAAAATTAGGTCCTATACATGACACCTTTGTGAGATTTCATGATAGTGCTCACGATCTACGGGGATCTTTTCTTAATCTCCTCCATATTTCTAACCGTATACAGAAAATGCCTCTATCATTTTTTAGATTTAGATCCCCATTACAGACTACTATTCATTTTCATGATAAATATGTTGGCGACCAGATCACTCTTTAGTAAACCTTTCGAGTACAGTAAGTATGTTCGTCATCGAGCTGATGTATCTCAAAACCTCAACTCTCAATGTTCTGTGTTTGTTATGTGAATGCTGGAGAACTCATTTCTCGAGCATTCTTTGTCTTCTCGTGGTCAATTATGTGATAATGCCCTGCATACTCCAGATCTTTAGGTTTCTAAGTCTCTATCCTCGTCTTTTTTCACGAGTGCACAATATCAAGATAATGTATGACAGAAGTGGACTAATGGGTTCAGCAATGGAGGGGCGAAAGCACTGCTGGATT
This sequence comes from Onchidella celtica, assembly GCA_963931925.1. NCBI lineage: Eukaryota > Metazoa > Mollusca > Gastropoda > Systellommatophora > Onchidiidae > Onchidella > Onchidella celtica. Next base: position 43,214,354 of record OZ007581.1, on the reverse strand, counting down.
AGCGAATGGAATGGGTTTATTGTGTTCGACGAATCGATTGGTTGATGAATGGATGGGCTGAAGGAACAATGATAAATACCTGTACAAGGGTGGATAAAACGACAAATGGGCGAGGTTGATGACTGAAAGGATGGATGGATGGATGGATGGACAGACGGACTAGCGGATGTAGAGACAGACTGGCGGATGGACAGACGGACTGGCAGATAGATGGATGGGTGAATGGATGGGTGGAGGGGCAGAAAGAATGAAGATGAAATACAAAGATGGATAGAACGGCAAATGGATGGATGGATGGGCAGAAAGAATGAGGATGAATACAAAGATGGATAGAACGACAAATGGATGGATGGATGGGCAGAAGGAATGATGATGAATACAAGGATGGACAAATGGTTGGGTTGGTGGATGGATGGATGGCTAGAAGGAACGAAGTCGAATACAAGGATAGATAGAACGACAAATGGAAGGGTTGATGGATAGATGGATGGATGGATGGAAGGGTGGATGGGTGGATGAAGGGATGAATGGATGGATGGAAGGATGTATGGATGGATGGATGGACTGGAGGATAGATGGATTGATGGATGAATGAATGGATGGATGGAGGGCAGAAGGAACGATGGTGGATACAAGGATGGATAGAACAACAAATGAGTGGGCTGGTGGATGGATGGACGGAAGGCTGGACTGGCAGTTGGATGGATGGATGGATGGATGGATGGATGAATGGAAGGGTGGATGGATGGATAGGTAAGTGGATGAATGATTAACTCCATAATCTTCCAAGCTATAATACATAAACATACAAAGATTTATCACGGCACAGTACATGTAGCGGACAACAATAATCACGTCTATAACTTTTATCTCTCTCAGAAACGTGATCTCCTAACGACAACTGTGAACAGCTTACATATAACTGGAGGCGCGTAGCTGGCTGTCCCTGTACTACTCCCCAATGTGGCAGTACATGTGAAAGATATATCGTTGTCCAAGGCAGTAGGTCTAAACGTGAGTCTGGACTGGTAGTTGATGATGCTCTAGATAGAAGATGGAAATGGACAAAATGAAGTATACACCGTGAGGCTATGAACGGTGATTGGCACAAACTCACTAAGCGGTCTTGCCCACAGCATCAGCCCCGCTAGTTTTTCGGCAAATGGCATGAAAAACTCTCTTTGCCTCTATAGAGGTGAGGAGAGGAGCGGAACGGATGCTGTGGACAAGTATACAGAGGAAAAGAGTGTTTTACTTTTTCATACGTCATTTTCCGTAAAACAGCGGAGCGGAGGCTATGGACAAAACCACTGATGTGTAACCGTGGACGGGGAGTGGATGGAGGGAATGGAGCCCACCATGACACAATTCTACGGCTATCAGCAGATTCAAAATTACTAATATAATCACCCAGAACCAAAACTAACAAACAGATTCACCCTGGGTAATGCCGGGAACCTCAGCTAGTAGTAATAAAGATAGTAATATAGCTGCTATTTTTAAGGTCTGTATCCTCAAAGCTAAGGCTGGCAAACTGTGTATACATTATCAATGTCTATCTTCCCTACAAATTACGTCTAGAGGTTCTGGGGAGCTGACTTTTTGTGAACAGATTTGGCTTAAAGGTCGCGACCTTAATTCTTTTTTGTTCTATCTTCCTTTTCTGAAAAACCGGAGATCTTTTAGTATGTAGAAGAGGTATAACAAATGCACACTTTGACACTTGTTTAAAATATGTTTGTGGCATTTCTCAAGCTCTTTCACAGTTCCGATATATCTATTATATATTTCAGTAACTTGCAACCTTTGGCACCAGTAACTGACCAAACTATACACTCTTCAGGCCTTAAATTTGGCGGGAAGGAGGCAATTGAGATAAGGAAGATGATGGCTGTAATTAAAAGTTGTTTACTTCAAGCATGTATTTTAAAAAAATAACAATGTTTATTGCTATGTAACATCTGTATTTTTGCATGTTTGTTTCGTAATATATAGTACCGTGCATGTCATAAAAAGTAACCGTATCAAGCGTTCAGTTTGGTGCGTAATGTTGTGGTGCGCATGAGTTCTGAACCAAAACTTTAGTGTATTACTTTTATTATACTAGAGAGAGGGGGCGGGGGGAGATCACATGATTGATTATTCTGGGCAATGCCCGGTAGCTCATCTAGTTCTAACTAATTATCATAACACTAAATTTGCAAACTAAACGTTTAATGTGGAATTTCTCAGTTGTGCAAAAGTGGAGTTGGAATAGACAAGAAGTAAGGCCGCTTTATGCCTATCATCCATAATTCTACTGAACAATATTTTCAAAGCCATATCTTATCTATGGCCCCAACGTAACTTGCACGGAAGGGGGCGTAGCATAATAGTAATACAAAATAATATCAACAAAACTACTTATATTACTATACGTAATATCCTGAAAGCTAAGCCTGTGTATTGTTTATCAGTTTCTATGTTCCCTTCAAATTTACATTTTGAAGTGCTTTGGGGGTGGTGGGGGGGGGGGGGATGAGTGGGGGGGATTGACTTTGCGTGAAAAGATTTGGCTTGAACTTGTTCAGTATACATCAAACATTTAACTTTAACAATAACAACGAATATAACAAGTAATAGTGTTGAGTTTACGTACTCCTCCAATATTCTGTCGTGACGGGACGATGTTAACATTGGAGGGCAAACCACCCGCACGTGACCATGTCAAGGGGCTTTGACCGGCTGAAGCGATCTGCGTTGAGTCCACTTCACATAGTAACGTGGCTTCTTCAAGCTCTGGAAGGATGGCCGCGGAAGCTGTGATTCTAGGCTGTAGCTGACCTGATAGATAGATAGATAGATAGATAGATAGATAGATAGATAGATAGATAGACAGACAGACAGATAGATAGATAGATAGATAGATAGTAGATAGATAGATAGATAGATAGATAGATAGATAGATAGATAGATAGATAGATAGATAGATAGATAGATAGATAGATAGATAGATAGACAGATAGATAAATAGATAGACAGATAGATAGATAGATAGATAGATAGATAGGTAGATAGATAGATAGATAGATAGATAGATAGATAGATAGATAGATAGATAGATAGATAGATAGATAGACAGATAGATAGACAGACAAGTAGGCAGGCAGACAGATAGGTAGGTAGGCAGGTAGGTAGGTAGGTAGGTAGGTAGGTGGGTAGCTAGGTAGGTAGGTAGCTAGGTAGGCAGATAGATAGATAAATAGATTGAATCATAGATAGATAGATAGACGGCTGGATACATGGATAGATGGATGGATGGATAGGTAGATGGACAGACAGACAGATGGAAAGATGGAGGCAGATAAAGATAAACCTACAGGTGCATTGCATCATGTACTCGACAGCTTATTAAAACATGATATACACACACAAAACTGGGTAAGTCAAATTTTACATGCGTTATGGCCTCATGCAAAATTAGTGTAAGTCGCGGCGTCAGGGGTTATTTAAAACTTGCTATGTCCTATCTTTAGCCGAAGTTTTAACTGAACTTCCAAATTGTAACTGAACGCTTACACCGCGTCTTACACTTATTCTGAATGACTATCTGAAAGAGGTCGTGTCAGGTCAGTGTGTTTTTGTAACGGAAGCATATTGTGTGCACTGTTAATTTTGTTTATTCATTAGTGTGTGTGCGTGTGTGTGTGCGTGTGCGCGCGCTATATATATCATAATTTCTGTTTCTGTAACTGTATTGTTATGTATTCAACGATCAAAAAAAATTTCCTTGTACAAGCACGAATAAAATGTATCTTATCTTATCTTATCATGCAAAATTTGACTTTTTACCCAGTTTTGGAAAAACCGCTTTTCTTTCTTATTTTCCGTACTTACATGACACATTAGGTATAGATAATATTAACAGTAACGTTGACAAGGAAAACTGAAAGCTCCTGGGTAAGTTTGTACATCGACTTTTTCTCCTCATTCTGTCTTCTCGTGTACTGTCGTTGTGATATGACGTGTGACATTCTTGGAGGCGAGACGCCATTTCGGCAGTATCTGCGATGTCGGCTATGTCATCAGTTTGTGTGGCGACTTGGCACGGGTTTCCCATAATGCTGTTGCTGGTCTTTTCTGAAATTAATAGGAAAGTGAGATATATTTAGTTTGTATTTAATACTAAATGACGTACCAGGCATAGCCCCGAATAAGCAGTCATGTGTTCTCTCTCTCTCTCTCTCTCTCTCTCTCTCTCTCTCTCTCTCTCTCTCTCTCTCTCTCTCTCTCTCTCTCTCTCTCTCTCTCTCTCTCTCTCTCTCTTTCTCTCTTAATAAAAGTAGTAATCTACACTGTTGCTTCAGAACTCATGCGCGCCAGAACACTGCGCACCAAACTGAGCGCTTGATATTAATAAAAGTAGTAATCTACACTGTTGCTTCAGAACTCATGCGCGCCAGAGCACTGCGCACCAAACTGAGCGCTTGATATACAGTGCAGTTACTTTTTATGACATGCACGGGACTATAACAGAATGGAGCCAAGATGCAGGATGAAAATTAGAGCTATTGACAGCACGATGAAACAATGCATTTTCTATAAATTCAAGAACCAAACTAATCAAAATAATAAAAACTTCCGTGCACACTCCGCGGTATTTGACATGAACATGTAAAAGTTGGTTTGTATAGGTGGTCTAATAAAAAAAAGCTTTTTGCGTTCAAAGGTGGAAATTTTATGAAATATACATATATATAGATAAGATATAACCATGATTCAAATCTGTCCAGTGTTTTGTTGTATTTTTTTCACTTTGTTTACTAACTGGTTTTATTGTTGAATTTGTTGTTGTTATTATTGTTTTAGTTTATTTATGTGGCCATCAATAGCAGTGAGTACGCTCGATTCTGCCGATTTTGACTCCCACCCCCCCCCCCCCACACACACACTCCAGGTACGCTTCCCATACAATTGATGTCAACTGTCCACGTCCTCAATTTGTGCAAGGGGTTAGAATTACAAGGGATCTAAGTGCAAATGGCACTCAGACCCCTTCTAATTCTAAGCCCTTCAATTCTGTTTCATAACTATGTCCAAAACTATGGTCTTCTGACCTAGCGCAAGCTATAGTGAATGTTACCTTTTGTTCGAAAGAACTAGAAACAAAACTGTCGGAATAACACTTACCAAAATAACAATAAATTAATACATGTAACAATATTTTAAAAATTTGGCCTGTAACAAGTCACGACAATGAAATAAAGAAAACATGCGCCCGTAAAAATAATCGGACATATGAAAATCCATTACCGCATATGAATAAAGAATAACGATAACATCAACGACTATGATTCACGGCGGATTGAAAAGTCCGTGGCCACCCATGTATCAGGATCATTCCACACTGAGAGAAATCAGAGATCGATAAACATGTTTATGCCATGAAATTAGGACATCGTCAGAGTTTATTTTTGGTGCAGGGCGTCATCAGCCTAGCATAATATCATGATTTTTGTTGTTGTTGTTGTTATTGTTGCTGATTCCCAGTGTTTAACCCCCCCCCCCCCATACACACACACCTCAACCCCAGCTCCCAGCGTTCTATAATTTAAAACAGTGGTTCTCAATCTTTGTCAGGCTATCGCCCCCTCAGGCTCCAATTTTGTTCCCCCCCCCCCTCCCCACTCAAACCCAACTGATACTTACATTTCACAAAAAGACAGTTTACACACCAATTATGATATCAAGTGTTTCAAGACCTTGTTAATAACAACAAGTGTGCTCATTTTTCATAATAAAAAAAACAGTCTTTATCAGAAGGCCTTTTCTATTCAGAAAGTCCAATTTCGCGTGCTGTTGAACAAATCAGTGGCTGCCCCGTATTTGGCTCCCCATTGCTTTCCGTATTTAGATCTTTATTTGACAAGGTTCGCTGCCCTTGGCGTTGATACCTCGATTTTTTTTGTGTGTGTTTCTATTTTTTCTTGTTCTTGTTTCTGTGCTTTTTATGGTAGGGATTAGTTTTTTTTTTTATAGAATTTTGCCAGGGCAGCGGTTTTGTTCGGCCTGCTCTTCTCGACTTTCAGCTGCCAAGATATCTTTAACATGCGCAACGTGCACACGGGCCCCCTGAGTTTTTTGGTCCATATCCGAGAAGACTTGGTGCTCGATCCTGCCTACCATAGGATCACGGACAGAAATTTTTCCCCCAAAAAAATTCCAACGTGCCTGCACCAACCGGAGAACCCGTACCTGCGGCAGGAGAGGCGAGCAACGTGTCCCCTAGACTTTGTTTTGGCCCCCTCCGTGGCCTTTTTCTTCGTGTTTGTCCCCCGCCCCCTCCTCCCACATCAGAAAGTTGAGAACCACTGATTTAAAACCTGCCATACAATATTGTGCCCAATGATTTGCTTTCAATGTTTTTGCAAAATAAGAAAGAAAATAAAAAGAGAAGACGGCCCCAACTTCGTGTCCTTGCAGGTGAATAAACAGTTCATTGAAGTCAGCCAATCAACAGTTTAAAGACACTAAATGGAATGGATCTCAAAGGACTCTATTCGTGCCACACACAAGGCCTTCTCGGTGCAGTCCTGACACATTAACTTTGAACGGGTCATATTGAAAGAGTTTCAATATCAGTGACGCACCTTTCGGGCGAAGTAAGATCAATATAAGGAAGTTTAATTCAGATATGGCTTTAAAGTTTCCAGGTGATTCGTACTCCGCAAATAAAATGATGTAATCATAAAATTCAGTGTAAACATTAATTATACATCGCCATCTTGGTTCTTGTTTGTTCTATCAACATTTTCTGAAAAGTTGGAGATCCTTCAGTATGTTGAACAGGTATAGCAAATGCATGCACTTTGACATTTACTTAAATTACTTTGTGGCACTTCAAGTTAATTTAGAGGTATTCCTATCACAGTAGCATGTCAGCTGATTTATGCAAGATTATAAGACCTGCTCCCAAATATCTTGGCATCTAACGGAGTAAAAACATGAACAGAAATAAACATTCTCTACTTTCTTTTTCTATACACTAATATTAAGATTCCTTCCTCAGAATGTTCCCCGTTCTAATAAGATAATTTATTGGCCTGATTCATTTATTCCTGTTTGTATGCCTGCCTCATTCAGTTCAAAATCAAATAATCCACATTTTCACTCAATCGCTAATTTAGACAGTTTGGAACTATAGCGGTTCTGTTCAAAAGCTAAAATAAATAAATTCATGAATTAGTGTCAAATTCAGTATTTAATCCCTTCACTGCCAAGCTTGTGTGCTGTACACATGAAATGGATCACTTCTGTTTGCGCCCATAAAACGATATACATGACAAAATGTGAGAGTAATTATTACAATACAACAACAACAAAAATGGCAACAATTCAAGGGTTTACATGTGACATGACAATTCGCCCGTATGTAGGCGACATTGACAAATTATTGGTACCTGTCACAAAGTACTGTTCTCTCATTGGCAATTTAATACAGTGGTACTTACTGGCGGCAGTGGAGCAGATAAAGGATAACTGCGATATTTATGATACACTTTATACTATATTTGGGAAATTGTTAACTGCTAATTAAATGATGAGCTAAAAAAAATATATCGAACCTTATCACCCAGAATGTGCTATGTTCAATTTTATTCATTGCTTTTCAATGCCTGCAGATATTCGAATCACAAGGTGCGTGACTTTATTTCATAAGCCAATCAAAATTAATTATTCCTGTGACCGTGTTGAAATTATTACAATTTTATTAATTTCCATCAAGATTCCAAATTTCAAACTCGTTTTTCACAATTTGATTATTTTGGACATTAAACATTCTGGTTGCCAACCCTAGAGATACATGTAAATATTTTGAACCTCAAAGAATCTTGTGGTTTTCTGCTTTGCTGTTGAGGAAAAAACGACAGCCCAAAAGGCTGCGTTTATAATCTTTGGTCATCCAAAAGGGAAAGGTACCACAAGAACCCCCGATTCCAACTGAATGCTCGAATGTGGTCTCAATCTCTTTTCATGTCCTATTTCATGACATCAGTTTTATGTGCTGCTTGTTTTTTTTCATTATTTTAATCACTAGCTGAGGTACCAGGCATTGCCCAGAATAAGCGCCTGCCTCTGCCTCCTCCTCCTCCTCCTCTCCCCCCCCCCCCCCTCCAGTGGAAAACAAAACAATCGGAAGTTTCTATTCTATAACATTCAAAAACCAAACGACGAGCTACCAAACTTTCAAAGAATCGTCTTCAATCTGAAAGTGAAAGTAAGCTGTTGAAAAATTTCACGTGACACCAATCTGCAGTTATCTAATGATCATATCGGGTTTCATAGTGGCCTTGGCCTCAGCATTCACTCCGCTATTTGTGCGGAAAATGACGTATGAAAAATTCTGTTTGCCTCCACAGCGGCAAGGAGTGGAGCAGAACGGATGCTGTAGACACGTATACAGAGGCAAAGAGTGTTTTACTTTTTTCATAAGTCATTTTTCCGTACAAACAGCGGAGCAGATCCTGTGGACAAGACCATGAGGAAGGCTAGGACTCTGGAGTTCAAATGGTTTTTCTGACTCAAATGTAGAGACAGTACCAGAGGGGCGGGCAAGTGAAATCGGTCCACACAGAGAGACAAAGATCACTATTCTCAAGGACAATTTCTGGGTGTTTTCTCAGGCTTAAGACTTTAGGTGATACCAGTCATGCGTAACGTGTAAAGTCTGGAGTGTTTTCTCAAGGGTTTTTCTTCTGTAGATCTTTTCTATTCATGGACTTGTTAATTTGACCCCATGCAGCATGTCATTGTGTGTGTATACGTGTGTTTGTGTGTATGCATGCATGCAGATGTTAGCTTGACCCTATACAGCCTGTCATTGTTTGTGTGGATGGGTGGGTGCGCATGTGCATGCGTGTGTGAGAGAGAGTGTGTGTAATTGTGTGTGCCTGTACTTGTTTGCAAGAGTGTGGATCTGTTAGTTTGCGCCCATGCAGTTTGTCAATGTGCATAATTACGTCTTTGTGTGTATGCATGGATGTACATGAATCCGGTTAGACCATATTTCTAGTAATTTAACATGCTGCTTGTACCTTTAGATGTAAATATGAAACAGCTCGTCAGAGCAGTGATACATTATCATTTTCAAAGCATTTTATTTTCAAATAGAAAGCAAATATCAGACTCAAATCACTGGGTTCCAACTTAGGAAGGCTAAAGCTGGTTCAAAAGAAACAAACAAAAAGATGTCAATGCAAGCACCACAATGACCCAGTTGTAATGGTACATTTTCTATATTTTGTTGTCCTTTCCCAATCTCATTCTACCGAATAATTCATTCTTTTTCGAAGTGATTATCCGCCCACATTTGGTTCGGCAAGGTTTATTTTGGAAAATTATTTCACAGTTTTACAGGGACTGCAATAGCTTAGTGGTTAGCATCTCCGCCTGTCAATCGGGTGACTGTGGTTCGATTCCAGCACAGTAGCCTATAATTTTCTTTTTTGTAAAAGATTTTTTATTAGGAATCAATCTGTTTAATTTTTTTTTAATCCAAGATCAATAGCAGGGAATAAATCTAGTCGTTGTTGTTCATTTGTATTTAGTCACCACTAATACTGGCGGATAAACCTGGGCAGTATCTGCCGATGATGTTGGCGGATAATGGCAGCCATTCTTTATTTCATTCCGCAGAAAAGTTTGCATTCCCCCGGACTGAGCAATACGCGATCTTAGTTCTTATTTGTTCTATCTCCATTTTCTGAAAAAAAAGTCCAGATTTTTTGGTATGTAGAAGAGATACAACAAATACACATTCTGACACTTGTTTAAAATGCACCGTGCACTTATCGAGTTGTTTCACAGTTCCCATTTATTCTAACGCCTTACCATAACACTAAATCCCCAAACGTTTAAAGTCGAATTTCTCAGTTGTGCAAAAAGTGGAGTTGGAACAAACAAGAAATAAGTTCGCCAACAAATAAAATAATAGAAAAAATATTAAAACGGCAGACAGTATAAATGGACCGAATGAGTATTTCCCGGGACACAGGATATCAAGACGAATCAACTGGCCATACTTCGTCCGTCGATTTGCGCGCGGATCGTCGATGTCAACAATGCAACAATGCACGCCGCGCCCCTACATAATTGAACGCAAAACACTAGCAACCACCTTATTTATACGCGCGCAGTTTGTGGACATATAGTGGAGGAAAGAATGGTTCATCTCGGTATTCTGTGTCTCGGGTATTGCAGTGATCATAATAATAGACACAGCGAGGGAGAGAGATTTAAAAATGAATAAATCACCTATTTCTCATTCAGCCTCACACTGCGATCAGTCGACCATTCAAAATTATCGGAATGCATAGATCTCTTGAGGAGAAAGCCTAGAAATCAATAATATCGATCACAGACTGTCCGTGATATTACCCAATCAACAAATGGTTCCAGATACGGACTTCAGGGACCGCCATTGGTTCTGCATGCGAAGACAAGTCGGTGCTGAAAAGAAATTTGCGTGACATTCGGCATTACATTCATCTCAAATGTTTTGCCAGAATCACAATGGTGGCTTTTTATTATTTTTTGGGAGGGGAACAGGACGGTTCATGGAGTGATGGGAGAGACAGAGTGGTAAAGATGTAGCAACAAGGCTAGATCGGGGTTGGGGTGGGGGGGGAGGGGGGGAGGCAATAGGTATGTGCCTGGGATTTTGAGAATGCCTACTCCCCCTCCTGGTAGAGGCAAAATGGGGAAAGGGGGGGGGGGGCTCTTTGGTAAACAAAAAATAGATATTGTAAAGAGAATCAAGGAGAGAAGGCGTTAGATTAATCCATTATTACATCAGAATTTTTTTCTGAAACTTTTGCTCACATGTTTTAATCTTTTCTATCTAATGAGGTAACATTAATTTATCAAATCTGTGTGATATGTTGGTGAAACAAAAACAAAAAACAAGATACATTCATGAAAGAAAAAAAAGAAAGAAAATCTGTTTGATTTTGTTATCTTTGGTAACACTTATAACTAAATATAAATTCAATTGCACCCTACTAGGGGGGGGGGGGGGTGCAAGCAGAAAATGGGTTAAGACAAAATATTGATATTTTTTTTTAAATTCATGAAAGATTAATACAGATAATTACCTCATATTGTATATCGTTGGTCTGCTGTTGGAACCTCGTTAACACTAAACTCGAAAGCTGTTGTTAGGGGAGCGTGGCCTAATTACAAATCCAAATAGAGAAAACACTGAGTTATGTTCGGTGTTCAGCTATAGCTTTCTATGTAAAATATTACGTTCCCCGAACGCTCCATAGTTTTAACCTCCTAGGCCCAGTCCAAAATGCCAATCGCAAAATTTTTGAAGTACACGTAATATGCGGAATTTGATTTTGAAAAGAGCATTCCAAAAATATAACTATTTAATTGGTAAAATCATTTGTTAATAAAATAGGAAGAGTAAATATGTCAAGGATAAAGCAGTTCGGCTCCATGTGACCTATTTCAAATAATGACACTGAGCGCTGCAGGGTTAAGGAGGTTCCAACAGCCGCCCGACGACATACGTATCTAAAGCTCATTTACTACAAAAATACTCAATAAACACTTCGAAAAAGGTACCTATTTTTTCCATTTTGTCCGGGCTTACTACCAGTTTTGCACATGGATGACAACAAGAACAGCAATGTAAATGCTGCATGGAACGATACTAGAAAAGGTAAAGAAGGGTCAGCGTTCCTGCTCCCAACATTGGCGTTTTTACTATGAAACTAGTGAAGCTAAAGCTTCAGGGCCCCAAATCCCGGAGAGCCCTGAAGATTTTTTTTTTGAATGAGTGAATATCCTCGAGGTCCTTGCAAGGGCAACAGAGCCCTTTGGACCTAGTTGGATGTTGCGCTATTGTTGCCGGTTGTGAAGGGCCCCATAACAATTCAAGCTTCAGGGTCCCAAAAATGTAGGTCTGCTACTGGCTCCTAATAGACAAATTCGTGTAACTCAGTTTTACACAAATATCTATAATTTAGAACATACTGTGGAAGACCCATAGCTGAAAATTCAAATCAATACATGAAGGATGACGAACTTTCATCTTGCTAATTCCTTCAAAGCAAATCTTCTGATGGGATGAATGATTGGACTGGTTGGACCTTTGTAGTTCTACTGCCATTATTGTCTATCGACCCTCATTTTCCCGAGCACAGCAAAGAGTTTGCAGGGCATCTTTTGTAGAGATTAGAGAGAGAAAGAGAGAGACAGAAAGAGGGAGAGAGACAGACAGACAGACAGGCAGGCAGGGGCAGTCTGACAGACAGACGGGTAGAGGCAACCAGACAGGCAGACAGACAGATACACAGGAAGAGGCAAGGAGATAGACGGACAGGTAGGCAGGCAGGCAGACAGACAGACAGATAGACAGACTGACTGACTGACAGAGAGACAGACTACCAGACGACAGGCAGAGATCCATAGGCGGCGAGAGAGAGAGAGAGAGAGAGAAAGAGAGAGAGAGAGAGAGAGAGAGAGAGAGAGAGAGATCATCTCCCCGCTACCTTTCCACAATTTCTAATCAGATCACTCATCATATTCCGATTTCTCCACGTAATATCCATGCTTTCTGGACTTTCATTAAAATTTCTTCTTTGATGTTCCTTTTCTACATCAGTCTGTTATCTTATTTGACCATCTCCATCTCTTTCCCTCCCTGTCTTTCTCTCTTCCTTTCTCCTTTGTATGTTTGGCGCCTCCCAATCTCTCGGACGCTGCATCCTTCCGTTCTACCATATTATACACCTCAGCTAAATTCCCTACGTCAATATGATGTAGATGTGTATAAGATTTCCGTAAGATTGGTATGATTACTGCAGGGCGGATTCCCTACATTAAACCGACGTCATCGTGATGTCGTAACCACTGGATCTACGTTGAAACAATGTCACGAATATGGGCACAAATGACTTCAGTTTCACATGTCAGATTTCCCTCGGGTTACTGACTGGGTCGACACTGCCTGTTCTTTAACCTCCGCCGTACGTCGTGGGTCTAAAGGACCCAGAAGCAATCAAAAACGTTTGTGAGTATCTTATTTCTGGATTTATTATATATTTTTTTTAATTCCAGGCATTCCTCAATGACGTCATTGCCCATATTCTCAAAGGTTTAAAACTTAAAAAAAATATATACATGCGTGCTCACCAACGTACTAAAAGACTTGCATTTTTTAAAGTCAAAAATTGGCAAAAAGAAAAAGTTGTGTGTGGCAAAGTCCCAAGTTCTCCTGTGGCTTTTATAGCATTATGTAATAATAATAGTTCGTCCATCAGGTATGATGATGACCTTAACAACACCAGAGGAATAAAGAACAGAAATTGTTGAGAATTTCAACAACACATGGACAATAAAAAGAACTAAAGAACATTATGTACATTTTTACTATTCCTACACCTATGACCTGAGTTGTCATAGACGCCATACTTTAAAAATGATTTTATTGTCACACCCTTGGTCGTACATCCTGGGGTCTCACATACACCACACCCCTTAAGAGGATTTTATTGTTTTTTCACTATTCGAACGTTCCCGGGTCTGATAGACAAAATACCGTCAAAGAGGATATCCTAATAAATTGTTCTTTGGGAGTGTGGTGTCGAGCAGACATCATTACGTACGCCACGCTTATGCGACGAAGGTTAAAGCCTTTCATCCAGTATTTATTTCTACTCAGCCCCGCGTTTCTTTCTTTCATTCTTCTGGAGCGACTCTTTCATTTTCTTTACAATATTTCTTTCTTGATTATACATGAAGGCATTCTGTCAGTGGAATTAACTTTTCAATCGCCTTGAACAACAATAACCAACAGCAACAAAAACATTGCACGCACTGCGGTTCTGCACAATTGCCCACCTTTTCCTTCCCTCTACCGGTGTTCGATACCGCTTTACAAGGGTCTGGGGAATTGACTTTCTAAACTGTAATAAAGAAGAATTGATTTTATGCTATTGATTGTATTGAGCCGCTCGCACGAGTCTGGACGTCTGTGTATAACCCATGCAGGTCAGAGGCTTCGTGGATACAAAGGAAAGCGTTGGTGGGTCTAATGGGTTTCAGAGGTAACCCGCCATCGTACAGTTATGCAGAAAGTAATAAATGATCGATTTATTCCAAGAATGATAATAATAATAAAAGAGGAAAGGAAGGAGATAAATCAGATTGACATCATAATGACATATTTCTAGACTGATTGAAGTCAACATAATAAATATAGAGATGTATACGCTGAAGACAGCAAAGTAGACACAGGGATGCGCAGATAGTCACAAGGATTATGTGGATGCATTGACAAGAATGTTGGTAGAAAGGTGTGTTGATGCCTACCCGATGCCTACTCGCTTACCTACTTACCTACTTCTCTACCTAACTACTTACCTTCTTACCTATCTACCTTTCTTCGTACCTATCTATGTATCTATGTATCTGTCTATCTATCTATCTATCTATCTATCTATCTATATATCTATCTATCTATCTATCTATCTATTTATCTATCTATCTATCTATCTATATATCTATCTATCTATCTATCTATCTATCTATCTATCTATCTATCTATATATCTTTCTATCTATCAATCCATCTATCTATCTATCAATCAATCTATGTATCTATCTATCTATCTATCTATCTATCTATCTATCTATCTATCTATCTATCTATCTATCTGTCATGTGTCTGTCTATCTATCTATCTATCTCTTCAACTCTCTGTCTGTCTGTCTGCCTGTCCATCTGTTTATCTGTCCGTCTGTCTGTCTATCTATCCGTCTCTCTGTCCATTCTGTTATTGTTAATCGTCCTCTCTTCTAGTTCTAGCTCTCTTTCTGGAGATATACGTACACTTATATTAATATTCATATCGCTTTGCCCACAGGGATATTTAAAACTTTGCACACTGTTGGTGTTTATGAATTGCATGACTCGATGAGAAAATTAATATGTTGGACATGCAGAGAAGCCACCGGCACATCAAACAAAGGTTAAATGCCTTTGCCGACCTACTGTCGGTTCATCAAAGGAATGGATTAGATGTTTCATTTTTCAAAGAGACAGTGAGCAGTCCTTATGATAGGTATTCGCCCATCAGATGCTTGTGCTTTCAGAGATTGGTATTTGATATTATCAGCGGAACTGTTAGGGCTGTCGCTGTGTTTGCCCCAGTTTTAAGTGAAATTAACAAGAGATCTTGATAAATCCTAGCGTATTGTTAGGTGAGATCCGAGTTACGAGGTTTCATCACGGCGGAATTCACGGATGGCGCACTTGCGAGGTTTTGTTTTTTTGCAGATTTCCCCCATTTCTAACTGCCCTTCGCAAATATACTTTTAACGGAACGTGTAGGGTGATATTACCTATCTGACAGACCGAAAAAACGATTTTCGAAAATTTGACCACTTACGAGGTTTCATCACGACAAAGTTGATAAGATAAATTGAAAACAGATTACCATTTTGTGGGCGTGGCTGACAATGGACGGGTCTTTGTTGTTACCGAGACAAAAATAATATATTATGCAATTGGAACTAAGTGTAACGAAACCCCTCAGACTGGAAACTGCAACCAATACTGAAAACCGCACGTGTGCTCCTCAGCATCCAACCTACCCTCCCCCTCCCGTGTACACGTTTCATACGCTATTAACTCCCCCCCCCCCACCCACCCACCCCGCCCTCAAATCGCCAATTCCTCAAAGCGCATGTACTTTATGTAAGGCCTCTAATCAAACAACAACAATAGCAAAAACATTCAAAACAAGGGAAATATTTTGCCACTGGTATAAGACAAAAAATTATGCTAATGATGAGAGCAAGAGCAAATTTACCTTGATTGCTTGAATGTGTACTCGCCTTTTTAAGCGATTCTAATGTGATTTGTATTACCACGTAGACCAAGAGAGTGCAATTTACTTAAAGGACTCTGGGGAAATATCGAACAAAATATTGCAATTTGTCATTACGGCCCATACAATATCAGAACGTTCCCCGCCCTTTAAGCTTTTAGTATTATTGTTGTTCGTACGGTACACAAATTAATTAGATTGTATGTATGCAAGAACACAACTGATGGGGTTACAATTAATAATAATAATAAATAATAATAATAATAATAATAGTTCGTCCATCAGGTATGATGATGACCTTAACAACACCAGAGGAATAAAGAACAGAAATTGTTGAGAATTTCAACACATGGACAATAAAGAGAACTAAAGGACACAGAGGACAGAATGGAAAGACTGTTCTTTCATGACTTATGACTTCTCATGTGACTGATAAGTCCTATTTTTGCCCTGCAGACCCTTCCGCATAAATGACAAGAGTGCTCCGTTGGTTCAGTACCACTGGGCCTTTTCTTGCGCCGTTCTCTTTTTTTGATAGCCTGCTGGACTCTGTCAGCTTCCCATGCTTTGCTGCCTCTGGTAAGGGCCGCCCTCCAATTTGCACGATCCTCCAATTTGGGGTTACAATTAGAAGGGATGTAAGTACCAATTGACCGCGTCTCGGAAAAAAAAAAAACAAAAGCAAAAAAAAATAGATCATTTCAGTATAAATGAATCAAATTTAATAAACGTTTTGCAATACTGACATCAAATCTGGCAACTGCCATACGTGTTTTTAGCAAGTTCACGTCACGAAGATTCACCTGATAATAAAAACTTTAATTAATGTTCGTATTTGGTACTTAGACCCCTCTAATTCTAATGCACTCAATTGTTATAATAGAATTGAAGTAAGGCCAGTAGTAGTAGTCCCCCACCCCCCCCCGCCCCCCCCCCTTAGAACGACAGAGTTCCATTTCCCTTCCGTTAACTTTTGACTGAGCCCATAATAGTCAAATTATCTCAACAAAAAACAAACGAAAAGGAAAAAAAAAAAAAGGAGAAGAAAGGAATCGTAGGGAAAAAACAAACAAACAAACAAACACGGTCTTCAGCGAGTTTTGAAGTTTGACGACAGCAGCAACAACATCAACGACAACAAGAGCAACATTTAATGGCGCTATTGATGTATCTAGAATTATCATTGAAGCACTGAACAACCTCGTTAAAACCAGCCTTTCAGGTTGTTTTTAAGGACCTGCATGCTATTTACTTAGCCAAACAGAAAATAGAGGGCTTTGTTCACTGCTCGGCTATAACTTTCTGTGTAACACACTACGGTCCCCTAAGCTTCACAGCTAGTTCTAACGAGGTTCCAATAACCGACCGACGAAAGACATGATTATAATCACATACTCTATTGTTAATCTATTTATGTATTAATTGAATAATTTTATGTTCTTTAGATTAGAGCGACGACATTTCCCTCATCACACTCCTCTCCCCCACATCCAATCTATCTATCTATCTATCTATCTATCTATCTATCTATCTATCTATCTATCTATCTATCTATCTATCTATCTATCTATCTATCTTTCTATCTATCTATCTATCTATTTATCTATCTATCTATCTATCTATCTATCAATTTATCTACCTATCTATCTATCTATCTATCTATCTATCTATCTATCTATCTATCTATCTATCTATCTACCTACCTACCTACCTACCTACCTATCTATCCATCTGTATGTCTGTCTGTCTGTCTGTCTGTCTGCCTACTTATCTATCTGTCTATCTATCTATCTATCTATCTATCTATCTATCTATCTATCTATCTATCTATCTATCTATCTATCTATCATGACTGTTTTCTCACCACTTACGCTGATTCCGGCACCAACCACTATAATAATAGATCAAACAAACTGTAAGCTTTGCGGTGGAACATTTCACTGGTACCATACCACCCACGATCTCTTAGTTTGCCACAGGATTAAATAATCAAGTGATTGCCCAAGGGAATAGTTCGCCAGCATCATTCCGGGAACGTTTAATGGTTAGCGGTTTGAAAATTAAGATCAAAGAGAAATGTTAACGCATTTTCGTGGCTCCCTTTGTCCGTATATGCCGGGGACGTTATCATTGTCGCACTATTGTTGCGGAAGCTTTCATCTCTACACCTGTGAGCTCTGAAAAGTGTGTCGCTTGAAGTCAGTAGATCACCGAAATCTGATTTTGAAGATATTAAGGGTTAAAAATCAAAAGTGCGAAGTTCATACTTCTGAGAAAAACGTTTTTTCTTGTTTTATTCTATAGTTCCATAACCTCATAATACATTTGAATGTTCCTTTAATCAGTTACTTAGACACTTACGTGCAAGTCTGGGTTTAAGGTTGGCTTTTACGGCACGTCGGCACGATGACGGCCACTTTGCCCCCTTCGCGGTCTATTTGAGTACACTTTCCTTATTTATATTTCATATTAGAGCTATTAAGTTTAACATAGAATTAAATACATCCACATGATTTTATCACATTAGGTGCAAAATTCACATACTTTTGAGACAAACGAATTTTGTTTCTTGTTTTTTTTTTTACTTGGTTACATAAAATAAAATTATGTAAGGCTAAAGACATTTTCATCTCTATGTATTTTTGAACATGCTGGATTTAGACTTGGTAAGGCCCTGAGCTACACAGAGCTTGGGTATGAATTTGAGTTTGGAGAAAGCATGCAGACACGATAACGGCCATAATTATTGTGTTAGGAAGAGAAGCAAGACGATAGTGGGAACAGAGCAGAGCGATAGGACAGAAGAAGACCACACCAAAAGCGCCTACCAACTACCTGCCATCCCGCACAGAAATTGAACACATATAGAAAGTAATTACAAACAGTATAGGTAGAATATCCGCCATCTTGGCTGTCCGGACCCACGCTTCACCATGGCGATGGTGGCATTGATTTTGATTCGTTAGCTGATTTGCACTGTGAGCACTTAAGGCGTCGCGAACCAATCGGAGACGAGCTGAAAATACTTAGCTGCAGTAAACAATGGCAGGTGTGTACATGCACATGGGAGACGTTCGGCCAATCCTTTCATTTCCTGTCCCTTGTTTACACGGATGGTGGGGAATCTGACCAGCTTGGCTCCATCCTTTCCACCCCTGTCATAACAATCAGCTACAATGCAACCAGCAGTCATTTTAACCGCTCAGACATAATAATCTCGAAGTTACTCTCATCAGCTGATCCACCTGCCATTTCGTTTGGCGGAAGAACGAAACAAAAACACTCTGTGTCGTCATGCACATTCTGCCTATTGACAACAACAATATTTATAAGTGGACAACAGATGGACGAAACGCTGCACTAAATGGCAACCAAGTACAGGGTGCAGAACTAGAGGACAACTAGGAAGAAGATGGCAAGACGACATAAAACAGAGAGGGGGGACAATAAAAACATCAGCGGGGACAAGGTGGTCTAGAGGCAAGGTGCTCGCCTCTCATGCCAAGGGTCCCGGGTTCTAAATGTTGGAAAGTGGATTTTTCTCATATTTTCAAGTCCCTGGTCCTATTGGGGGGTAGGATCGAGAAGTTCTTGGAAATTGGATTTTTCTCATATTTTCAAGTCCCTGGTCCTATTGGGGGGTAGGATCGAGTACCTAGTCTTCTCGGATAAGGACGAAAAAATTCGGAGGGCCCGTGTGCACGTTGCGCACGTTAAAGATACCTTGGCAGTTGGAAATCGTAAAGAGCAGGCCCAAAGGCCGCTGCCCGGGCAAAATTGAAATTAATAGATTAAAATTCATCCATATCATCTCCCCCCCCCCCCCCCCGCCAGAACAAGAAATAATAAAACAAGTAAAGTGAGGTGTAAATGCCAAGGGCGGCGAACCTCCTAAAATAAAGACCTCAAATCTGATATAAAAACATCAGCCAGCAAAGAATGGACGTCATTGTCAAAGGGCTACATCGTGCAGTAGATGGACAACGTCTAAGTGAAAGGTGAAAGGTTCCAACAACAAAGAAACCTAATACTGCTAATAAATTGAAACAAATCTTCGAGTTACTCTGCACCTCTCTCCTAATTTTACAAACCCATACATAGACCACAGATACCACATAGAATAAGCTGAGACAGCTAGCGTTTTTAGCGCGCACGGATTTCGCACCGCCACCGAGCGGCGAATACGCGCAAGTCGTGAACAATGCAGTCTTTTACAAGGCCAAATAGGGAAAAATACTGATTTTTTTTCAGTTGCTGGCGTAGGCCTTGATTGACGTCACTTATTTTGTAATTTTAACTCCAGTTGCTGTGGGAGAACTCTGGCTATTTTTACTTCCTTTTAGTGGCAGTAGCACTGCAACAAATCAGCATCGTTGATTCATAATTATATCAGACATTCTTTCCATGGGCCCCGCCCCCGATCAGCATACAAACTGTATGCACGATTTTTTTTTATAGGTGCTAAGAAAGGAATGTCTAATCCTATCGGTTCCAATATCTTTGCTGAGACTAAGAGACTTCCTGGTTTGGTTTTGTTGTGCTATTTCTTTCTTGTCACTTGCCATTTATTACTCTGACTGCGTGCATATGCGCTGGTTTTTAGCCATAAAAGAATTCCGCAGCACCAAATCGCTATAACCGGTGATATAAAAGAGATGAACTTTAAAGCCAAGGAAATAAAATTAATAGGGCGTGTCTGTACACATACAAAAGAAGAAACCGCCTTGAACTATGACAGGCTTAGTGTGGATTGCAAGTTTTAAAAAATCAATATTTAATAGCTGATATGAATATCGATTTTGTTTTCCAAAATAGCTCTGTATAAAACAGTTTGCACTTTCATGAACCTCTGTCGAGCTACAAAAAAGGGTGTTTATTACACATAAGGTATGAATGTGACCGACTAGCTAAGTGCAGCGATTCCTCCAAAATCAAGCAGTTTTCTTAATCCTTTGTTTACTGAAATTATTATGACGGTAAACAGAAGAATTTGTAAACAACAGTTTCAAGAATCTTAGTTTTATGGGGTTATTTTATTTCATATGATGAGACCGACAGCAAGTTTAGAGTATAACCCTGCAGTAGACATGGACTACAGGGTACTTTTCTTTAACGCTTACTCCGACTTGGCATAAGGGTCCCTTAGGTAAGCAACGAGTTTATAATTATGGTCATAGCTATGGCGCGAGGCCAAAAGTTATTTTCAGTGGCGGATTTACTGTGAAACTAATGAACCTTAAGCTTCAGGGCCCCTAATAATAATAATAATAATAATGGATGGCATTTATATAGCGCATATCCATTTAAAATGCTCTATGCGCTTTACAGAAGCAACATGTCAACCACAGAGCAGAATGGAGCGCCTGCGAAGCGCTCAACACACCACACTGCTTCTTTCTCTCTCCATCCCTGTCTCAATCACTCTCTCTCTCCCTACCTCTCTCTATCTCGCAGTTCATAACTCACAACAGTTCACAACTCACATCTCAAATAATAATTGTTTGAATATTTATTATATAAGAATAATAAATTTTGTTGTTGCTGGTGGGGGGATGATATGGATAAATTTTAATCTGTTAATTTCAATTTTGCCCGGGCAGCGGCCTGTTCGGCCTGCTCTTTACTGCCAAGGTATCTTTAACGTGCGCAACGTGCACACGGGCCCTCCGAATTTTTCGTCCTTATCCGAGAAGACTAGGTACTCGATCCTACCCCCCCCCTCCCCCAAATAGGATCAGGGACTTGAAAATATGAGAAAAATCCCAATTTCCAATATGCCTGCACTGCCCGGGTTTTGAACCCGGGACCCTTGGCATGAGAGGCGAGCACCTTGCCTCTGGACCACCTTGTCCCCTAATCCCACAGAGGCCTTGAAGAAACTTTTTTTTTTTTACTGAGAGAAGAGCCTGATGCTGAATGTCCTTGCAAGGACAGCAGTGCCCGGGGGACCTGGTTGGATATTGTCCTATTGTTGCTGGTTGCGAAGGGGCCCCGTAACAGTTCAAGCTTCAGGGACCCAAAAATGCAGGCCAGCCACTGGTTACTTTACCATGATAGCATTTTATAAAATACAGTTATTTGACAATTAGAACACATTCAGTTACAATTCAGTTGGCATGCTCAATTTTAGCTCCTTTTTTTTTTCGTATGAATGTATTTTTTTTTTCATTCATTATTATTATATAATTTGAATTTGTGTATTCAATTTCCTGATTACGGTACTGCAAACGTAACTCCCGGCCCACGCTGTATTTTCGGCAGTATCAATTCATAACCCATTCACAAGATTCAAGTTTATAGTCGTTAAGGCCGGGTTTTTCTTTGAGTGTGTTATGTTTTATTTGCTGGCGTCGGGGTAGAAACTGACGAAAGCCACAGTGCCGGCTTTCCCACCCTGGGTAAACAGCAACGGGTAACATCGATATCATGTACAGATCCGTGTATAAAAATAATTATGGCGCGATATCGAAAGGACCTGTGGTGTCCTGTCACGCTACAGGGTAATCGGAGCTTTGAAACGCGTGTGTTTAATAATTTTGTAACGACACCTCAAAAGATTAAAACGCCACTACATGCTGGAAAGTTATTGGGAATGTAATGGGTGGGAACTGAAGTGAAAAATAGCCAGAGAGAACTAATGTTTATGTAGCAGACAGTAAGGGCAGCTTTACTGACAACGTTATCGTTTTTACGAAAAAGGTAAAAAAAAAAAATGGTAATGCTAATCTGGGTCAAATTCACTTATCAACATAACGTGGGGCTATTCTGATTTCCGGGGGGGGGGGTGGGGGGGGGAGACAATGACAGAAAATTTTGGGTCTAATACTAATAGTCGGGGGCCAAGCCCTCAAATAGCCGGGAACCTTGCACACACAAAAATAATATTATTACTCCTGATTTTGCATTAAATGTTAGGACTACCACTTTGGGATACTGAAAATGCCGGATATAATGCGATAAAAGGGTGGGAACGCTAAGAAAGTCCTCAAGAACACCCCCTTTCAATGTCATCATAGATTAGCGCACTTTTCAGCGTAAACGACAATAATAAAGTCGTATCCAGCCAAATATCATAGCGATACCCATGCTTAATATACACCAAATTAAAAAGGAGCCAATTTCCTACCATATGAAAGTTATTGGTACCGATTTGTGCTTATTATAAAAAATTTACTGGACAAAATCAAAAAGGGGCCGATTGCCTGAAAAAGGTTGAGAATCGCTGCACTAAGGAATCCCCTGAGCTTTGAACGTGTTTGTTAATAGTTTTGCAATACCACTTGAAGAGATTAAAAGGTAATTGGTAGGTGAAAAGCTATTGGAATGTAGTGGGTGGAAAAAATGAAGTGATATTCAGAGGATCATAATCAAAATGCGGACAAAACGCTGCTCATGGACTTACTGTAAGACTGAGAGATATTTCTTGACATGAGAAAATAAAAACCAGCTAAAATCAGCTAACATTGGAAATATCCACTGACTGACTGATAATGAATCTTTTCAGTCTTGCATGTTTTGTACAGCATGAAAGTGTCTTTTTTGTACGTACATAATAAGACAGACAGACAGACAGACAGACAGACGAATGGACGGACGCACAGGCGGGCAGACCGACAAGCCTGTGCCAAGCTGGTAACAGAACCCAGGCCACGTTTTTCATAATAAATTTGGAACCTAGGGCGGTTTCGTTAGCCATACCTGCATTTATTTCATTATTATTATTACTTTTATCTGTATCAATCTTTTATGAATCTGCTTTTTTTTTTTTTTAAATGTTATGCTGAAGGGTCCCCGTTCACTCTCTTTCTAATATCAACAGTCTTATCAACCCCCCCCCCTCTCCTCCTGACTTCTACCAGGGGAAACAGGGCCCCCTCATAATAGCACGCCAATGCCAACTGGCCAGTCTGACCACTTCCCCTCTCCACCCCCCTCCCCGTTCCTGGGCAGAACATAAAACAACAATCCTATCTCTCGAAGTGTACAGTCATAGTGGATCAAGGCCAATCGTTTACACGGCGCCACAAACTAAACATCTGTATAGTTTATATAACCCCCACACCGCTGCTTGTGTTTCGCTCTTGCACGCAGTTTAATCACCTATCAATTATTCATGTTGCAAGCGAAACCATCAGTAACGACCTATACTATGTCGTACCAAACTCGACAAACAGATTTGTGCCAAAGCATTCTGTCTGTGTGGCAATGACACGGTTTCACTCTCTCTCTCTCTGTCAATGTAAAATGATTTCTCACAGAAAATTTATTGTCTGGTTTAAATGTTGGCCAAGTTTGATCGAACCGATAAGAAAAGGGACACCTTGGTCTAGGGGTAAGGCGCTCACTTCTCATGCCAGAGATACTGGGTTCGATCCCCGGTCGGTGCAGGCATGTTGGAATGGTTTTTTTTTTTTTTGTGAGGCGGGGGGGGGGGGGGTTCCTGTCTCTGATCCTGTGGCAGGTAGGATTGAGCACCCAGTCTTCTAAGATCAGGAACGGAAAACTCGGAGGGCCCGTGTGCACGTTGCTCACGTTAAAGATACCTCGGCAGTTGAAAGTCGAGAAGAGCAGGACGAACAAGGCCGCTGCCCGGCCAAAATTCTTTTAAAAAAAAAAAAAAATTCCCAAAACTACGGCCTACTACAAAAAACACGCACAAACAAGACCAAGAAAAATATTAACGAGAAATATCAGGTGTAAATGTCAAGAGCAGCGAAGCTCCTAGAAAAATGATCTAAATACACGAACTGATAGGATTCAACCATTTCCAATTTAGATTTTTCAAAATTAGGACTGGCTTCTTCTGAATCTGGAATAATTCTTCAAAAAGAAATATAACACCATTTCCAGTTCATGTTTTGCAAATAAAAAAACTGGCTACTTCAGAACACAAAATAATCCTTAAAAAATTGTTAAGAACTACCGTTTTCCTGTTCATGCTTTTCCAACAAGGGATGATTATGTTGAACTTAAAATAAGTCTTTTCTAAAAAACAAGGACCACAATTGGCATCATTCAGGTCAGATTGTGTTGACGAAGGATAACAAAAATATTCACAATGACAAAATAAACAAAATAGCTAGGTCTGGCCAAGCGTTGCCACTGACGCTCTCAAAAGAATGTTGCTGATCTCAATAATGCATCGTCGAAATTCACGGACAAACCCCACAAGACCGGAAGTCAGACATGGAACACAATGGTTAGAAATCGATTGACAGTGAGATCGTTGGCGGTCTGGGCAAATGCACTACAATATTGAGACACCTTTTCTTCTCAACCCATGGTGAAACATAGCAACAGTAAATCCAGGCATTTCTAGAATTATATGGTTCAGTGTTTCTAGAATTATATAGTTCGGTGTTTCTAGAATTATATAGTTCAGTGTTTCTAAAATTATATAGTTCAGTGTTTCTAGAATTATATAGTTCAGTGTTTCTAAAATTATATAGTTCAGTGTTTCTAGAATTATATAGTTCAGTGTTTCTAGAATTATATAGTTCAGTGTTTCTAGAATTATATAGTTCAGTATTTCTAGAATTATATAGTTTGGTGTTTCTAGAATTATATACTTCAGTTTTTTTAGAATTATATAGTTCAGTGTTTCTAAAATTATATAGTTCGGTGTTTCTAAAATTATATAGTTCAGTTTTTCTAGAATTATATAGTTCAGTGTTTCTAGAATTATATAGTTCGGTGTTTCTAGAATTATATAGTTCAGTGTTTCTAGAATTATATAGTTCAGTGTTTCTAGAATTATATATTTCAGTGTTTCTGGAATTATATAGTTCGGTGTTTCTAGAATTATATAGTTCAGTGTTTCTAGAATTATATAGTTCAGTATTTCTAGAATTATATAGTTCAGCGTTTCTAGAATTATATAGTTCTGTGTTTCTCACACCTTTCTTTCCGCGACCCACCTATAAGAACAATGTATTTCAGCCGCGTTCCATCCCGTCCGTCAATGGTTTAGCATTTATGCTACTTTATTTTTGCGGGCAAACAGGACTAATACTGAAATATAATTATGTTACACAAACGTAGGACTCAAATAATGATAATTTAAAAATCAATAATAAATTTATGCAAATTAATACATTTTAGATTCATAATAATAGTATTATTATGCAAAGAAAAACATGTGGCACGTTCGCCAAATTCTGGCGACAATATCGCAACATACATGTTGAGGAAGACTGGTATTTTTGCAAGACTTTACAATTTGATCTATTTCTGTTTTATTATAGTGGCAAATCTGAACAATAACAAGAAGTGACCAAAAAAAATTGTTCTTTTGTGTATTCGCATTAATCATCTTATGAATGGAAAAAATAAAATGTTACTTGCTATGGTCCAAACGTGGAGTCAGTTTGAAAGCTTAACAAGTTATAAACAATACAATTTGTTAACAGCTATCGTTACCTCAGAAAACGTATTGCCATAGAGGATGTCACAAAAACAAATATTAAAAAAAGGTCCGATCCCAGGTAAAAAAAAAATTCCATGAAATACGTTTTTGGGCTGTTTAGAAAGTCTAAAATTGGTGTGGCTGACACCAGTCTAAAGAGCGTTGGCAAGCCTACATCTAGAAAAGTCAACGATATAAATGTAAAGAAATGCCAGAGTGCGTGAGTGTGTAGGTGTGTGTATGCACAGAAACATAGTGGGGTCAACTCAACAAACTTGACTGGTGGACATTCGATCTGGTTCTCCGGGTACACAGTGATTGCTTCTATCACAAGCTGCATGCTAGAGCCCGGCAGGCTGCCAGGTTAAAAGTGTTTAAGATGTAAAGTTCAGAAGTTTAGTCTCCGAGTTTCTGATATGGTCAATGGGCCAGTCAAACCTTGGTATTCAATCCAGTGAAAAACTAGGACTTAATTCTACTTTTAGCCTAGGTGCGCCTGAGCCGAGTTTGATCTGCCAACTAAATGGATGGTAATGTTACGACATTTTGTTTCTGTGAGATCCATCTAGTTGGTTGGTGCGCGAGAACTCGATGAAATGAACTGTCCAACTGTCACTATCCAACTACTCGGCCAATCGAAATCGGCTGAAGCTTGGTTTTAATGTGCACGGAAACGGAAAAGGCGACGGAAACGTCAAAAATCCACCAAGTAGTGCAAAGAAAGAGTATTTCCATGCGCACGAAAACGGTTTTGCCGTAGAAATGAAAATATTTTTTTATATTCATTCTTTCTATTTCTTTACTTCAAGCCTTTTTGACGTTTCCGTTGCTGTTTCCGTACACATGAAAACCCAGCTCTATGTCAGCCTCGGCTAATTCTAACCTTAGCCCGAGCGCGCACCCACGTATTTTGATCCGCCAATTAATTGGATAATGAAGTCACAACAGTGAGTTTCAGAGAGATCCATCTTACTGGCAGGTGCAGGGGATCTCGTTGAAATTTACTGTTGTGACGTCACTATCCAACTAGTCGGCTGATCAAAATCGGCTGAGGCAAGCCCAGGCTAATTCTAACCTTAGCCCTAACGCGCACTAAGCCAGGCGTCAGAAACCGGAAAGTTGCTCTCCGTTCGCCGCACGCCATTCGTTATTTTAGAGGACGTCAGTGAACACATTTCAGTATAGGAAAGCAGTCATATAGAGAATGGAACATCCACTCGCCGCTTGGTGCTGGTTACAAGCCTGTAATGAGAGGCGAATGACATGGGGTGAACAACTTTCTCTGTGTTACGCCTGCCCACAGCCTAATAAATTAACCACACTGGAAACACGAGCTTCGGGCTGTGTCGTTTTTTACGGAATTTCCCGAGCCGAGCCGAGACCTTATAACCAACATGGCCGCCGCTCGGGAAATTCTGATTCTAGTTCTATCTGCAGTAGAAATTTCTTTTTATTCGTCAAGATTGGTTGTACTTGTATTGATTTCTTGGTGCGGAGCTAAACTTCCGCGTTCAGTAGGCGCGTCAAAATGGTATCATTCAACAGTGTAGCTATGCTGAAGCGTCGGTCGATACCGTAAACCTAATGTGGCGGATGGTTCATGACCTTTCGCTGTTTTGTGACGTCACACAAAGGGATCATCCAGTCTGGGTATTTTATTAGTCTGTGCGCCTGCCTAAGGGATTTTGACCAGTCAAGTAGTTCAGTGGTTACGTCACGAAACTGAGTTCCAATGAGGCAGCAGTTTTGGTTATCGACGTGGATACTATTGGAGAAAGTGGCTCGAAACAATTTAAAGCTTACCGAGAGTTTAAGGTCGAAACAGGAGGATTGTAAAATCAATCTTCCGTGTCAAGAAGACAGACACTGTTATATCTTAATGGAGGCAGAAGATAAAAATAGTATCTCAGGACACTTGAAAGTTTGCGTTTTCATTATTTGAGGTCTCCACTTTAGACCTGAAACTTTCGGTTGTTTTGCCTTACCCCTTCCGCGCCTAAACCTAATGTGGCAATATCCGAAACTTTTGAAACACGCAAGACTTACTTAAAGTGATCAAATAAATGAAAAAAAAAATACACAAAAATTTTACCCCCCAAAAATAAATAAATTTAAAGATCATAAATTCGAAAGAATTTTAAAAATAGACCCGTTGGCACCAGGCGACTCGTATCAGATATGAAAAACAAAAGAGAGTTAAGTTTGTCGCCCTTTCCTCGCCCCCATAACTAGGTCCCTTTACCCCCACCCCTAACCCCCCCCCCCCCTGGGCCAATCCCCTAGCACTGTTACAGTGTTCTGGGTTGACCATTATTTCGTGGGACTTCTCAGGTTCTGTAGGGACATAACTACTTTTCGCAGAACTTAATGGGTATCCAAATACTTCAAAGATCAGTCAATCCTAACATTTTGATTGCTAAAGCCTAAGTCAGAAACAAGGCTAATGGAAATGCTTTGCTAAGGGAAATTAAGTTTATGAACAACAAGAAACATTTTACATGTAAATGATAAAAGTGGGCACGCAGTACATCGGACGCGTGATTACAAAACCGCACATAAACTCAGTTTAACTTTAAGTTCCATATGAAATAAAATATTTCTGACCGAGCACGGGTTTCACAATACCCACACACAACGGGCCACGCCCTCGCTACAGCGCCCGTGACTTGAAAGAGTTCGTGAAGCTTCCAAACATCCAGTACGTGATTGTGTCAAAGACCACAGAATTTTTCAACAGCGAATGAATCAAAGACGGCAACTTGTTCTGGGTGGAGAATTTTTATCATTCGTATCAAAATTTGTCACATAGAAACTGCCGTGATTTTGCGTCTTAAGTAGGTCATTGTGTTGTCTTGAATATTTACGGTCCCGGAAACACTTCTCCTTTCTGCTACTGTTTGTGCTTGGCCAATATTGAGTCAATAGGTTATTGTGCAAGAGGTATCCGACTCATTCATCACGTACAGTAACAGCTTCTTCTGGTTCCATGAAGTCTGATACTAGAGGTACGGTGAATTTCAAGACGTAGACAAGGCGTAACAAAACCAGTAAGTAATCCTACGTCAATCCGACGTATGATTTCCGTAGTGTTGGTAAGATTATCGTTGGAGGGGGTCCCTACATCATGTCGAAATCAGCGGATCTGCATAGAAACGGCATAATCCCTATGTGCAAACGGGAGGGGGGGGGGGGGGAAGAGTGGGAACACGCAGCGTTAAAAAAGTGAGTATAAATCTGACACCTCGCTGAATCAAATTTGATTGATGTGTGTATGGAGGGCACACACACCCGGCACAGCTGACGGCCTCTCCGTTGCCATGGTGAACCGTGAACAACGGCCGCCTGATTAGGTCAGCTTAAAGAATTGCATCCACTGGTAACCTGTAAACGCTGGCCATGTGTCTGACTACGACTGTACGATATTGTTGTGATTATCACGATGGTATGATTGTTACGAGTGTGCCCTCGAGTGTTACGGGGATGGTTATTATGGAATTATAGGTTCGACTGCATTTTAAACTATCAAGAGGTTTTTAGAAATTATTCTTCCATACCATGCCACATATACAATAACAATTCGAGTAAGTTTTATCAAGGACCTTGCAGGGCCACAAATTTATTACTTTAAATTCCCTAACAATTTCGTCTAGCTCTTACATTCTAAAAGGACAACATCAGCAGCATCAAATAAAACACAATAATATATCACTAGCAGTCTCCTCTAGATTCTTACAAGATTATATCATTCTAACTCATTCACAATTCAATTATTACTTATCTATCTTTCAGAAATAGCCTACCTACTATCTAACAAATAATATCTTAATGTCTCAGACGACAATATTAACACAGTTATTTGTGCCTACCGCTTAAAAAGGATATGACTCGTCAACACAACTGACGTAGTTACATTAGATCTAGATCTACTCTAGGATGGGCTGGCAATCCCCAGCCTCATCCAGACACATCAATTTCAATTTACAAATGTGTATACCAGACACTCATGCTAGATCTAGTTGCATGTAAAATCCATTATGGTCTTGCATTCTTTGGTAGCACTTCTACTGGAAACTTAAGGTCAGATTCACGTTCATCGTCGAATCAGTATGTAGATCTAGAAACTTACGATTGGCCCCTGATCCGAGATCAGGGAGCTGGAGATAATAGCAGTAGGTAATTTCGTAAGGGCGTATGGTCTCATTCCAATGTCTATCAAAGACGTAGACATGGCTTTAACAATCTTCTGATTCTCTCAGGCCGAATCCAGCCGACTGCCCTCGCAGATGGATAACAATTCTGCATGGAGTGCTCAAACATAGTAATGGCTCTGGTTATATACTGCGCAGCCATATGCAATTCCCCAGCCAACTGCCCAAATTTGATTGGTGCATCCATTTCGAGCTCAGCTCGTAATATTAATAGATTCTATTAATAGTAACAGACAAGGTCAAATTAAGATATCAAAACCCTTGCCAAAGTCTCTAAACCCTCTACGTTTTATGTACGAATTTACTCACTCCCTTTTCTCACCCCTGTTAAAGCTTATCAAAATCACGGGGCCGAGAATTGCACCGTCACTGTTATTCATCCATTTATTCTATCCTGCCCCACTTTCTTTCCATCCCTAAGAAAAAGCGTTACAAAAACAAACTGTCCACGAGAATAGTTCAAGGACATTTGCACTGGCTAAAATCAACGCGACCCTGAAATAAACAAACCGTGACCCAGCACGGCAATTCTAGTCCTAACCCTGACAATGATAATGATTACGGGATCAATGGACAGGTCAGAGAGAGAGGGGGGGGGGGCGGGGGGGAACAAGGAAAAAACCTCGCAGATTAAGTTATTGGCACAAATTCCAAACATTAGTCAAAAAATAAATTAATTAACCAACAACCAAATAAATGGATAAATAAATAAATAAATAAATTTATAAATAAACAAATCTTAGATGACATGAATGAAATTATATGCACTAGGAATATCAAATTATTGCTATCTAAATGCATGGGATCACTTTTCACCAACAGGTACAACGCATTATCGTAACAGTTCTTTCCTGAACATTCAGTGATAGAATCTCTAGAAGAAGATTAAAATTCTTCACATTTTACATTTATATTTGGAACATCAGTTGACCATATACATGTATCACAATTTCAGTTTTCAAACAATCCCTATTGACTATTCAATCTTCTTGCGCTGTTCCTATTTTCCATGTTATTATTATCGTCGCGTATTTTCCATATTGTTGTACGACTGTGAATTTCTGTCTTTTCGAGAAAATGAGGATCCAAACTTTGAAGAGTTGTGTAAAACCAGAGGATAACATTACGCCACAAACACATACCTCGAAAAGTGTTTAACTGATTGGAATGACACTTGTACATAATGAAATAAGAAGTGAGAGAACCATTTCAATGACAAAACTTCAAAATCCTCAAACTGATGCATATTCAAATACCTCGCGTTATATTCTAATGTCAGTTCACCGACAAAAATTATTGTGACGTGTTCAAAACGAAATGTCAGTCCTCCTCTCAAAAGTGTTCATATCAATTTACAATTCACCCGCCCATGAATAATTCCAGAGAAATGGCAGTATCCTGACACATTGACATCACGCTGACAATAGGAGTCATTTGCAACTCGTGGTTTTTTCAACACAACTAGGGAAACAGTCAAGCAAGCTTGGGTGGTAGAAAATGTGTAGGAAATGGTTCTGGTTGACAGAATGAGATCATCAAGATACTGACGAACGATGGGGGTTTTGTTGTAGCTGCTGCTGTAGGGAACGATGAAGTAGATGTTACCGACATTACGTTCTGGTGTTTGTTTATGAGAAATTGCGAGTGTGTTAGTGTATGTGCTTGTATGTGAGAGGTTTGTAAGATTTATTTGTGTTTACAGAGAGATCCCCAACTTAATTCTTGTTTGCTCTATCTCCATTTTCTGGAAGTCTGGAGATCATTTAGTATGAAGAAGAGTTATAATATAATGCACACTTTGACCCTTCGTCCACTTAGAATGACAAAGCTGTATCTCCATTTTTTTTTCTTTTGGCTGAACTGAGTTACACATTACACACTACTTCTTCAGGCCTTCTCCATTGTATATCAAAATATCAAGCGGACATGGTGTATGATTTGTAAGTTTCTAAAATGAAAAAAAAAGTCGTACCACTAAAAGGTATGGGCAAATGAAATTTCAATCATCAATTTCTCAAAAGTTGATGGAAGGGAGTTAGAACCTAGCCGTTCAAAGGGAACGATTTGTTTGAAATGCGTTGTCATGTAGCACTTGACAAGCTCTTGTCCGGTTCCGAGTTCTTCTAACGCCTTATGATAATACTGAAGCCGCAAACGTTTAACGTGGAATTTCTCAGTTTTGCAAAACGTGGAGTTGGAACAAACAAGGACTAAGGTCACGAGATGCCGTGGCGACGCTACATTGTTTACTGTATGTGGTACAAACAGAGGGAAAGGTTGTAAAGCTAGGATTTTTGTGTGTGTGTGTCTTTGTCTGTTTGTCAGTCTGCCTCTTAATTTGTTTCTCTGTCTGTTCATCTGTCTGTTTTCTGGTTTATTTGTTTTTCTCCTTTTTCTTGAAAGAAAGAAAGATGCTGGCCATATCAAAAATTGTGCTGAGGGAGTCAGTTTTTGCTTGTTGCTGTTGTTTTTTTTCTTGGGGGAGGGTCGTTGGCCGTTTACTTCGGCTGACAAAGGAAGAAAAGCCAATGAGTTACTCTCACAAAACATCAAAACTTACCTTCATACAAAAATTGAAATATTCCTAAATCTAGAATGGAAGAACGTGGCCCTCGGAAAGAGATGTCTTTTTGTCTCTGGCTGATGAGGTCTCGCGTTCCACTTGGAAAAAAAGAAACACGGTTTGTGATTGGCTGCTATCTGTAGTCCATAATGATTGGCTGAGTCACCGTTCAGAAATGGGGATGACCTGCAAAATTAGATTAAGTTAACAAAGGATAAGATTAACTTTGTTATTCCAAGAGGGAAATTCTCTTTCATAGAGCGTATAAGGGCACGTACACGGGATACACATCTTACGTATCGTTCATAAACATTATATCACAACTCAGTAAACTCAATAACAGGCATACATGAAGTGATACGGCGAGTAACCTTCGTGAAATATGGCACACATCTTGCTAAAGTGTCTTGTTGAGAGGAATTGCGGAGGGCAAAAGCGATCTTCTGTATCTTTCTCCATTTGCGTTCATGTGTATTATTCTGTTGCTTCTGGGTGTACTAGAAATGTTCCCGAAACAGGGCATGATGAATGTTGTTTGAGATGGATAATATGAATTTCTTTTCAAACATTTGAGTTGGTCGAAATTGAAAAAAAAATGCTGTGTCTGTCATGTTGCCCATTTTATTGATAATTGTGTTGTTAGGATAGTGAAAATTGGAGAATATGTGAACACCTGAAAAAAAAAAAGTAAAATACTGAAAAAGAATGTAGCTTTCGAACAGCGGTTCATGCCAAATGGCTTTCTTCATTAAGAAGCAATGATACTGTAAAAATCGTTTTCTGAATGTCATTAAGTCCAAATATTTCATTAATTGGGAAAAAAAAGAGCTGAAACGAAGGCATCAGCTGACGACATTCAGACACTGACCGGTGCACAGGGAAAGAAAATTAATCACTGATGTTCGCCAAGTTGCGACTCTACATTTGCTTACACATTTCTTAAGCTGTTGAAATTTTACCCTCAAATCTTCAAACGAACACTGAAAACTTCTGAAATCTGTTTAAACAGCATGAACTGTTAAGGATGAATTCTGGGTTTTGGAGACATGTGTGAAATATTACACCTCTTCAAAAAATCAAAATTAAATATTTCTAAGACGATTTCGAGCAAAATATTTTAAGTACTGCAGAAAAAATGGCATTTTATAAGCAAATCTCAATTTCCATAGAATATTTTCCCCATTTGGAGAGGTCCTCTCAGGTATTGGGTCTTTGACCTTGAGCCCGATTTCGCCAGATCCAACAATATAAACAGGAAATCAAACGACTGGTCTTCCTGAATAATGAAGTCATTCACTGAAAACATTCTCAGTTTTCTGTACCATTGCTGATACCAAATATGAGCTCCACAACCCACTGCCATAAATAGCTTTCAAATGGAAGGTTCCCCACGATGAAAGATCGTCGTTTCAGCGCAAGAAGTGGTTATGAGATTCTTTGTGACGAGATAATCCCTTCTTGCGCTGAATCGAGGAGATTAATTTTGAACTGCTGAAACTGACCACCCTTGCAGAATCGGATCAATTTGTTGCGAATCGTTACCATGGTTACTATGTTTGTATTTTGCAAGCCGCTTAAAACATGCAGGCAATTAATTCCACCTGAATGCCTATCGCTGGCATGATGAAGATATTGATAATCACAGATTAGACTACCACATGGTTCCAAACATCATACACTAATATAAATGTTAAACTTCTGGGAATCACACATGTCATCACAGCTCGAAAAGATGGCAATGAGAAGAAATGATGAAAGTGATGCAAGAAAACGGTAATGCAAAAGATGGTGAAGGTAAAACAGTGATAAATGGTGGAAAACAAAAGATGGTGAAGGTAAAACAGTGATAAATGGTGGAAAACAAAAGATGATGAAGACGAAGCAGAAGAAAAATAAAGGGGGTGAAGCAAGAGGAAAATATGTGTGGGGGGGGGGTGGAGACAGAGATGAGGGGAGAGAGGGGACCGAGAGGGAGACAGAGAGAGAGAGAGGGGACCGAGAGGGAGACACAGAGAGAGAGAGGGGACCGAGAGGGAGACACAGAGAGAGAGAGGGGACCGAGAGGGAGACACAGAGAGAGAGAGGGGGGGACAGAACACAAAGAGGGAGAGATAAAGGGAAGAGAGTGAGACAAAAGCGCAGAGAGCGAGAAAGAGAAAGACAGGAGTGAGGAGAGAGAGAGGGCAAGAGGGAGAGAGAGAAAGAGAGGGAGAGAGGAAAAAGAAAAAAGCTTCTATTGAATTTGTCACAGCTAATTGCATAAACAGCAAACAGAAAAGTACTAAGAAAAGTTTAGTGCAATACAATCAATGGCAATCTACAACAATCAAAGTGCTCGGGTATTACCCCTTTATCCTTCGTTTACTTATTGAGTTTCGGTTCAACGGCTCGTCGAAACAAAGATGGCCACTTTGAGTCTTATCTGTCAGTGTTGCTGGCTTACAATAAAATGTAAATCAAACAACATCGTATCCAAGTAAACTGCGCATCTACATACATCAACAGCTTTTACGTATTGTTAATAGGGACTTGACGACAAAAAAACAAAAAAGAACAGCAGTAAATCTGTGTGGTCGCAGCCAGGCTGGAAACACAGTCAAAATATGGCAAAAAGAACACGACGTATGTAGTATAGCAAAGCCTCGCGGAAGAAATGTTACAGAAACGACAGAATAAAACGCAAAGAAAAAGCGAAGGGCAAGGTTTTGCTAGATACAACTTTTTACCGTTTTGCCATATTTTTTTGGTTGTTTTGTTTTTTGATGTTGACAGAGACCTTGGAAAATCTCTTTTTTATAAATCCTTCCTTTCTCCACAATCTCGCCTGGATCCATATTTCGAAATGTGTTGTGTGTGTGTGTGTGTGTGTGTGTGATGGGGAGAAGGAGAGTGCCAGGAGGAGGGAAATGAGGATTTCAACTGATTGCAAAACCAATAACCATTTGTGGTACTCGAAGCTGGAAAGCCGTTAAGCTGGGAGAAGACCAAGAGATGGTAGTTTTTCACGGTAGAATGAGGTTAATATTTGATCACTCGGGTGAATGTGTCAGTGAATAAATTGTGTCATGTTCGAGCGGCGTGTGGAAAAAACGTAATGTCTGGGGTTGGACATTAAACGGGTATCATGTTCGCTTGCTTCATTGCTCACCGTCTCTATAGAATTGACGTCATTTCCTATTTCTCTATGCTCCCTCTTTCTCTCACTCACCCTCTCTCTTTCTGCCCTTTTGCTTCTTCCTCCTGCCCTCTACCTACTGGATCAGAGCTGGTACTCCTTGTGGGTTATCATTTCGTTATTACTTTTATTTGTAACTGTTCATCCACATCCACCCATCCATGATCCACTCAACTATCCATCCATCCACCCAACCACCCACTCAGAGTTGTACCTATTTATCCAGGCTTCTACCTTACTCCCACTATTTGCAGGTTATAACATCTCTGGTATCAAAATGACTCTTTCTGTTATCCCTCCCCTCCCCCCACCCAGAGGAGCCGAAAAAACGAAGGCATTGACAGAAAACAACGAGACGGCAACATTTCCTTGCCTCTCCCGACCTCAGTTCTTGTTTGTTCTATCTCTTATTTTCTGAAAAAAACAAAAACGACTGGACATCGTTAAGTATGTAGCAGAGGTATGCCAAATGCACATTTTGACGCTTGTTTAAAATTCGTTGTGGCACTATCAAGCTATTTTACAGTTCCCTTTCACTCTGATCCTTTATCAAAATACTAACACCGCAAACGTTTAACGTGGAATTTCTCAGTTGTGCAAAAAAAAAGTGGAGTTGGAACAAGAAACAAGAAATAAGATCGCGCTCTAACTTTGAGTTTTGGAGAAAGCACATCGATACGATAACGGTCACATTGTGCTAGGAAAAAGCAAGTCGATAGACAGAATATAACAAAATGATAGCACAGAATGAGACCCTATCAGAAGCGTCCACAAACCATCCGCTTCCCTCTAACAACAACAGACAAACGACAAAAACCAATGACGCAAACCATGCCTGGCGGATTTCACACCTAAACCGACATAAAATTCATGATTCATTAGACACTATCGCCATTTCATTTTTGCCCGCCACAAACCAATCATTTTCTGCACCTCGGGCGCAGTTAATCGATACTACTCAATCCGATTTCAATCACTGGTGAAGCTCTCCCCAAAACTTAATCAGCAATCGAATGTGTTTGAAGAGTACTCATCCTCATTGATCCCGGACATGGAAGAAAAGATCGACCCTCTACATTTAGAGACAAATCTTTTCAATCCGTCCACCAATTATTTGTCTGGACAGGCATCGCTGGTTTTGCTTATAGTCAATGGCAAATATGACAAGTGAAAGGTGTCGGAATTCAGTCACTCTAGCGTGAAGTGCCAGGATAATAAGACGTAGAATGCTTAAGTAGTGCTTGAAGCACGAAGTACTTTGAGAGTTCTTTTTTTAGTCTGGAGTTTGGACAAAGCATGTCGGCACGACAACAGTCACACGGTGCTATTGAAAAGCAAGAGGAGAGACAGAATATAAGAGGACGATAGTGCTCAGTAGAGCTTTCGGACCTTTTGTTTTGTTGCAGCTGTTTCGGGTGTATTGACGACGTCATGATATGTTTACGTTTGAAACTCTGCGACGTCAGTTCTTGTTGATTCTATCTCTATTCTCTGAAAAACTCGAGGTCGTTTAGTGCGTAGAGCAGGTACAACAAATGTACACTTTGACACTTGTTTAAAATGCGTAGTGGTACTTATCAAGCTGTTTCACAGTTCCGATTTAGTCCAACTCCAATATCATAATAACTACAGCCGCAAATGTTTGACGTCAAATTTCTCAGTTGAGCAAAAAGCGGAGTTGGAACAAACAAAAAGGGTGCGACTTGTCAGTACGTGTCACCAAGATTGTGTCGATTTCCAACCGCTAAATTATTAGGCCTCCAGCACGACAAAGGCGATACCATCAATGCCATTTCAATAAATCAGGATTTTACAGTAAAACGGACGATTCCAACTGATAAATTGTGGGTTGCCTGGGTAAATAACACTGGCAAGTATAAACTACTGAATGGAAAAATCAATAACAATTATTGGCTGATTATACCATAAATTATGGACGTTTGTCAATCGTCAATATTGAAAACTAAACACACACACACACACACACACACACAAATACACAAACAACTATTTTTGACTTAATATTATAAAAACCACAGAAAAACTGTGGGGTCGCAGCAAGGCTTAAAGCAAAGTTAAAAATTAGCAAAAAGAAAAAGTTGTATGTAGCAAAGCCTCGCTTGGAAATTGGATTTTTCTCATATTTTCAAGTCCCTGGTCCTATTAGGGGGTAGGATCGAGTACCTAGCCTTCTCGGATAAGGACGAAAAAATTCGGAGGGCCCGTGTGCACGTTGCGCACGTTAAAGATACCTTGGCAGTTGGAAATCGTAAAGAGCAGGCCGAAAGGCCGCTGCCCGGGCAAAATTGAAATTAATAGATTAAAAATTTATCCATATTATCATCATCTCCCCCCCCCCCCCCGGGGACCCCCCCCCCCTCCCAGAAGAAGAAATAATAAAACAAGTAAAGTGAGGTGTAAATGCCAAGGGCAGCGAACCTCCTAAAATAAAGACCTCAAATCAGCAAAGCCTCGCTTAAGAAATAATACCCGAACGCTACAATGAAACGCAAAGAAAAATGGAAGACAGAAAATGCCAATATTTCGGCACCTTGAAGATGGTTTTTCCTGAAACATTGGGATTTTCTGTCCCCTTTTCTTTGCGTTCCATTGTATCATTAGCGTGTTATTTCTTACCAAGGCTCTGCTACATACAACTTTTTCTTTTTGCCAATTTTTGACTTAATACATTATGGTTCAGCTAATTCTCAGATCCTTTCAACTTTCCGCACAGCATTCTGATATCGAAGGAGCATTATGAAAATGTTTGCTGCGCCAATCAGTCAATGTCTAAATATTATCCCAATTACACATTTCCTTCCTGAAGTAACGGATTTTAAATTTAAAAATACGTCCTTTGATCTTTTTCAATCACACACTTTTCACTCAAGTTTTCACAACAGCAAATATGGCCCCAACACAGAAATTAGCGGCAAATGTCAACAGATCGACGCATTTTCAAACAAACCGTCATAGGCTTTCTTGTTGAGACAATCATAACATTTGCAACGGCTCAAAAAAAGACCATCGACCCGGTCATTGTTACAGTCAAGAGGTGCCAGAATGCAGATATTTACTTAAGTGTAGTGAGACTTGGGTTGGAGTTGGCGGTCGGAGTTACGACAAAGAGGGATAGAGAGCACACAAGTGATCTTAGTAATGGCTGGTTTGATGGATAGGTCAGATGGTTTGTGGTTGCCATGGACGCCAGGGAGGTGAGTACAGAAACAGTGCAGGAAGGTAAGACCACAATTCCAAGGAAATCAGTTTTGAAAATTAAATTAGAAATGAAAAGGAGTGAAGTAGAAAGCAGGGGAAAAAAAATGAAAATATATTGTAAGAAGGCGAAAAGAAGAACGGTTTCGAGTAAGACAACGAGGGAAAAAACGCGAGAGATGACAGAAGTAAAAAGGGTATA
The DNA here is from genome assembly GCA_963931925.1 of Onchidella celtica. Classification (NCBI taxonomy): domain Eukaryota; kingdom Metazoa; phylum Mollusca; class Gastropoda; order Systellommatophora; family Onchidiidae; genus Onchidella; species Onchidella celtica. Next base: position 43,174,706 of record OZ007581.1, on the reverse strand, counting down.
AAGTGTAGAAGGGCAAGAAAGACAAACAGACAGAGAGACAGTCAGGCAGACAGGCAGATATACAGGCAGACAGACGGATTGACGCACGGACAGACAAACAACAAACAGGCAGGCAGGATGTCGGACAGACAGACAGACAAATAGATCGACAGACAGACGGATAGACGGACGGAAAGACAGAGAGATAGATACAGAGATAGATAGACAGACAAATGGACACACAGGCAGGCAGACGGACAACAAGACAGAAAGATAGACGGAGAGATAGACAGATGGACAGAAAGATAGACAGACATACAAGCAGAGGGCGAGAGGGGAGAGAGAGTGTGAGGGCGGAGGAGAAGGAAAGAGGGAGAAGAGGGAAAAAGACAGAGCACTAAAATAAGCAGGAATCCCCTGATAGATACAATCATGACTGTACAACGACTTTGGCTCACTTGTGTTTTCACTCTCAACTTCAGCCACGGAGACGCCCTCAGGGGCCACCCATGTAAACTTCATGTCAAACAGTGCACACAATGATCTAGCACGGGTTTGCTGCAGAAGTTCAACATTCCCACTAATGCATCTTACAAAGACGTCAGTTGGGACCTGTTAACAATTGTGTTCATGAAGGATGATAAACGTATACGCTGACGGCAAAATTTCAAAATGCCATTAATTTGAATTCTTGCTCAGCTTCATTAATTTTCGTCCAGCCATTTTTGTTTATTGTCATTATTATCAAGTGGTTGTTGTTGTTGTTGTTTGGTCGTTTTGTTGTAAGATTTTGTTTAACCACTACAGTGTGGAGGAAAATGGCAAATGAGGGTAACATTCATCTTACTATAGAAAAAACAATGGCGGAAGTGATTCATTATGATTGTTGCCCTTTTGCCCCTCCCCCCCCCCCCCCATTTTTTGTGTGCTCAATGCTACAGCCTAAATGAGACTTTGAAAAAGAATGTTGTTGTTACAAGTGCGTAATACGTCCTCCAAGTATTTTGCGCTAGGAGTACGTATTTTAAACTCTTTTGTGACTCCAGAGCTAGAGAGCTCCTCCCGAAATAATCCTAACAACAGCTTTGATTAATTATTCTTCAAATTTTCTTTTTGTTTTCCCCCTGTTTTTTTTGGGGGGGGGGGGTGTTGAAAGGGCAAGGGGCAGGGTTAGTGATTCGATAAGATTTAGGATTGAGGATAAGGACCGGGTTAGGATTCCAGAGGTACATGTACGTATACGCAAGTGCCCCTAGCGCAAAACGCTTGATGTGCGTACGTGCAAGTAACAGCAGCCTTTTTGTTATCATTATTATTTAGGTTTTTTTTTGTTGTTGTTTTTGCCCTTAGATTTTGTTTTATCCCTGCAGTGTGGAGGAAAATCTCGAATGGGGCTGGCTTTCATCTCATTATAAAAAAAAAAAAAATGGTGGGAGTGATCCATCATTATGTTGCATTATCGGCCATTTTTATTTTTTTTTTTTGGGGGGGGGGGGGGGGGGGGGTCCTCAATGCCACAGCCTAAATGACAGTTTCGAAAATTACAAAATTAATTTTCTCAATTGCCAACTTATCTAATCCAATCGCTTTTGTATCGGCCTGTTGTGTTTATTCAAGTTTCAGGCAATTTTTTTTTTTCAAGTTGTAAAAATGTGAAAAACAATGATTTTTGGTGTGCTCCCTTTGATAACCCTGCCGCACTTGAGAACGGTATTTTTGACAAGCGTTCAGTTAGTGCAGGGGTCACCAAACTACACCCCGGCCCGCGACGTCAGTTCATCCGGCCCGCCATGGCACTTGATTTTGTTTGATAAAACCAGGGATATCTAGAGCTACGCAAGGTTTGCAAGTATTGAACAAATTGCCTATGCGGCCCGCGCTTGTAAGTCTGTCAGTTATCCGGCCCTCTGTGAAAAAAGTTTGGTGACCCCTGGTCTAGAGGCAAGATGCTCGCCTCTCGTGCCGAAGTACCGGTTTCGATTCCCGATCGGTGCAGACTGTCACGAGCGAGTGAGCGAGGATCAATAGTTACGGAGAGAAGGGGGTAGAGTAAGATTAACTCACGGCCCACAATTAATGGAAAGCATGGAATGTTGTGAGTTGGGGGGTTTGGATGAGGCGAGAGCGGTGTGCTTACAATCACTGCAAGTTAGGAAGTCCCAAAAGACAGACGGAAGAAAGCAGTCGGGAGATTCTGTTTTCCAGTGATGACTGGTAGGTTGAACTATGATTGATAATTATGATGATTGATGTACTATATTCTCCTATGACCATGATGTAAATAAGTTATATGTGAGGAATGTGAAAGTCATTGATTACTGTGTATAGAGATGTGCGCAATGAGCGATAGATGTAAGTTAGGATCATGGATTCGTAGCGAGTCTGAGTACTGTGTAATACGGTGGAGGTGTGTTACCGTAAGATGTGTGGTGAGTGAAATGTGGACTATTGTGTGTACGCTTGATGGTTCGTAATGAGGGGTGAAGTGGATAGTAATTTTATGGAGTTATAGCGATGTAATGTTATTCTTATAGCCATCCGCAGGCATGTAAGGATGGAATTCCATTCTCACAACTTCTCCGCCTGCGACGCCTGTGCCAATCGGATGACGACTTCGTCACCGAGAGCAAGAGACTGCTGGACTTCTTCCGCCTCAGAGACTATCCCGAACACGTCCTCGCCAAAGCCTGGTCCAGAACCAAGAATATCCGCAGAGGCGATGCTCTAACCCCTCAACAAAGGAAGGTCGACAACAACACCAAGCTTATCCTCACCTACCGTCCCCAGACCTTGCCCATCAAACATATCCTCTTAAAAAATCTTTCCATCCTGAAAGCGGACGACCAAAAGCGAGACATGCTTGAGGCATCACCACCACTGGTGGTCTACAGGAGAGGCAAAAATCTCAAGGACATATTGGTGCGCAGCAGGCTCACCAACACCAGCCACCGCGGCACCAGACCATGCGGCAATTCCAGATGCAAAACCTGCAAACACATCTACGAACACGACTCAATTGAGTGCCCTTCGTCAACCTTCCATATCCGAGACAGTTTCTCTTGCTCAAGTCGGAACATCGTCTATGCCATTCGATGCGCCAGATGCAGTCTAGTGTACATTGGTGAAACAGGGCGCCAGCTCAACACTCGATTCAGTGAGCACCTGCGTGACATTGACAACCAAAACGATAAACCTATATCCCTCCATTTCAACCAGCCCAACCATGTGATTTCTAGGGATACCCAGACAATGGCACTGCTGTCATGCCACTCAGGCGCGAGACAACGCTTTGAAACAGAGCAGCGCCTCATCTTTGAGTTGGGCACTCTGGCCCCTAATGGCATCAACATACAACACTGCATCACCTAACACATCCGTGGATTGCCCCACCCCACGATAGACAAGTTTCAATTCCGTCCAAGGTCCATCCCATATTCTCCTCTTACTTTGCTCCCCCCCCCCCCATCATGCACCTAGCTCGTTTACTCATGACCTAAACATGGGCTGTCCTCCACTTCCTCCCCAAACACACACATTCAGTTTCCCTTCTTCCTTTTTAAACACGTGTAGATAACTAGTTCCCCACCCACCCGTTCTACACAACAATCTGTTGTACTCGCACCATCCCTTCCTCCCCTTCCCTCACCCAATAATAGGCATCAAGTGCCCCTAGGGCACCACACAGCCCCACCTCCAACTAACTAATACCGACACACTGCCTCTCAGTGGGCCCATTCACCACTTCACAGCCGGCCAGTGTGCATCTCAAATCTCCCAGACCAGCAGCGCAGCTAAGTAGCATTTTTATTTCCCTTTATTTCCCTTAATAATTCCTTTCACGCCCACCGCTAGTCCAACTCATCTTCACACACTCTTCCTCAACCCCCTCCCCCCCCCCCCATTGTAGCTCTTGCTTTACTACCTTTGCCTCGGTCAGAGGATCAAAACTTTTTTTTTTCACATTTAAAAAATTTTTTTTTTTTTTTTTTTTAACTGCGCTTTCCATATCCTTTGTTTTTTTGTTGCTTTCTTTTCCCCTTTTTGTATGTGCCTGATGAAGGTCCCAGGGACCGAAAGCTTGCGTGTTTCAATGTAACTATCCAACCGTTCATACTTCCCCAACGTTACCGCTTGCGGCCAGCAATTCGCTATGCTGGACTTCGTTTGGTAAATTTTGTTTACATTCATGTTTTGTTTGTAACGTCTCCCTTGTCAGTTTGTCCATACCCGTAGGGCTCTGCAAATACAACGTTTTTTTTTTTTTTTTTGCCTACTTTCCTCCTATTCTTATAGGTGCCGGGGTCGGGCAGAGAAGCCACCCGCAGTGAGTGGACTTGTGCCAGGGTCGGGCCGTGGAGCTACCCGTGGTGAAGAGACTAGCACAGGGGATAGGCCAGCATAGGGAAATGCTTGGGTTGGGCAGAAGGCTACCCACAGGCCTGCCTGAGTGAAGCTGTCGCGCAGGATAGCAAGAGCACATGAGTCGTGGCAGTCTGGCCACAGACAGAGACGTTGTTATTGAAATGTTAATGTGCTATTAGGATGTTACTGTGCTATTGAGATTCTACTGTGCTATTGAAATATTAATGTGCTATTAAGACATTGAGGGGAGATTGAGATACGGAGATTAGGTTGAGCAGGAGCCAGTAAGATAGGCCCGCTCGTAGTACATACCTTGATGTGAGGCTGAGGCCAGAGCATAGTTAGAAAGTAACTATCGGGTTGTGGACCCGGGGAGAAGAATGAATGTGGGAATAAGACCATTGGATGGTATTTGAATTCCATAATGTAATGTATGTAATTGCACTTATATCTTTATCTTTATGTATAATAAATGTGTGAGTCTGTTTGGTTGTTCTGTTAAGTGTTATACTTGTTCGTTCGTGATTGTTGTCTTGTCATAATCATTACATCTCCCAGTCTGGGATTTGTGACACAGACATGTTGAAACTTCAGGGAATTTCCTGTCCCTGATCCTACGGTTGGTAGGATCGAGCATCTAGTCTTCTCGGATAAGGACGAAAACCTCGGATGGCCTGTGCACACGTTGCGCACGTTAAAGATACCTTGGCAGTTGGAAGCCGAGAAGAGCAAGCCAAACATGGCCGACTGCCTGGGCAAAATTAATAAAAACTAATCCTCCGAAAAACAAAGACCTCAAAAGACAGTGAGGTGCTACTTCACACTCCCATGTGATCCGCTACAAAGTAAACATTTAGATCAAGAATGGGCGAACTGTTTCCATTAATGGCCACATCTGTATCAGTTCCTGGGTAAAATGGCCCACATTTAGATCTAGCTGTCAAATCTTAACATTTCTTCAATAAAGAAGAAAAAAGACACGTTGGCCGTGAATTTGGGGCAACCGTCTCGGTGATGTTTTGCCAGAATCCCTTTGTGAAATTCTAGTAGTCTATCAAATTCCTTGCAGTGACATTTTTCAAATTTTATTTTCAAAGAAAAGGACATCCGATCTTTCTGTAAAAAGATTTATCAGAAAGAAAAACAACAACACAAATCCAGAACTACCCAGCCAGCATCCGCATGTCAATCCGACGTAGGTAAATTTGTATAGGATTTCCATAAGATTAGTAGGATTACCGCTGGGCGGGTTCTCGACATCAAACGTGGTGTCGTAAACAGCGGATCTACGTAGGAAAAATGTCATTCCCATGCGCAAAGTTCATGTCAACCCTATGCGTCGGATTTCCCTATGGTTGCTGGCTGGATATCAGTCAACCTCACTGTGAATTTCAGTCATCTCGATGATGTTTCGCCAGAATCCGTCAGTGAAATTCTCTACAAAATTCCATGCAGTGGCAGCATTTTTTTTTTAATTTCACAATACTTTCATGCATTTCCTTACTCTGTGCACGAAAGGACATCCAATCTTACTTTTAAAAGAGTTATCAGAAGGAGAAACAAAACCAAATTTAGAACCAGTACTATGGTCCACTATACTGCGAGTGCTTGCCGGAGATGATAGTCAGTCAGAGATGATAGAGCGGTAAACTGAATCGATGGCTGTGCGCTCGAGAGTACATCAGATTAAAAGGTTATGCAGGAGATTTATAATGAGAGATCGTGTGGCGGAGGTAAATGAGGAGGAACACATACGTATCGCCATTGATTACATACCTCCTGCATTCCGTCCTCTCCCTCCCGTGAGGCAATAAAAAATCGAACTATGCAAAACGAACGTACAATACGTCTTACCGAATCTTTTCATGTCTGGATCCTGTACACAAACTGTAAGATGTCGAAGAGAACACTGACGCAGTTTGTTTGCCGTAGGATAACGATGGGCTTAAGTCGCGCTGCAAATAAGCGACAGGTCACCGCGTGCAACAGAATGGTGGTGTGAGGACAGGAGAAAATTCCAGAATGCTGGCAGTTCTGACTCTACCTAACCGGGCCGTGTAACCAACATAAATCCCAGCCGTGACACTGAATGGTTTAGAAATATAATAATGTTTTGACTTATGCATTGGATTTCAGTTTGGCTGTGGGTTTTACATCGCGTCGGCACGATAACGCCCATTTTGCGCCTTTGACGGTCAATTTGGGTTCTTTATTTATGCTTGATATTTGGTATCAAATTAAATTTCAGAGAATCGAATAAATCCGTGTCAATTTTATTACTTTGGCAAAGTTCTTAAAAGTTGTTTTGTGTAGATCTTCCGTTGGCGGTCATCAGGGCAGAAGTGGAAACTGGACGCGCTGAGGAGAGCGAAGTGCCGGGATGATGGAGAAGACTGGACAGGTTGTCAGAGCCACAGAGGTGCCCCTACCGACGGGAGTCTAAGGGATCAAGGACAAGGATAAATGTTTTTAAATCAAGTTGTAGATCTCAGCCTCTTTCAGAAAGGACAAGATGCGCTGTATGGTCCACGTTAGAAAATAATTCTTTCATGGATCCGCAGGCATAGTGCTTTCTTCGGATATGCATGAAATCTACACATTGAATCAAATTACATAAACAACAAATTAATAAACTACAGTTTATCCAAGGTCAACTTGGACAGTGGGGCCGATACCTCTCAACGAACTCGGAGAGATGAAATTGTACTTAGCAGAACCCGTCTGGGTCATACCCACCTCACACAGCCGTTTTTAGTTAGTGGAGGAAAGTCCACCCGAATGTGTGGCATGCAAGTGCCACTTATCAGTTATTGGATGCCGTAGCGCATAGCCATGTCACATTGCACAATGCCAATAACACACGTCTCCACTGTTCCACGAAACAGTTTTGGACGTTGATGAGGAATTGCTTTTGTTGTTCTCACTATAATTTTGGTTTTTGACGTTGTTCTTGTTTTGCTCTCATTGTGCTCGTTGGCCTGAGAAAGGATAACACCGAATTCATATAAGTTCTACCACCATTTATTTCGCCTTGAGCTTCCACGAAGAGTCGGAAAATATACGTGGCATCGTAAAGAAAGTGAACTTTGTACTTTGGCATGGAATCTAACAACATTTACTTGCTTAAAAATCATCCTGTAAAATATAATAGTGGGGAAAACACGAACTAGGTTTAGAATTCCACCTACAGCACACTTGAAGACAATAACAAACAACACTATCCAAAAAGGTAAGCTGCAAATAATTATTATGACAACATTACTCATCTATCCATAAAATAAAAAGCGGTACATACAATGATAGTGGTAATCCACTGAAGCTCCAAAGATGTCACAAAGGCAAGGCCAAGACCAAAAAGACTTCATCTATAGTTGAAGTAAAATGATTATCATGGTCATATTAAGGAAGCGAACTGTCGGTAGACTAGTTCACAAAGCTCAGCTTCTTCCTGAACCAGGACAATTGTTGGCGCGGCTCCCCCTAGCTTCTAACATCGACTACAGGAGACATTCCAGCCAATAAATGCCAGGAGATTCATAACTTCAAAGGGCAGAAATAATATTGATGTTTGCGTGTAGAATAAATAGAATCTTGGAAATACAGTGGTTCTAAAGTTGATGTCTTAGGCTCCGAGTTATATGGTAGCAAAGATACTTGTAAAATGGCGAGATAGAGGGGAGCAAAGAGAGAAGGGTGGGGGGGGGGGGGAGAGAGAGAGAGAAAGAAAGTTTGGGTTCGAGTTTCAGTTTGGAGAAAGCAGCTCGACACGATAACCCTCACATTGTGCTAGGAAGACGCACTGCAACAAACCGAATACAACCGAGTGAAATGACAGAAGGAGACCTTTCAGAGAGAGAGAGAGAGAGAGAGAGAGAGAGAGAGAGAGAGAGAGAGAGAGAGAGAGAGAGAGAGAGAGAGAGAGAGAGAGAGAGAGAGCAGCTATGCCAGACTTTGGTGTTCATGAAAAAGTCAAAGGCCGTAAATCTCAGAAACTGTTGCCGAGTCTGTCATCAGAACTGATCAGAATTTGAGCGAAGTACTTACAAAAGATAACCAACCAGCATTAAATTAGCTATACAAGAAAAAACAACACGTTTTTTAACAAAAAAATAACATATCAAATCATTCACTGATGAAGATTACAAGCTGAGAGATAAACTCTGAGAACAACAACCTAAACTCTAACATTAACAAAAGCAGAAGAGAGTCCGTGAGCTCCTTAGCATAAAAATCGGCACCTCCAACAATGAAACTAATGTCCGACGCCCATAAAAATTTCTCTCTCAACTGTTAAACCGGAACCTGAAGAAAAATGAAAGAACCCCTGATATTGAAAGGATCTCTCGAGCAGAGCCCAGATATTGCTAATATGTATCTCTATGTAAACATTATTATAAAATGTTCTCTCTCGCTGAGACGTTCAAGAAAACTCGGCTATCAGCAATATCTTCAGTACGAATATGTACTGTGATTTATTGAGTAAAGGGCGATTCTTACACGGAGACACCGAAATATTGGCTCTGAATTGACAATGACATGATCTTTGACCGCACGGCTACAATAGCACTGGTGTTTTCAGAGTAAAAGAAATCCTGCAAAACGTGATACTTTCACTCTGCTTGGTATTCATGTGAGGGTGTTTTGCCTTTAGAGTTAGACTGTCACAGTACACACGACAGGTTGTAACCCAAGGGAATTGTTAGTAGATCGGAAGATCTGTAGATCTGGAGTAGATGTACGTGCAAAATCTGTGGGTTGATAAATGGTTCCCACAAAGTAAAGTTTTCCTCAGTCAAGCTGCGTTTCCACGTGTGTAGAAACGGAAACAACAACGGAAACGGCAAAAACCCTTCAAGAAGTGAAATAGAAACAATGTTCTCTTGTGTACCGAAACGCCTTTTCCGTACACATAGAAACATTCTTACTTCTTACTACATGTACTTGATAGATTTTTGACGTTTCTATTGCCGTTTCTGTTTCCGCTACAATGAAAACACAGCTTTAGAGATAATTATATCTTTGAGATCTTATGTGACCTGACATCGTGATACAAATGATTTTTTATCAGAAATTTGAGGATGAGAGGTGATAAAGTTTTGTTAATGTGTGAGTGGTAGCATGATGAGTGATCTTGCGTTAATCCTGTTTCTAATTTTAGTTCAGCACCTTAGAGCACGTCATTGTTTTGTAGATCTGAGCCCTATACAAGCTAATTATTACAGTTATCACATTACCCCTTGAAACAATGAACTTGTATGTCAATGACGGCAAATGTCATAACTGGCATTCCACTAAGACCTCCAGGGTCGTAGAGAAGTCCTATTACCGTAATATGAATATATTTCGGCTACATAGGGACCCAATTCTTCGTACATTTGCTTTGGCAAGAGACCAAACAGGCTTTGGCTGAACGTCTTTAAGGAATTTAATTCTATTTCTATTTCAGGTGAAAGTAACAGTGACTGCAATGAAAACCATAAATTTCTTTGAATCTCTGGCCAAGGGACACTTTCAAAAAAGAGGGATAATCTATCCATGTAGACAACTACTAAAGTGTTCGATATTCTGATTCCTGATTCCTTGCTGTTCTGTGTGGCTGTCCCGGTGCAACATTGCACTGATTCACAGTTGTAAATGACTAAAATGAACTAACTCAGTATTATTAGTCGTGCAGGGTGGTTCATCCGAAAAAACATCAACTTCAAAAAATTCGTGAAATTCACACTGAAAAATTATTTTTTTTAATTTATGGAAAATCTGGTATTTTATGACATTTGTGAGTGAATTTGGCAAAATCGGGCTTAAGGTGAAAGACTGAATTCTTGAGAAAACCTTTTCAGAGGTAGAAAAATTTTCTATGGAAATTTAGATTTGCCTATACATCAAGGCCTAATGGATACTACTATCTAGTAGGCCTTGCTATACATGTATTATGAGAGACTAACCATTTTCCCGCATTTGGTTGAAATATTTTGCCTGATGTTGTCTTAGAAATATTGTACTGTGATTTTTTAAAGAGGTGCGGACATTTCAACTTTAGTCCGGTTTTGCAAGATCCATCCACATTTTTTTAGAAGCTCCTATACAGCCACATTCCTAGTCACCGTCTTTCAAAGAGGTCAGTGTGAGAACTCTTTAACTTTGACAGAAACTAGTTGGAAGTAAACCCGTTAAACATCCGTAATCTTATCCGCGACCGTAGTTCTTTGTTGTACCTCCATTTTCTGACAAACTGGAGATCTTCTAGTATGTACGAAAGATAATATAATAAATGCACACTATGACACTTGGAACGAACAAGAACTAAGATCACGTATTGTTTTGGCCTAGAAGAATCCACCAACGCCTGTTCGGGGAGGGTTAGAAGAAAAACAACCAGTGAGAAGGGCAAGATGTCCGGCCCTGCTTGTGATCTGCAGGTACTGAACTGTGAACATTACGGCAAACTGCGCAAGCAATGACAATAATGAGCTACTTGTTGACCACCCCTGTCCAGTCTACCACCTAACCAGGACCTGCCTACGTCTAATGACTGTTTGTCTAGCCTGTGAAAACAAGAGGATCAATAAGCGTTGTCGGACGGGGAGGGCCAGGAAGAATTGCATCAAATAATTGCCACGTAGCAAGACTGGAACTTTCATTCCCCTGCTCCAGAGAGATCAGGGGCCAGGGTACTCTAAACAACATTATTAAAACTTATGTTTAAAATCTGAGGATACATAAACACTTAAGGTTTTTACCTAAAGATGATCCAAATTTGTAATATCCCGGAACCGTACTTTACTGTAGCTTGACATTCTGGATTTTCCACATGTCACTGTAGAAGATCTTGACATTTTCCACTCTGGTGCTGAGGTCTTTGTTTTCCCTTGGCATATTTTGCACCTCTCTTTTTCTCGTTTTTTTTTTTTTTATTGTTGTTTCATTTTTATCATTTTTATTTTATTTTTTTGATTGTTGTTGTTGTTGCTGCTGTCGCTGTAGTTTGTGCTGTATTTGTATTCTTTGTACCATTTTATACTCTCCATTATCCACTTTCATTCATGGTAGTTTTACATTGATTCAAGCCCTCCAAGCCAGTCTTATAACTACTATCCCACAACATCTTAGGGAGTAAAGAAAAGGGGGGGGGGGGGATGAGGGAGAAGAGCGGGATCTGGTGAAAAAGAAGCATGTTGAATTCTGCAGATATCAGTAACAGGCGAGATACCTCCCGTGATCAATCTTTTCTTTGTTATAACTCTTGTCATATGAAAAGACTTCATTTCCCCTGCACAGTTTTTGCGTTTCGAATCCTTAACGTCAGTAGAAGCCGTAGAGAAGCCACACCCATCTTTGCATTATTACTCGTGACGAAATTGAGATTGATACGGCTTTCACAAACAAGAGCAGAGAAAAACTCACGAAATTCAACACGGCTTACAGTTTGTACTAGTTCCATTTTCTGAAAGGCTGGAGATCTTTTAGTTTATAGAAAAGGTATAACAATTTAACGCATACTTTGACTCTTATTCAAAATGCGTTGTGGAACTTATCAAGCTCTTTCACAGGTCCGATTTATTCTCTTTATTGTAGTAACTAAAGCCGCAAACGTTTAACGCCGAATTTCTCAGTTCTGCAAAACGTGGAGTTGGAATGAACAAGAACTAAGGTCGCGCTTTGTATGAAACATAACAAACACCCGGAATCTTCAGTAAACTAAGGTTTACATATCCGGATAATTCGAAATCTGCCACTTAATTTCCATGAAACGCTCTGTTCCTAATTTTCACCTGGCGCTCTGCAATGTCAAACACAGCAGATATCAGTTGTATGTACGGCAGATAAATTTTCCAGGGAATAAGTTCTGTATCTACAATGACAAGCAGTCTTCATTAATCTGTACTTGTACGAGCGTAACCCTACCCGATGTAATACAGGCTACAAAAGCCTGCATAATAAATTTCAGCCGCATTGGCGAACTTACGAGAACAACAAAATGTGTGATAACGTAACCATGGCAACGGACACCAACAGACTGACCATTAGCGGACGGAACAATGAAGTGAATGAGGTACCTCCGCTACCAGTATGGACAGAGAATCGGCTTTCGTCTCCAACAGCTCCGAATACTATTGTAGTAGGCAGCATAAAGACTGGATCATCATTGTCTACTGTCGTTGCGAGGCAGTGCGGAGAAGGGCTATTTGAACAGAGGGCGGGATTCGATGTGAAGAATTTCTCTTGATTACTTTCTTATCAATTAGCCTTCGCCTTTTTTTTTTTCCTTTTCGCTATGCTAAAGATTTCATGAGAAAGAAATATTTGGCTTAAAACTAATGTATTGTCAGACACATTGGAAGGTGGTCCTTGTGATAGTTTACAATAAGTGTGTCTTGTAAATTGTTGGTGTAGTATATTATTATCCTTGTTTTCTTGCACCATTCTCAAACTGCTCTCCTTATTAAGGTACTCTGATAATTACAAAAAAATATTTTCACAAATCTAAAACCCCGTTTTCTGAAGCTGGTATTGTGATGACACGTGTAAATATAAAACCACGTCTTTTTGTGCTGGTAATACAAAACATTATTTTCTATCATGTGATAGCCATTGCAATTCAAAGCCACTAACGGAACATCCTTACTTAGTAAATGATAATAATCATGGTCTCATGTCAGGTCGCAATCGCTTGTAATGAGAAAGAATCCCAGAGGATTTATGGAAGATCATGAAATCATCATTTCTGAACATAACATTCTGTCATTATTCGTAGTTTTCAAGTTCTCCTATCAACATCAAGGGGCGTTTAAATACTAAGGAAACCCATTAGTTTGTTTGTTCGTGCGTGTAGGAATGTCAAAACTTTTTCTTGCTGGTATTCGACGGGTCATTAAAATGTTCTATATATTGAACTCTTCAAAGCTGTAAAGCACAGTGACATAGCCGCACCCAATTATACTACTGCCAAAAAGTTGGAGAAGACTGAATATCTGACTTGGCTTGAAATTTATTTGAAATATCTGGGTATTAAATCGTATGATGAACCAATCGATTTTGATCCCTAAAGCTAATGGCTGGTACATGTCATATTGCAGTGAGGGAATCACGAAATGTGAAGATTTGATATTATGCTTGTAATGTGACGTGATAAATTCGACGTAAGCCATCTAAAGACACGAAAAGTAAACACAAAGTTTGTCGTTGTGTAAAGTCAAAGTTGATCTTGTCGTTGGCTGATAACTTTAATGGGATTGTTGGCTTGATAGCAAAGTATTTGCACTTTTGCAGGTCACGGTTGCCTCGTGAACTAGAATTTCTAAGCAAAGAATTTCATCAATATTTCTGGATTTGGAGTCTGATGCTTTAGAGTAAACAGAAAGAAGATCCTACCGCTGAAACGGATCAAATCAGTCATATTTCTAATGCTTTCTGCGACATCGATGGAAACACAATAGTCAAAAATAACAGGATCTGATAATTAGTCAAATACACAAAATGAAGTACGACATAGAAAGTAGAATATCTGTGGCCTCATAGATAACCTTTTCCGCCACAAGTTCTAGCTACAAGTAACATCCGCCACTAGCGGGTGTGGTCCACCCACTGACTTGCAGAGAGAGACGTAATCAATAATATTTATTTTATACACCTTACTCCCCACACGTTTGTGAAAAACATTCAAACAATTATAAGGGTTTAAGTACGACGATTCAAATAATCAGTCTCAGCTTTGTGACGTGTAATGTAATGTATTAATTAGCTTGTACAGCGCCCACCTACACACACACACGCACGCACACACACACACACACACACACAATGTGCTCCAAGGCGCTGTACTAAAGTTTGTAACAGAATTAACATAAGATCAATCCATCACGCTCCCACCCACACACATTAACAAAACTGACTCTGCTCTCATCCTCAAACCTCTGAGACCAAAATTAATGGAACATCATTCGTTTTCAAAGAAAAGAAACATGTATGTTGTTGGTAATCAGTTTTGTGTAGGTCTGACCCGAAGGCAGCGATTCTCAAATCAATCATAGAATAAGAACATCTGAACATTGGGACTCGACTGGGCCTCAAAGGTTTAGGAACCACTGAAAACGGACAAAACGCAGCCGCGGACTCTTGCGCGACCTGAGTTCTTGTTTGTTCTATCTTCATTTTCTGAAAAACTGGAGATTTTTTAGTATGTAGACGAGGTATAACAAATGCACACTTGACAGTTGTTTAAAATGCCTTGTGACATTTATCAAGCTGTTTCATAGTTCCGAGTTATTCTAACTTCTGTCCTGATATTCTTGTATCATAATACTAAAGCCGCAAAGGTTTAACCTCGAATTTCTCAGTTGTGCAAAAAGTGGAGTTGAAACAAACAAGAACTAAAGATTGCCAAAATGATGGTTAGGTAGCGAGCCTGTCGGGGTAGAGGAATAGATTTTATACAGCAATGCGGTAAATTTGGTCGGTAAAGAGACAGCAGGTGGGAACACGTTCCCATACAATGACAAGGTTCTAGCCCTATCTACAGTTTTTGACTGTACTGTGATACACTACACACTATTTCTACGGGCCTTTTTTTTTATTGTGTATCAGGCAGATTTAATTTGTAAGTATTCCCAAAAAGAAAAAGAAAAAAGTCGTATCCCTAAAACCTATAAGCACATGAAACCTCAACCATCTGTTTCTCGAAAGTTTGTTGGAAGGGAGTTAGAGCCTAGCCATTCTAACGGACGAAAAGTTCAGTGTCTGACATGGGGCTGAATATTATTATTTCGCATGAACATGACAAGGAAGTGAAAGCAGGGAAACGAGACTCCGACAGCTACATGACAAAAGCGTGTCAGCCATAGCAACGTAAACAGATCACAGCCTACCAGTCATTATTACATGTAATACTGGTATTTACTTCTCTTATTATTCATCTCTCTCCGACGATAATTACGACTACTACAATTACCAATGATAACATTACTTTTATTTTCCTTACTATTAAGCTTACTACTACTGATACCATTTTGGCCTACTGCTACTATATTATATGGCCGTACTATTACTAATGCTACCAAACATTGCTACCATAATTACTATCACAATGACTATTAATATTACCACCAAAAGGACGATAACTATTAAGACAATTCTACCGTAATTAGCAATAGGATATGAAGTGAAAAAGAGAACGGCAGCAATAAACTTGAAACTGAATGACCAGAATGAGCAGCATTAACACCACTAACATGATGATTATCCTATTGATCTGTACAGCTAACGTTTACCTACAGCATCAAGTACCATAAACATCGTCAATTTATGACAGAAATTGTCTTCCTCTTCATTCGCGTATTTCTTTTGACCTAAAAAAAGGTTCACCGTGCTGGAAATGAATATAAAATTACATTTATATTATGACGATGTAATTACATAAATAATCAAAATTATTGTGTAGACCAAAGAGGTGCTACAGCTGAAAGGCGTCTCACTGAATGAAAAAAAAAATGCCATGAAAATCTATATTTATAGCCTTTTGACTTACCGGTTTTATAAGCTTCTAAGCCTAAAAGCAGTCACTGTCTCATAATTATTCCAAAAAATCTTGGACGCGGGAAACACTTCTTGTAATCCTTCCAGCCACGATGGTATAAAAATCCGCCTTGCTGCTGTCTGTAACTCCAATTTCAGCTTCGAAATCGCTTTCAAAGCTCGATCAGGTCTTGACAAGTATCTTCGAAAAATATTAGTGAAACAGGGACTATCGAAAATACGTAACTATCACGAGAGCTTCAGTAGTATCCCCCTTTCTATAATCTCTACCCTTAGCAACTGCGACAAGCAAAGCCTTCTCGCCCCTAGCGATATCTAGTTGTGTGGGGGGAGAGACGGCGCGCTTCCATTGAAACGATGCCGATCGCATTACGCATGGCCGCTAGACCGGTGCCAAGTTGATAGGACTACACAAAAGCTAACCAGACGGCACACTGTCACCATACAAGTCTAGTGGGGCGCGCGCTGGCCCATCACATGACATGTGGAGGATTCCAGAACCTCTTTTCTTTTTTCTTTCTTTCATTTTTGCGTTTATTTATATTTCATCCAGCAAAACCATAATACAGTTAAGCAATGAACCGTGTCTTTACAAAACTCAGCTAAAGAAAAGGCCGGTGCGCTGTGGAGGTAGACAATAACACTGCTGTGATACGGAAGAACACCGGGTGTACAAATCAGTCACAGGTCAAATTCACTTTTCAGCATCAGTTTATAAATGAAATGTATTCTCTCCCTCTCTGGATTATAAACGTTGCATGATTAAGTTTCTCTTGGTCGTTACAAAATGGCAATTAAACAAAGAGTAAAAGTTTATAGAGGGACCATGTTTTTCAGCTCTCCTACAAAATTGTGTCTTTGGCATACAACATTATCTTAATACATATCGTCATTGCTCTACGCTAATGGCATAAGTCATTTTTGACACTTTAGAGATACTAAGACAAAACTTTTTCTTCTCCTGTCATTTGGTGATTTATGCCATTATGATTATATTGGATGATTACATTTTCCTATTGGCGCATTTCTTTTTCTGTAATAATTATTATCTGATAGCCCTCATGCTCAGGAATGCAATGAACCTTCATTTGCCTTTTGGCATAAGTCTGACACATGCCATTGTCGTAGAGCAGTGACGATAATATTTTCATAACACGGTAGAATAGTGTCCTATATGAGTTCTGATCTGAAATCTGACCCACTGTTACGATCAGGTTCCAGGCAGGAACACTTTAGCTACGAAAAATTTGCAATCTCTTGGTCGACAAAGGTGTCAGTGAAGATAATAATCGTCTTTTAGTCGGTCACTTTGGCGGTTGGGACTAAGGCCTATCTACGGTCCAGTGAGTGACAAGAATTAGAACTAGTAAAGACCATTTCCCGCTGGTCTGTTGTATGGAAATGTAGCCGATACTTTGCAAGACAATTAGAGCGAGGGAGTTGGTATTCTGAAGAATCCATAGCCTGGTCTGTACAGACTTCCACTATGAAATCAAGGTTGTTTCAAAAAATAATATGAGGTGTGTCCATTTTCATGACAATTGTCTTTTTGTGCGTATTTTGAAAGGTTCGGTCCCGGTCCATTCACCTTATAATGTTTAATTCATTGTTCGTTTATTTCTTTTGCACAATAAAAGTGATCCGACTGAGGTATACATTATTGTTTTCCTTGATGTCTTATTGGAATGTTGATCATTAGTGATAGATATAATAGACCGGCAGACAGACAGAGTGACAGACGGGAGAATAGATAGATAGATAGATAGATAGATAGATAGATAGATAGATAGATAGATAGATAGATAGATAGATAGATAGATAGATAGATAGATAGATAGATAGATAGATAGATAGATAGATAGATAGATAGATAGATAGATAGATAGATAGATAGATAGATAGATAGATAGATAGATAGATAGATAGATAGATAGATAGATAGATAGATAGATAGATAGATAGATAGATAGATAGATAGATAGATAGATAGATAGATAGATTGATAGATAGATAGACAGATAGATAGATAATATGAATGACTAAGTACGGGTCAAATTTACGACAAGTATTTAAGACGTAATAGAAAGCAGGCGGAAATAATACTTTTTCTCACGCTACCACTTGCAATCGAACAAAAATGTTTTCAAACAACATTCATATCTCAAGTCCCAGCACGTTGCTCCACTTTCTATGATAACAATGTCGAGAAAGAAAAGAGTTGTCAGCCCTCTCCGGTTGGTTTTTATCAGTTTATCTCTTATTTCATTACGCACACGACAAAACAGACCCGTAAGCGTTAAAGCTATCAATCTGAAATGGAAAAAAAAAAAAGTCTTGAAAAGAAAGTTTGAACAGATTTTGTGGTGAGACATCATTGTGGTTTCAGGTGTCAAATTTAATGTTAGTTTATAGCGTAGAAATCCTACTTGGCTCGAGAGATTGTGACGCCACAGGGTAATCATCAGTTACTCTCAAAATGTCTCAGATGGAATGGGTTTTGTATTATGGGTGGAAATGGGGCGCGTGACCAGTGACGTGACCAGTGACGTGAACAGCGACGTGATCAGTAACATTTTTTTTCTCCCTGTATGATCCTGTCTGTTGACAAATGCGGTTTTTTTCAGTTGCTATTATTGTATTTATTTGTAAATTGTATGCGCTGGTTCTGATGCTTAAAATGAAAAGGAGAAGGTCGTATTATACTAAGCCCTGACAGGCACAATCAGCTGCTGGCAGACAAGAAATACACACCATCATTTCCTATATTTTCTTAGTAACTCCGGGAAGAAGACCCTGTCATACAAAGCCTGATCAGACACAGTCAGCTTCTGCCATTATGATATTTTCTTGGGTGTACATTTTGCTGGCTACAACTGGCTGTGTCGTTCCGGGTTTAGTATCATACCCCCCCCCCCCAACTCTCAACTCCATAACCCACCCAAGGGATAAGTGTTTGATGGTAGGAGGATGGGAAGGGACGGTGGGGAGGATTAGGGGAAAACAATGCCTGGCAAAGCAAACAGACCACCAAAGAAGCAACCACGAATTGTGATAAGTGAACTAGTTCTCTTATGTCTGTATATCTGTCTTAATGGGTCTCTGTCAGATAATTGAGTCTGTCCCACTTTATCTTTTTCCAGTCTCATACCCTCTATTTGTTTTTCTTTTCTATTGGATACACCTTTCAACTTCGCATTCTGTAGATTTATCTAGCTCTGCCCATGGCATTGCTGAGATGAAGAAAAAAAAGGATATTTCAGTTATCAAAGCCACTGTACTGAATTCATAGGGTTATCTAAGTCTGATTTGAGAAATGAATCATATTCTGAACAATATTTCGGCATTCCCTTTACTAGTATAATGGTATTTTGACTGAAGACACAGTATTTTTTCCTAGGCCCGGCGGGCATCAGTCGGTTTTGATGGATTAACTAGTTGGATGGTGACGTGACGACGTTGCATGACCTTAATTCTTGTTTGGTTCTACCTCCATTTTCTGAAAAAGTGGAGATCTTTTAGTTTGTAGAAGAAGTATAACAAATGTATACTTTGACACCTGTTTAAAATCTTTGTGGCCCTTATCAAGCTGTTTCACAATTCCGATTTATTCTAACTCCTTATCATAATAACTAAAGCCGCAAACGTTTAACGTAGAATTTCTCAGTTGTGCAAATAGTGGAGTTGGACCAAAGAAGAACGAAAGTCCCGAGTGAGTTTCAGTGACCTCCAACTAGTCGGTGGTGTGCAAGGTCTCATTGAATCTCATGTTGTGCCCTCACCATACATCTGGTCGGTCGAGCAAAATCGACTAAGGCAGGCAGGGCTTTTATCAGAAAGTTTCAACCACGACATTTCCACACGTAATGTTCCAGCACTGTCACATAATTTGCAAATTTGTCTTCCATTATCCAGCAAAATTGACTCATTTGATCCGGTTTGTTGATAGTGATTGTTGCTGGGGACAACGCCTCAGGCATGGGTTCTTTAAGTGAGAGTTGTCCGTGCTTATCTTACCATGACTGAGAAATAAAATAATAATGTGTCTCATCAATAGGCAGCCTCAATATCCTATACTGATCCCAGCTGATATCTACATTGCCATTGCCACAAAAGACCAAAAAAAAATGTATCCTTCAACACAAGCAGGATAGATGGATCATAAGACTTGAAATGCGGGGGTAAAAATGTCGACAGGAAAGGGTCACATTGTGCTGTGAACAAGCAAGACGACAGACAGAATATAACAGAAGGATAGAACAAAAGGAGACCTTACCAGTAGTGTCCACCAATTACCCGTAGAAACAATAGAAAAAAACAAACAAACAAACATTGCTATCAATCACAAAAGAATTAGAAAAGAAAAACAACAAGCTCTCGATCCTGACAGACCTTCCCTAGCCAAAAACAAAATAGTAAAATACAAACAGAATTTAAAACCTTTAACAATTATTTAAAAAACAACAATTACAACAACATCTCACCTGTTATCGAGTTTAATGTAATGTTATGAATCAATCTCCTTGTACATTCCTACAATTCAAATGAGAACATACTTTATAGTTAAGACAAAAGGCCATGCCGAATATTTGGATAATACACAGATTTACCAAGGGGTGAAGTTATCTTGAAAAAAAAAACATAACTTCATTCATTTCCGCGGGTAGTGTTATCACTTAGCTTAAACTACACACTCCGGTCCCTTGTGATACCGAACATTGTCTATTACATTGTGCAGAGATGCCATGAAGCCTGAACGCCGAGCCAGTAAGCAATAAGTTATAATGTGCAGGCTATACAAAATGGGGTAGGTCGTGATGAGAAACATATGAGTAACGAATACAGTAAACGAACATAGAACTGGGGCGTGTCGTGACGTGAGAGAATGACAAAACGGCCCCTCCTGTTCTGATGCAATAAAATCGCTGTTCAGTCTTTCCGGTTGATTGAGTCAGTTTATAGATCGATGTCGTCTACATCGTGAATAAACAAAATAAAGGTCTGGAGATTGTTATCACATGTTATTGCCTGTGTACGAGAGAATGTCACGCTTTATGGCGTCTCTTCGTAAAATGAAGAAGCAGTGGCACAGCTCGCGTGCATGCGCAAGGCCCAGAGCAAGGCAAGTGCCACATCCCCTGACCTGAGTGCTGTATTGAACCCCTTACCACCTGGGCACATGTACTACATTGGAAGAAAACTGAAGTAAAATGCATTTAATGCTCGTACAGTCAAATTTATTTAAAATCGCCTGATTGTAATATGAACAAATTTTTTAAACAACAATATTTAATCCTCTGACAATTGACAGTATTACTAGATTACTCAGTCTTTCTTGGTTCATTGTTGATGTCCAATACTTCTGATTCATTGGAGAAACTTCTGTCGCAAGTGACAGTTGAAATGGTCATCGTTTGAAATTTTGCGCCCCTGAATTTTTTGCGCCCTAGGCAACCTCCCGTCTGGTTCCACCTATTCTACGCCACTGTCAAAAAGCATAAAAATTTAAATGCGTCCATCTGTTTCATAACAGTCCTTTCTAGTCTGTGACATTTCAAGTGGCCATACACTTCGTGTACGCAGCGACCACTGTGGACTTTCCCTATCACACTACATAGATATTTTATGTTCATATATTTTCAAGCAATTAAAAGATTTATAACGCAATCCGTTTGCTAGTAAATCGTGGGTGCGCCTCTGCTTAAAACCCCATTAAAGCGCAAGGGATGAAAATAGATAATATCCCATTAGTTTTTATTAAGATTATGGCATTTAGTGGTAAGGGGAAAGTTAGAAAAAAAAACTTGGTAAGGGGGAAGTTAGAAAAAAACTATGTCGAGACTTGTCGACTGTACATAAATATTTACGAGGGTGGCCCACTGAGTCAAGTCTGTTTGCAATTGTTTTGACTCAGTGGGTGAGGTCTCTCTTACCCCCAGCTAAATCTAGACAGTTTTGACTCGCTAACTAGTGAGGCAGTCTTGCTAATGTTGTTAGGGGCGCGTAGCCTAATTGTGTTGCCGCCCGACAAAATGGTGCACTTCGTGTATTTTGGTGGTATGGGGATATTTGTATCACCATATAGGTTATTCAAAGCTCTTTCATTTGGTATAACAAAAATATTGCTGCAATTTAACTGGCAGAGAAGACACGACCTGTTAAAAGACAGGAAGTGAAAGAACCACAGTTTTGAGAAAAACGTTTTAAAATTTCAGCTTTTCATCAAAAATATTGATGGTGATTCATTTCAAAGGCAACTTTCAGGCATTTATCTTTCTCAAACAGGATTATGATTTGGGTAAGGAATAGTAAAGAGGTTAAACTTTTCAAAAATATTGAAAACGCGAAATCGATAAAACTGACCCTATGAGGCCTTTTACCATTTTCTCGAGTCCGGTAGTGCCGAAATGTGTCTCATTTTGTGGGGTGGCAACAAAATTGCAAAGCCAAATAGAGAAAAAACTAAGCTGTGTTCACTGTTCAGCAATGGCTTGTAATGTAAAATACGTTGAGCCCCCTAACAACGGGCAGCTTGTTTCAGTTTTGCCAGTCCGTGAAAACCCGTTTAACTGCAAAGTTCATTATCTGCACTAAAACCGAACGCAAAAACAGATTTGATTCAATGCGCCATCAATCTAAGTCACCGTTCCCCCTGGACGGGGAGTGAAGCTAGCAGTTTTCATCAAAATTTGAACTCTCATTTCATGAAGGCTAGTGTATCTGCCTCTTGTTTTAGTTCTTTATTTTCGGAGATTCGCTGCCATTGACATTTACACCTCACTTTTCTTGCCTTTAATTTTTTTATTAGTGTTTTGGGATATTTTTGTGGCACTGATTTTTAAACAAAAATTTTCTCGAGTTCCAACTGTGAAGGTATCTTTAACGTGCACACTTGGCCCTCCGAGTTTTTCGTCCTTATCGAGGAGACCAGGCGCTCGATCCTAACCACCATAGGATCAGGGTGAGGAATTTTCCCCCAAACTTCCAACATGCCTGCGCCCATCGGGAATCGAACCCGGTAACTTCGGCATGAGAGGCGAGCACCTTGCGTCTAGACCAGCGTGTCCCCGTTCCCCGTTGCTCCCGTTGTCTGCCTGCCACGGGAACGCAGAAGAAGAAGAAGAGTAGCATTTCTCTCTGTTTTATTTTTAGGCCTCTGGTATTGCAATCATTGCCATCAGTTGAGCTCATCAAGCCATCAGCGATTTTGCAATAAATTCCGGACAGAAATTAATAACTGCTATGAATGAAAAGCGTTGTTGACGTTTTTGTCAAGATAACATTGTTATCAGGGCTTTATTTGCTTTCTCTTATATTACATCGTTTGTCGATAAACATCCCATACAAATATATCTGTCCGCAGGCGTAGTGGCAACAAAGGGGAAACCTGAGGTCTTTGCGGTGCACAAAATTAATATCATAATGACTTGTTTTTATACTCTTGACATTATTTTGATAATTGATTCCTGGTTTATTTTCAATGTAATTAATTTTGTATTCTTTTGGGCGTTTATAATTATAGGCCTACACTTGCCGTTTTATTGCAGTATATAAAATTACTGAATTACTTCCTGTTGAAGTTGTTTTTGTTTTTTTTCACTTGAAAAAGGCGAAAGCCGAACATTTTGTGTATTTTCTGTCTTCTCTTTAGTTTGCTTTGTATTGTTTGGGTTTTATTTCTCACGCGGGGTTTTGCAACATACGACCTTTTCTTTTTGCCCAATTTTGACTATAAAATTACTGGCATTTTAATATAGAGATTTTTCATTTTTGTCATTGTTGTATGTTGTAGCCCCGCTTCAGACATCTGATTATGAAGGAAGTAAGGCCCCCAATGTAATCATGAAAGGCTTTTTTTAACTGCTGAGCCTTAAATTGTACAAGATATTAGGCATAGAAAGATGTAAAGGTGTACTTGGGTATTATTTTTTTTTTCTTTTAAAACGTTTTGAAGTTCGTTATATTTTTAATACTTTTGTTGAGCCACAACTGAGTCGAACAGAAGAAAGTGTTCCGACATTCTGATCCAGAAAAAAAAAACCATCTATTTTCTTCGAGTAGAATTAAAAAGTCCTTAATTTACACATCAGTGATCGAAACTCAATTTTAAAAATCACATCTGTATATTCCCCGAGTCAGTGGGCCAACTTGTACGAATAAAACTGATATTGTTTTCCTTATCAGAAAGCGGTGAAAGCTGAATGATCAAGGCAAAGCAGGTGGGGAAAAGAGAGAGAGAGTGAAGAAAGAAGACAAGTGGAGGAAAATGAAGAGACAGAACAAGATGAAAAATAGGTGAAAGATCATAAATTATAACATGAAGAAAAGAAATGTGTGTGAAAATGAAAGGAACTGTATGATGGTGGGGGACAGATCTGCTTGTCGCGAAAGATGACAGAGTGATTGATAATAATGGCGATGAAGATAATCAGAGGTCCTTTTTGTAAAGGATAGTCAAGACGAACACGAAAAAAAAAATACCGAAAATTCTCCACAGATCAGACAGAGTGCCAAATAAAAGGAAAAAAACAATCAACAATTCAAATGATGATTCTACAAAAGTTCATAAATTTGCGCTCGTCAAAAAGGTGTTTCTGCCGTGGAACGGAGAGTACCCGCTTACTGAGAACGCACCTTGAGCCACTGGAGCTTAAAGCACCTGAATAATTAATAATGCTTGCGTAAAGTTTTTGGTTACAGCTGAAAAGTTCAAGTTTTCTTAACCCGAACTCACAGGGAACCTTAAATAATATAGTCCTACCTTAAATCTAATATATTTTATTGTAGCTTAATATACTACTTGGGAGAAGACAATTGCAGTTCATGGGACACCTGAATCGACACAAAGATCTTGGACACCTTGCCCTAACTGGGGGAATAAAGGGTAAAAAAAATCAGAGGTAGACAAAGAATAACATATTTAGAGAGTTTGAACAGATGGGCGACAGGGAAAAACCAGGACACTATGGGCTTTTTGAAAGCGGAGGAATGAGTGGTGAACCATGATCGTCGATATCTGTTCCAGATCCGGCACTTGAAGAGAGAGATTATACTTAGTCTACTTCTCCAACGAAAGTTTTTCAGCTTTAAATGTGTTCAAATTCAGCCTTGTAACATTAAGCAACAACCCCTCCCCACTTTACGCACACAAACAATCATACGTCCACAGCCCCCAAACACTTCTCCAGCCCACAGCCTGTATCTCTGGGCGCTCTCCCTTTCTCTCTTTCCTCCTATGTCTCTCCCCTTGTCTTGGTACACTCTGCTAGTCCTCCGAACTTTCCCCATGCCCATGTTTGTCCCAACACACACGACTAAAACAAACAGAGCCATATCACTGGAATCAGTGGAACAAACCACTGAGAGGTCTGACAAGCACATTGGGAGTTCGGAAATAATAGAGTTAAACAAAACTTGAAATTCCGGTTTTCGAAACGTGCGCAACCACTTGCGCTATCGCTGGACTTGCAGGGGCTCTGTAGTCTGAGGGGGGAAACAACATTGTAAGGGGAGATAATCAATCACAGGGGAGGGGGTAGATAAGTCCAAAGACATGGGGAACATGCCTGTAAGTTTGGAGGGTAACGAATATAAAATTCAAATTAACAGCGGACTTGCGTTTTGCAATCCATTCCCAGCCATCATTCCTACGTCAATCCGAATTACATTTGCATAGGATTTCTGTAGGGTTGGTAGGATCACCGTATAGGGCAGGTCCCTACATCAAACCGACGTCGTTACGATGTCGTAACCACCGGATCTACGTAGGAACGATGTTATTCCTATGTGCAAAATTTTCGTCAGCCCCACTCTTCTGATTTCCATAGTATTGCTGGTTGGGTAAGTTCAGAGACAAGATGCTGGCATATTTCACCTATGACATCTACAAAATTCAAATTATAAACAACCGACTCGAGTTTTGCAATCCATAGGCACTAATTGTGTGACTGATTGATTGACTGAATGATTTGAATCAGAATCCTAGCACACCGGGCATCCCCATCAGTGCTCCTCACCCCGCTCCAATATCCATTTGAGAGTTTTTCTACTAATTATCCCAGTGGTCAGCTGTTTCAAATTACTTCAAATTGTGTAATTGACGAAATGTTATTTTAAAAAAACACAGCAAAACGATCGGGTCATTTGGGTAGTATTTCTTAAGCGAGGCTTTGCTACATACAACCTTTTAGTTTTGTCAAATATTGACTTCAGATTCTGTTTTTTTAAACAAGTAATAGCAGCGATTCTCAGAAGGAAGGCATTTCTCTCTCAGAGGAGGAATGTTAAGTCTATGTGGAATGATTTCAGCAAGGGTAGGAATTGGGGAGGATTTCAGTCAGTGGAGGATAATCAAATTTAAAGATGATATCCAGATCTTAGTTCTTGTTTGTTCCAACTCCACTTTTGCTCATGTGAGAAATTTGACGTTAAATGTTTGCGGCTTTAGTATTATGATAAGGGCTTAGAATACATTGGGACTGTGAAACTGCTTGATAAGTGCCACAACGCATTTTAAACGTGTCAAAGAGTGCATTTTGTACATGTTAAAAGATCTCCAGTTTTTTCAGAAAATGAAGATAGAACAAATAAGATCTGAGGCCGCCATACATCGAAGTTTTATGATGTATTGAAATAAAGATTTCTTTTTTGTGTTTTTTTAAATTTTAAATTTTGATTGCAATTTATAAAGAAATAGGGTTTCATTTATTGTTTCAATAATTACCACTGTAAAAGTATACTGCTGGAAAAAAATGTTAGATCGTAATTAAATATGGGAATGGATAAAGGCAGTTTGGTTTCGCCAGGGAAGGAGTGTAGCTTGGGACCCTGAGGACCACTTATATAATGAAAAAAGTTTTTGGGTACCAAGTCATATAACCCAGACAGCGGCACATCGTGGATTTCCGCAGGAATGGAAATATCCCCCTAAGGGTGGCTTCCCTACATCAAACCGACCTGGACAGGATATTTAAACCAGCAAATCTACGTAGGGACGATGTAATTCCTAAGTGCAAACGTTATTAATCCTACGAGCCGGGGAGTTCCGTAATATTGTTGGCTGGGCAGTAAAGGTAAAGGATTCCACAACTTTAGAAAGGGTCCATCAGTGATCGATGCTGAGAACCGCTGATGCAAAGATCTGACTATATTGATTATTAGTTTGATGACGTATCTCAGATTTCCGTACACTGATCTTATTGTCAAACATGGTTTATTTCATGGTCGCGAAGCCCAGATTTTCAAACTGTAAGTCCACAACTGGGGGGGAAATTGACGTTCTTGCTTAGTCACGGTCTGCGTAAGCTGAACACTAGAATGATATTAATTCAATAATGGCAGTTTAAAAAAGAAAGAAAAAAAAGACAGAAAGGTAGAAAATTAAAAAGGTTAAAGTAAAACAGAGAGAGAGAAAGGTGAGAGTCAGAAAGAGAGAAAGAGTGAGAGAGAGAAATAATGAGAGAGGGAGGGAGAGAGTGAGAGAAGGAGAGACGGAAAGAGTGAGAGAGAGAAAGAGGGACAGAGTGAGAGAGAGAGTGAGAGAAAGAGGGAGAGTGAGAGAGAGAAAGAGGGAGAGAATGAGAGAGAGGAAAAGGGAGAGAGTGAAAGAGAGAAAAAGGGAGAGAGTGAGAGAGAGAGAAAGAGGGAGAGAGAGAAAGAGGGAGGGAGTGAAAGAGAGAAAGAGGGAGAGAGGGAGAGAGAGAAAAAGGGAGAGATTGAGAGAGAGAAAGAGGAGAGAGCGAGAGAGGCCGAGAGATTGTAAGTTTGGAGAGAACACGCCAACACGCTAACGGTCACTCTGTGCTGTGATAAAGCAAGACGGTAGGCAGCATGTAACAGAATGGTATTGATAGCACAGGGGCAGACCCCATGCCTACCTGAAGTAGCCACCAACCACCTGCAAGAGAGAGAGAGAGAGAGAGAGAGAGAGAGAAAGAGCGAGAGAGAGAGAAGGAGAGAGACATACAAACAGACGGAGGGAGAGAGAGACAAATACAGAAAGAGTGGGAAAGAGAAAGAGAGATGACGGGAAAGAGAGAGACCGACAGACAGACAGACAAACAAGAGAGAGAGAGAGAGAGAAAAGCAAGAGAGACTGGAAAAGAATGAGAGACCAGGAGGGAGAAAGAGCGAGAGAGAAAGAGGCGGCGAGAGAGAGGGAAGTGAGAGAAAGAGACAAAAGAGAGAGAGAGAGGGAGGAGAAAAAGAGAGAAAGAAAGAGAGAAAGAGATAGAGAGAAAGGAGACAGAGAAAGAATAAGGAAAATAAGAAGTAAAATGAGAAGTCGAGGAAAAAGAATAATAATAGTCAGGCCACAAGATGAGAACTCCTTGAAATATTATTTCTTTTCCAAACCAGTAAAAAAAAAAATTGATCAAAATTCACAACTCGTAAATCAATCTTAGAATTTTATACAAGCCTAATCATAAAAACCACCACCTGATTCACTTGAACCTGACAAGTCACTGAGAACGATTCTGTACTGAATTAATCTGAATTCAGGAAATAAAGAGCCATAATAATGTTTTTTTTCATGCTGGGTGATTTGAATGCAATTGAATGAACAGCTCAGTGGGTTCTGCATTCAACTAATAATTCAAACGAATGTCCTTTGCTTGTAGGGACAAAAAGCAATGGACCGAGACTGGAGGTAACATGAGTATCGAGAGGGTTGGGCGATAAGAGAGGTGTGGTATTCAGTAGAATACAGTTTGTTGTTGAATGGATTGCCTGAGATATTGATTCTCTCTCTCTCTCTCTCTCTCTCTCTCTCTCTCTCTCTCTCTCTCTCTCTCTCTCTCTCTCTCTTTCTTGCTCTCTCAGTTTTTCTCACTCATGCTTGTTTTCTCACTTTCTCTCTCTCTCCTTCTCTCTCTCATTCTTGCTCTCTCAGTTTCTCTCTCTCTTTCATGCTTGTTTTCTCACGTTCTCTCCCTCTCTCTCTCTCTCCTTCTTTCCCTTTCTCTCCCTTTCTCTTTCCCTCCCTCTCTCTGTGTCTTCCTATCAGTCAGTCTGTCTGTCTGCCTCTCTCTTCTTTCTCATTCTTATTTTCTCACTTTCTTTATCGCTGTCCCTGTCTTTCTCATTTTTGCTCTCTGACTTTCTCTCTCTTTGATTCTCTTCCTCTCCTCTCCCCCTACTCGTTTTCATTCTTGCTATAATATCACTTTCTCGTTCTCTCTCTCTCTCTCTGCCTTTGTCCATGTATTCATCCTTGTCTCTCTCTCCCTTCTCTCTCTCTTTCTGCCCGCCTTCTCTCTCTTCCTTTCTATTGCTCTCTCTCTCTCTCGCACACTTACACACAGACACTGTCTCTCTCTCTCTCTTTCTCTCTCTCTCTGTCTCTCTCTCTCTCTGTGTTATGTGTGCATGTATTATGGGTATATGATGTATATGTTCTGCCCTTCCGACGAAGAGTAAAATACGTAACAGTCAGCACCTGATTTACCATTAGTCTGGACAGGCTGAAACCTAGGGCCTCATAATCTAAAGGGGCTTGGCCGCCTCAGGCCAATCTGCATCATATTTTGGACACGGCTTGCCTTTTCTTATCACAGGACGATACAAATGCACTGTAGTTTCTGAACAAATCTTTTGCAATTTTCCTAGCTTGTCCTTTCAAGCAATTGCGAAGTGCCTTCTTGTAAAACATCTACCAACTTTATTGGCATTCCTCGAATTATTTAAACCACTTCCATCTTCCTCTAGGCGTGAAGATGAGGGATTGGGAGGGTCCTCACCGCTAGGATAGCCTAATACCTTTCTTCGACTAAATCCGGCCATGCCAACAGTGAATCAATAAACGTTTGTTTTCCAAAATGTCTGTGCTTTCATGCTAATAATTTGCCACCAACGACAATCTCCCGATCATGAGGACATAACCCGGATAATCTTGGTCTGTTGAATGTTGGTTCTGTTTTGTTGGGTTTACTTCCCTTGTCAATTATATTATCAGACACTGAACTTGAGGCTCTATCACAGTGGTGGCCAAACTTGCTTAAATCTAAATCTAAAGGGGTGTTCTCATGTGTACGGAAACGGAAACGACTACGACGTGCGGAAACGACTATAAAAATCCATCAAGTAGTAAAATAGAGAGGGTGTTCTCATGCGTGCGGAAACGGAAACGACTACGACGTGCGGAAACGACTAATAAATTTTTTTCGCACTGGGTAGCGATTTTTAGCCGTTGCCGCACTGTCGCAGGCCGGAACTTACGTCATGCCCCCTCCCCCCCCCCCCTTTTTTTTCCCCGCTCTTTTTTTGTATGAACTGAAGCGTGGCTCTCTAGGTCAAACAGTGTGGCGGAAACCGTATTGCAAAGATGCCAAGACCGTAGCACATAACAAACAGTGATATGGAGAAGCTCATTGAGCTTGTTAGACAAAACAAGACACTTTTTGACGTGAGGAGGCCACACCACAAGGACTCCATTTTACACAATTAATATATTTGAGAAAGTACAGCAAAGGCGATGGGGAGAAATGATTGACTGTTGAGTTTGTGCTTTATCCTTTGACTTCACGTTTGTACTGAAGTGTTTTTCGTTTGGTAAAGCTGTAAAGAAACTGCTGCTACGTGAACACAATGATTACCAGCTAAACCGATATCTTAATGTATGCAGTAATCATCATCAGTGGGTCACCTCACAAACGGCTGTTTTAACACCAACCCTGTATGTATTTATATTTGGCTAAATGTAGGTCTATGTAGAATTGATTTTATCCATGTCTCACTTTCCCCATATTCCCTCCTTAACCCAGTACACCTTTTACAATCTTGACTTCACCCCCCCCCCCTCCCCGTAGGAGCTGCCATTAGAATGGTGACTGTCCATGACAAGGCATGACAAAGCCTTGATGTTCTAAAACTTGATAGCAGTTTGTATGGACTAGATATATGTACTATTTGACTGTTGTATTTAAGAAACCAGATCTATTATTTAATTTGAGTTTTACAAAATCCAACCGCTTAATTTGCTTTTTTCCTCTTTATCCTTTTCAAACAAAATCATTATCATAATTAAAAACTGCACAATCCCCATGCTTTCCCGACATCTCCCCCGCCCATATGTTCAATTTTCATTCGCTGACACTCTCCCATCCCCTTTCCCCTTTACGGCTCGTAGAGCAAGTCTACTCTTTGGGTCTCTATTCCAGCATTTCTGAGTTGAGAATATGGAAATACGTGAATACATATAATAGACATATACATATCTGTACCACAACATGATTGCTTTAAGTGTGGAGTCTTTGAGAATTGTGCATTAAAAAACAAAAGAAAAGAAAAACCTCGAGGCTGATATAAGCTTAAGTGCTGAGATTTTCCAATACAGATTAGAAATCAGAATTATTTGCAGTTACATCACTACCAGGCAAAGACTGGTTCGTTTAAAAAATGGGAAAAAAAAGGCATGTCTGTAATGAAACAGTTAACATCTGTTGCATTATTAACCATTGTAAAATCTTGTGACAACAAGATAAGATAAGATAAGATATAACTTCATCACCCTATTGTTAGGAAATTTGTTGTCACACCACCAGTAGTAGAACTACATTGAATATAATTATAACATCAAAGGCACACACAGGTCCCTGACGCATACCGCACACATGCACATTGCTCACGTGAGGAACATTACTCCCACACACTGTCAGAGCAATCGATTTGGAAAACTCACAACAGAATATATGTACCGAATTAGGCAACATTACTGCTTCGAATGCTGGATGGCAAAAAAGATCGCCTATAAAGCTTTCTGTTTGTCTTTAAGTACATTATTCGTCTGCTTCATTTGGGATCGGACTATCTGATGGAACAAAAGGTGGGAGCAATCATTTAAAGTTGATTTCAAAACTCTTTCTCAATTTCTCACACAATTTATGCTGCAACATGTTAATTTGAGCGGAGAGCTGGAAGAAAGAATGGAGAAATACCCGTTCACCCACCACCGGCGCTCTGGGGGACGTTTTTGTTTTCTTTTGATACCTCTGTGGTGGAGGAGTGATATTAAAACGGACTCCTCTTCCCAAAGCAAGAAACTGCATTCGGCTCTGGACGAAAGAGATGCCGTGGTGTTAGAGAGAGAAAAAATAGCAGACTGCAAAGAACGAATCCCATGTCCAGAGAAACAAAAATGAGAATTTCCTTTATTTTGGCCGTTTCCGTTTCAGTACACATGGGAACACAAAATTTTATTTCCGCACGTCGTTTCCGCATATCATTTTCGTTTCCGTAGTCGTTTCCGTACACGTGAGAACACAGCTTTAGAGTCACATCCTATAAACTTCAGATGTTCGAAAGCCACAATAATGAACAAAATTTACACACATTGTCATTGTTCCATACACATTTTGTTACAAAAAATTTATGTAAATATTATGTATATTATGTATAATATGTATATATGAAACACAGTCATATTGTATGCAATAATATTTACTCGTGTACGCATTTCTTTCAACTGTCAATTTGTATTAGTTTCAGTAATCGCAAAGTACACATATATATATATACCAGATGTTTTCAATGTCTTGACTGATGATTGTTTCAACTATACTGAACTTATTAAAGACTGTAATGAACTGCGGGAACATCGAAGAAACACGTGCGAATTTGCATTTCACTAACAAAATTAGATTGCCAAAAATAAAACTAAAAGGGTTTTAAAAATAAGATATTTTTAATGATATTTATCTGTTAACCAACATATTTCCACGACCTACATACTGAAGGTCAAAGAGCCGCATGTAGCACGGTAGCCGCGGTTTGACCATCCCTGCTAATATGCCAAGCAACCACAATCTCCGGATCACGACAACATTATACAAGGATAATCTTGGCCTGTTGAATGTTGGTCCTGTTTTGTTGGGTTTATTTCCTTTTCCTTTTATATTATCAGATACGGGACCTCAGGCTCTGTGTTATGCCATTTATTGAGATACGACATGCTCATGAAATAATACATAAGATGTGTGTACCATGTACATGCTCTTAAATGCTCTCTGAAAATGAATGTCTCTCGTGGGATAATAAAGTGATTCTTATCTTGTCTAAAGAAATGCTGCGAGAAATTAGCTATTGTCACGATCACGTGCGTGAAGATGGTCACGACCACGTGTGTGATGAGTACCTAACTTATTTACCTTTCAAACCCAGCTAACAAGCCAAGCAAGCAGACCAGCGATCAACGGACACATGGAGTGAGATTTAAATTAAACGATATTTAATTATAAATGCATGACAAAACTTATGTCAAAACATTCAACTCATGATAATCACATACATAATCACAAAAACAGAGATACTTCAAATTTACTTTTGGGGATCATGGCTATTATCTATTCCCCGTTTCACATCTAGATCTAATCCCTCTGTCTATAAACTTAACTACGTATACTTAATAGTCTCTGTCAACAGCTGCCCTCCTCGTTGATGCAGTTTCACTTCTCCAGAGTTCACACAATCCTTTCTAGATCTTTAGTTTCGACCATAAAAGGGGAAACAGACGCCCCTGGCTTCACACAAATAAGAACACACAGTAGATTACTTGTTCCTTGAGGGGTTCTCGACATCCCGTCCTCAAGACTCTTCAACTTGCAAACACACAGCACACCGACGGTTCACACCCGCCATCGTAGATTCACGAGCTTCTGATGGGTTCCCATCCTATCATCAGAACTCCTCAACTTCTGGTCCCCATGGCACGACCTTCCACTTGTCGCCCGGACCGATAAATTCTTCTTATTGGGAAATAAATGTGAACATCATGGATCCCTCACACACCTAACACTTCTGGTCCCCACTGGCACGACCTTCCACTTGTCGCCCGGACCGATAAATTCTGCGTCTTCCTTTAGGAATGAATAACTTGGGAACCTTCATAGATTCCTCACATACATAACACCCCTGGTCCCCATGGCACGACCTTCCACCTGTCGCCCGGATCGCTTCTCTCTCCGTCTTCCTCTGGGACTGAATAACTTGGGAACCTCGTGTGTCGAGCTTCTCCTCTACTTATACTCCCGAGGTTTTTGCACACGCGACTAGTTTAAAGCGAGTCGTGTGTATCTATCCACGCTCGTCAACAATGTTAAAAACCGTGTTTTCCCCTGCTAAGCTCACCCCCCCCCCCTAGACTCGTGGCGCACAAGGCCACCGACCTTCCTCGTGATATTTAATCTTTCATGCTAGTCAACAACTTTAAAAAAACTCCCCTTCTCCCCTACTAAGTTTACCCCCTCTATACTCGTGGCGTACAAGGTCATCAACCTTAATCGTGACACTATCTCAAGTGTGGGAATCGAACATCAGACCTCTCACACCTGGCTCAAAAGCGCTAACCACTAGGCCACTGAACTATCTTGATTCAGTGGTTCTTGCATAAAAATGCAGACTACGACACTGGACACTGAGGTTTGTTCATTTTTTATTTATTTATTTATTTATTATATATTTCCAAATTCAAAACACTAACAAAAGTTTAAGAAAAGAATAGAGAGAGAGAAAGAAAGAGGGTGGAAGAGATGCAGAAAGAAAGAAACAAGAAAAAACAAAGAAAGAAAGAAATCATGAATGAAAAAGAGAGCGCTAGAGAGAGAGAAAGAAAAAAGAAGGAAAGAAAGGAAGAAAGAGAGGAAGAAAACAAAGGAAGAATGAAAGAATCGTTCTGGACAAACATAGAAAACAGTATCTATTACATTTTGTCAATTTGACAATTTAACAAGAACAAATCAGTTGACTAAATGGTTGTAACCCAGAAAACCAGAACTTTTCATGTTTAAACAGTCTGTGTTTAATTTGTGAGGAGCCTATGCCAGGCACAATGAAGACAATCCTAAATTATCAAGCACTCCCCATTGTCGGGTGTGATATGCTTATCAGGCAGAACATCCAGTTCCACTCTGCATTGTTCTGTTTCCTCTATAGTGTTAATCTTTGTGAAAAGAAGTATTAAAAAGTGTGGTCAACAATAATAATTGTATTTCGCACCCCCCACCCCCCCCCCCAAAAAAAAAAAACAACAACTTAATGCGCATGGGGGATTGCAGCTGATACTTGTTCAATTTGGTTTCTCTGTAAGAAAGGAACAAAGGAGAGAGAAGAAAGAGAGAGGTTCAAAGAAATTGTGCTAAAGTGCAACAGCTCTGAATTTCAAAATTATACACGTATTATATATTATAAGGTTTCCGAGTTTCACCAGCCTAGCTTTCAGACAAACACACACCTCTCAATAAAAAAGCAAAAAGACAGATTTATTCAAAATGCTTTTAATTCAACAAAACAGTAAATGTGTAGCTGCCCGACAAAATGAGGCACATTTCGCACTGACCGATACCAGAAAATCGTTAAAACGCATCAAAGGGCCAATTTTACCGTTTTTGCGTTTTCAGTATTTACTATTCCTTTTTCCAAGTGATAATCCTGTTTGAGAAGGGTAAATGCCTCAAAATCGACTTTGAATTAAGTCTCCATCAATAATTTTGACTAAAAGCTGAAACTTTAAAAGAGTTTTTCTCAAAACTGTGTTTGTGTCACGTCCTGCTTCTCTGCTAATTAAATTACATCAATAAATTTTTTTTTACCGTATGAAAGAACTTTGAATAACCTATTTGGTGAGACCAATATCTTCATACCACCAAAATGCACGAAGTGCCTCATTTTGTCGTGCGGCTACACAAATTATTGTAAATCAATGTGAAAATGTGAAATAAATTATAAAGTAAAGAAAGTTGCGTGAAGCTGTTTTGCTTCACTCAGTGAGATGAAAAGGTGTACAGTTTAAACGTATATACCGTACTCGTATCATATTAAATATGATACAGGCATTGGATAATTTCACTTTAGTTGTAAAAAGAGAAATTTTCTGCTAGGGAGTTATGTTTCACAATTATCAGGTTTGATAATGCATGAATAATCATCAACGTGGATCATTTGCTCCAAACATTGCCCTCGCAGATACCCAGAACAACTGAACGGTAAGCTGAGTAAATAACCGCAAAGAAATAATAGTAAAACAAGTCAGCAACAATTCTCATGAAGGTCCTTACTTCAATATTAATTCTGTAGAAATTGACAATTATAGTGTACACATTTGCACGCGGGGTTTTAAGGTCGGTAAAGGTAAACTTTTAACCTTTAGGCCTACTATTTGCTTCAATAATTTGCTTTAAAAAAAATGATTTAGTACTAAACTGTTTCATGGCTATTATAACCCTCCCCCGAACTTTTCATTAGGTGGCAGAGCCCAAATGTGAAACAAGAATGTTTTGTATTAAGTGTTACATTCACCATTAAATTTAATTTGACATAAGGAGATAATTAAATTAACATAACTTATGACGTCCGGGGTGCATGCAGTTTATTTTATACTTACCTATTTGGCACAACCTGCCAGCACAACTTATCTCAAATTTACTGTGGCCACTTGGTTGGCATTCAGTGGCACAAAGTGAACAATTTGGTATACTGTGCACCACAGAGCATGCGCCTTGACTCGCTGTGTGGCTCATGCTTGAGCTGAGTCTTGAGTCCTGTAGGTATTATGCATACCTACCTTTCTATATAGCTCACACTGCTAGCACAGCTTTTCTCAGGCTTTGGTCACCGAGTGGCATTCAATGGCATAAAGTCTGGATGGTTTATATAATATATTGTGCTTTAACCTGCAGGTAGCTATGACCCCACTGTGGTACATGCCTGGGGTCGTGGACTATTATAAACTAGATGACCTACCGGGCATTGCCTGGAATAAACAATCATATGCCCCCCCCCCTCTCTCTCTCTTTCATATAATAAAAGTAATAAACAACAGTCTTGTTTCAGAACTCATGCGCACCAGAACGCTACGCACCAAACTGAACGCTTGATACGGTTACTTTTTATGACATGCACGGTACTATATATTACGAAACAAACATGCAAAAATACAGATGTTACATGGTATTCAACATAGCTATTTATTAAAAATACATGCTTGAAGTAAACAACTTTTAATTATAGCCATCATCTTCCTTATGTCAATTGCCACCTTCCTGTCAAATTTAAGGCCTGAAGAGTGTATAGTATGGTCAGTTAGTCATGCCAAAGGTTGCCAGTTACTGGAATATATAATAGATGAATCATTTGTGTATGCAACCCAGATAATGCAACAATGAGGGATGGGGGTGGGGGAGGAAGACACTTGTATTTGTAATAACTGAGCTGGATCAAAAG
The DNA here is from genome assembly GCA_963931925.1 of Onchidella celtica. Lineage (NCBI taxonomy): Eukaryota > Metazoa > Mollusca > Gastropoda > Systellommatophora > Onchidiidae > Onchidella > Onchidella celtica. The sequence goes on along the minus strand of OZ007581.1, from coordinate 43,137,623 downwards.
GGCTTGAATATAAAATAAGTATCAATTATCAACAATGTTATCCTCAGATTTTAGCATTTTAGGGTAAAGAAATTTACCAGGACTGAAATTTTTGAAAATATTTTGAAGGGGCAAATTTAGTCAGTTTGGGTTTGGGCTCTACCGCGCATTACCTTTAGCCTTGCATGTTTTGTGCAGCATGAAAGAGAAAGAGATAGAAAAACAGAGAGAGAGGAGGGGGGGGGGAGAAAGAGACACAGAGAGAGACACAGAGAGAGAGAGACACACAGAGAGAGAGAGAGAGACAAAGAGAGAGAGACAGAGAGAGTTCTTACCATTTCATTTTAAGGCCCATTGGGTACACTTTCTACATAAATGTAATTCATTATTATTATTATTATTATTATTATTATCACTATTCCGCACCCCCCACCCCACACACACACACCCCACTCCTTCCCTCGCCCCCACCACTTCGTCACCACCTCCAAACCAACAGACACACAAACACCAAAGAAAAATACCAACATCAACACTCTATGTTAAATGAACCACACCTCAAACAGTCCAGCCTCCCACACTACTGTATAATTAATCATCTTCCTGGTTTACCAGGATTTTTAGCGAATCCTAAACTCCGATGTTTCATGAAGCGGCAACAATTCCGGCGACAATTGCAAATCAACGCTAGAAATAGATCTACAGCAAGTTTTACTGCAAACAAATACCTAAAAACGAAAAAAAAAAACCCCAACTACAAACGCATAAGTAATAAGTAACAAGTCCGTGTTTTTGTTCTTCAAATGCTTGGTACGGGATCTGATATGATAATATAGCGTACTGATAAATCTTGCGATAACCAAGTGCCTCGCTCAGCTTTCATTAAAAAATATGCCGAGGTGGTAGACAAGTTAAGACAACATGAGATGATAGAAAGACGAGAGCGTATTCAAAGCCAAGACAGAAGCGTCTATATGAAAAGATCGATCGCTGTTACACTTAACCTTCTGGGCCCCTGAAAATGGATAAGAAGTAAGTTTTGCTGTATGTCTGAAATAAGTTTTAACTGCATGCATTTTGTGTTTAGTTATAATATGTGTGAAGTAAATTTTAACTGTATGATTCTTGTTTTGTTATGTGTCTAAAATAGGTGGTGGTAAAAAACAGGAAATTCAAAGCGGAAATTACTGCAGATAAAAATCAACCAAGGGCATTTAGAGTTACATATACATGCTATGTAACTCATGAAATTCCCAAATACAACAAAATTTAGTTACTGTCTTCCTTGAAACTGATGATTTGACATGTGCCACATATGGCACTCTTGGCACTAGAGGGTTAACTGCATAGATCTTGTTTTGTAATTTGTCTTAAATACATAGAGATGCGTGGGTCTTATGTTTTGTTATATTTCTGAAATACATTTTTAACTCCATAGTTCTTATGGACTCCTAGAAAATCCACGTTGTGAAAATGTTAAAATATTGTTCTCAAATTGTCTTAGTTATAGCGCTTTCAGCTCTAGAGGGTTAAGTAGTGCACAAGGTCAGACTGACCCTGTTTTGTTCTAATACAAACAGACATGCGATGGTCTAAACCTGGTGCAGATCAGAGAATTTGAAACGTGTACTTTAACCCAATGATCCTCAAACGGGAGGGACTTAGTTGTCTCAGGGGAGGAATTTCAAATCTATATATGGGGGCTAAGTTTGGCTAAGGGCAAAACTAAGAGGAATTTTGGTTCGGAGAATAATGTTCCCTGTACATTGTGTATCACAGTCATATAGCTAGAGAGTGAATAAGTAAGCATCTAAAATAGCGTGGCTACGTGACCAAAAAATGATGAAAATTTATGTACTGCCTTAAATTTCCTCGATAAATTATGTGAACTCATCCATTTTTGGGCAAAATCCAGTCTTTAATAATGATTAATTAACGACTATTGTAAGCAACAAGGAATGGATGCATTTTCGTCCAGTATAAAGGAAAAGTATGATCGAAATTTTCACTTCGTCCCTGCGACCAATGTTTAAGGAACGGCACTTCTGCTAGTATTAGTACACATCAAATGAAATGTCAATTATGCACTGAAAGGCAATCACAGTGTAACAGTTCATACAAAACAGCAAAAACAAAACTGTTGCTTCAGACTGAATCGGCTTCTATTCCTTTCGTTGACACAGTTAAACGCCTATAGCCTTCCTTTCAACACTTATGGGTTTAAATCACTTTAATAATTCATTGAAATAAGTGGGGGTTTTTTTTTCAGTTAACTAGATGAAGTTCCCGGCATTATCCGGGATAAACTTGTGAACCCACCTTTCTCTCTCTCTCTCTCTCTCTCTCTTTGGTCTACAAAACTTCCCATAACATTCTACATTCTTACTACAGATTTCATGCGCTCCTGAGCACTGCGTACTCATTTCTGATAGGGAAATTGTGCATACGGAAGTGAACGCGTATTACTATTGTTTCCGGAGCCATATGCTTACTACAGGGAGCCAATACAAAGATCATTGTATTTAACATTTTCACAACTTTTTATTTAAAAGTACCTGAAACTTGAATCAACACAATCCGTCGATACTTTGTAAAAAAAAAAAATAATAAATAATAATAATAATAATAATAAATGATGAAGAAATTAAAAAAAATCAAGTGTTCTAACAATATAATCACAATAACTAAATGAGCTGAAGTTACACGTATGCTTCAGGGAATCGTGCAATATTATTATTATTGTTATCATATGTATCTAAGTTCTCATCCGCCCGATTCTGCGCTCTTTGTTTCAGTGGCAAGTTGGGATTTTCAAAAACAACAACAACCAACAAAAACGTTCGGAAGAAGTTCAGGCTTTGATGTGGATCAAAACGTCATCACTTTTGGCCAGTCGCGCATGGCCGATTTTCATGAGCCGACAAGGTTGGATGGTGACGTGAAGAACTATAGTTTCCATGACGTCTCGCCCACTAGCAGACTGGTTTTTTTTTCTCTAATTGAAACTCAATGTGTGACGTCACCTACTACCCAGACGTCCAATCAGGCTAGTGTACGTCTTAGCTTACAGTACTGAGAGAGATGGAGCTTCAAGAGAGGTGGAGTGTCAGCGTCATAGAATAGTTTGAATCTGGGTTTGGAGACAACACGTCAACACGATCGTCAAAATGTGCTGGGAAAAAGCAAGACTACAGACAGAATACAACAGAAAGGTTGGACAGAAAGAGACCCTCTTAGAAGCATCCATCAATCACCCACGTATGAGAAATCAGAGCTCTGTTAAAAGTTTTTCATGAATAATGCTGATGTTGTGATTCAGAACATACAAAAAAAACAACAACAACGTCAGCAACAGAACAACTCCGGTCTTGAAAACAAGTTTTTCTCTCCTTGGTAACGGACCCACGAAACAGAAACTGCGCAGGACGTGATCTGATCTGATATTTGCTGTGCATACCTTTGTATATATTAATATATGCGGCGAATTAGACACAATTTGTGGTTTTTAAGACAGTGGCGGGAGACCCGTTGTTTCTGCGTGAATGAACAGGAGCTGGAGGAGATTATGTAGATTGCCAGATGTATGCTGTTAAAGTACACCACAAATGCAGGTCACGTTGCCCTGGTGCACAACAGATGGTTATGATTAGCCGGCTATTTGGACGGTGATCATCATGACAGTTGGTTTGAGTGAGACCTCGCGTTGGATCGCATGGAAACTCAATCTTGTGACGTCACATCCAACTCGCCGGCTGATCAAAATTGGCTAGTGCGCGCCTTGGCTGATTGATATTTCGCGGGTATAGAGCAAAATTGTTTTATCTCCAGGTCTATGAATTGGAGTTCATAATGGCAGTGCTGTAATAATGACAAACTGCTTCTTGCAATTTTGTCGTTATTCCGCTATCTTTAACCAGTTCCAAATTACAGAGAAGCAGTATTGTTGTATCTCCCTTAAAAATGAGATCATTGAGGGCATAATTGTGGTGTTTCCGAGTAAGCTCCCATTATTCAAAAACCTGGAGATACAATAATTTTGCTCTATACCCGCCATTCACAGTCGTGCTTCGATAGGGACACTTTCCAAGTGAAGCTAAATAGGAAATAAAAAATAGCTGAACAGAAAACATAAGACATTATTTTTCTATTCGGTTTCATTTGGAAAATGTCCATAACGAAGCAGTTTCACATAAGCTAGGAGCGCACATGTTCGCTGTGACTTGTAGCCGTGTTGAAGTTGTGAGTGTGTTGTTCCTGTCAAATTTGCAATGTGCCCGCATATGCACGCATCTCCGTTCCTTCGCTGAGACTTCGAAAACTGACCCGACCTCAACGCAAACAAGTCTCAGTACGCACCTTGCCTTACATTGATCGTGTTTGTGATTGTAACGTGTACTTCTGACCAAACCTCTTTGTGTTCTAAGCAATCTAACTTCTTAGTACGACTTTAACCACCTGAAGAAATGCTTCTTCTTCCTCTTGTTCTTCTAGATGTTGTTCATCCACTGCAGGGTGTTGCCCTCCACAGACTTCTTCCATCTGGTTCTATGCTCTGTCTGTCTTTGCCATGTTGTGTCCTCATGCTTTCTGACGTCATCCTGTCATCATCTTGCTGGTCTTCCTCTGGATCTGTTCCCAGGTTTTGGTTGCCAATCATTACGCCTTCTTGTCCGTCTTTTGTCTTTATTTTCAGACACTTGTTCTGCCATTTCCATTTCTGTTTGAGTATAGACTTTGATATGTCTTTGGTGCCTGTCTTCCTTCTTATTTCACATCCTAGCACTTTATCTTGTAGTTGTGTCTTTATTCTTCTGCCAGCTTGGCACGTTATTTTTTTCTTTCAACCATTAAATTATTTACATGTCTTCAAACTTGGGTTTGGAGCTCAGTTTGAAAATTGTACAAATTTTTGTAAGTCTCACGTTATTTCAAAATGTAAAAACTTTTATTTATTGTCCAATTTTCATGATTTAAAAAGCAACATTCATGAATCCTCAAGTTTTATATGGTTCAATACAAAAAAAATATATATATATTACATCTCTATTTTCGGTTTGTGATACCCATTTAAATTCAGCATTCTTCCTTTCCATGGCTCTTTCTGCTGTTCCTAATCCTAGTTTATTTATTGGTTAGTTGTTCTGAGACCAGATTTTACACCCGTAAGCAGAAATGCTTATCGGGCAGAACACTGTCAGCAGTTACATTTTCTAGACCAGACAAAACGAAATGTAAAAACGTTTAAGGAATTTGAACCTTCACTACGAGCCAACGTAATGGTCTTGGTTAGAAGCTTGAGGCGGATGTTAATTAGTGGCACACTGCCTGTGAAGACAGGAGGTAACAATATGGCTATGAAAGAGACAATACATGCGGAGACGGGAGCTATGATGATGAGAGAGACAATGCCTATGAAGACAGTGTCGCGATGTGGGTTAGATGGGGATAATTCGACTGACACTCTTTCGAGGTCCGCTCCCACAATCGACGAACACACAAAAAAAATACTCGCACTCTAAAAACTAAATAAATCAATTGCTTTGATTTTTAGCAGAACTGTAGGGCAGTTTAATTACAGGAATTAATGTAACAAATATAATTATAAATATAAATATCAATTCAAAGGCAACTGAATCTAACTAATGAAACTACAGCTTTCTATAAAGACTAACTTATTCACTCTAACTACTTGCAGGTCATATGAGTTATATGCCAAATAGAATCCGCGCACGTGGCGACGGATATAACAGTTTAAATTCTATTAATTCAATGAGACATGTTATGATATGGACATTTCCTCTAGACACGCCATGGAGAATGCTTGTACAACCATGCGTTGTCTGGCGGTAGCTCTGAAACTGTCTTCAAAAGTAAGTAGAACGGTTCACTTTCATCATTACAAATTAGTATGGACTCTCACCATGCGGCCCTCACTGGGAGTGAGAGCGCTGGATGTAAACGCTGTGGGTTTATATCAAACCAAGTAGCTTAGGCTCTGGAGCTTTAACTCATGGCGCTCCTCACAATATGGACTGCTCAACTGCGTCTCTTATGTCTCTCATCTGGCTGAGGACTATCGCCGTCCACCTCGTAAATGGATTGTCTACATGTGGCATCTATCTAAGCTCTGCACGGGTTTAAATACTAAAGCTATGTCTCGACCTTCCGTCCAGATTCATACATTTGATTGGTGCAACCACCTCTAGCTCAGCTGCCGAACCGAGTTATTTTAAGTAACAGCCCTACGCAACGACCATGGGTTGACATCAAAGGTCGAATCACTCAAGACAATAAAATGTAATTTTATAGCAATAAATTCTTAACATGTTCAAAACCCCGAGCTTTTACTCTGGATCACGGATTTTCTGTACGTCAACAGACGTCTCAATAACATTTAATTCCTACTCACCCCTTCCCTCTCTACTAAACCTAGTTCAAAACACGAGATATAAAAAGTGCTCAGTCATGCACACCTACGCTGTCCGTCTATCCTTCCCCACACCTTCTGTCTATCTATTAGGAAAAAAACTGTTCAAAACAAATTGTTTACGAGACCAAGTTATGCTGGCTCGCACAATAATTACGTTTGTAAAAATTACTCACTGCTCTCTCATAAAAATTTACTCAGTGGAAACATTTATGAATCAAATCTGTTCTTGACAGACAGGATTTAACAATATGGCTATGAAAGAGAAAATACATATGGAGACGGGAGCTATGATGATGAGAGAGACGATGCCTATGAAGACAGGAGGTAGCAATATGATGAGGAAGAGCCAATGCCTGATAACATAGGAACTGAGACTGGGGGGATGAAAGAGACAATGCCTATGAAGACAGGCGGTACCAATATAATGATGAAAGAGACAATGTCTATGATTAGACAGGAGGTACCAATATGATGATGAAAGAGACAATGTCTATGATTAGACAGGAGGTACCAATACGATGATGAAAGAGACAATGTCTATGATTAGACAGGAGGTACCAATATGATGATGAAAGAGACAATGTCTATGATTAGACAGGAGGTACCAATTCGATGATGAAAGAGACAATGTCTATGATTAGACAGGAGGTACCAATATGATGATGAAAGAGACAATGTCTATGATTAGACAGGAGGTACCAATATGATGAGGAAAGAGACAATGTCTATGATTAGACAGGAGGTACCAATATGATGATGAAAGAGACAATGTCTATGATTAGACAGGAGGTACCAATACGATGATGAAAGAGACAATGTCTATGATTAGACAGGAGGTACCAATATGATGATGAAAGAGACAATGTCTATGATTAGACAGGAGGTGCCAATATGATGATGAAAGAGAGGACAATGTCTATGATTAGACAGGAGGTACCAATATGATGATGAAAGAGACAATGTCTATGATTAGACAGGAGGTACCAATATGATGATGAAAGAGACAATGTCTATGATTAGACAGGAGGTACCAATATGATGATGAAAGAGACAATATCTATGATTAGACAGGAGGTACCAATATGATGATGAAAGAGACAATGTCTATGATTAGACAGGGGGTGCCAATATGATGATGAAAGAGAGGACAATGTCTATGATTAGACAGGAGGTACCAATATGATGAGGAAAGAGACAATGTCTATGATTAGACAGGAGGTACCAATATGATGATGAAAGAGACAATGTCTATGATTAGACAGGAGGTATCAATATGATGATGAAAGAGACAATGCCCAAGAAGACAGGGGTCAGGTCTGTTTTGGATCAGTTTTGAACGTCCTTCGAAAGAGCTAATGAAACAAACTATGAATTTATACAGGTTCTTAGACCGTGTGTAAATGAACTCTCGTTGTGCACCCTACAGAGAAAATCTAAATATGGTTAAACTGGGTTTCTTGAATGAGAAATAAAAAAATTTCTTTCGCAAATGTGCGCATTCTTTGTAAATAATATTTCTTCCAACACTTTTTTTTGGGCATACAACACGCCCACTTTCGTTCTCCTACGAATTTCAATTCCTATTTTGTTTTTGTGGCGTTTACGTACAAAATTCGTCTTTTTCGTTGTGTGAACGAAGCAAACATTCAGTCTCTTGTACCATTAACTATCACTTTAAAAAAAATAATAAACTTACAGAACAATTGCACATACAACATTTTGAAACGATAGCATTGGTTATTTGTGAATTTCATCTACATGAGAATTCCAACCTGTAGGCAAAAACAACAACAAACAGATTTTCCCTCGGGGATGTATAACGGAATGCCAAGCTACAGCATTGGTCACACGGCCTATGAATGGATGATTCTGAAATTTGGCGCGAAGAAGTGAATTGTGGTTGCGGCTGTTCCTGGTTTTAAGAGTTGTCACGATTAAGGTTGATGACCTTGTACGCCACGAGTATAGAGGGGGTAAACTTAGTAGTGGAGAAGGGGAGTTTAAAGTTGTTGTCGAGCATGAAAGATTACTATCACGAGGAAGGTCGGTGGCCTTGTGCGCCACGAGTCTAGGGGGGGGGTGAGCTTAGCAGGGGAAAACACGGTTTTTAACATTGTTGACGAGCGTGGATAGATACACACGACTCGCTTTAAACTAGTCGCGTGTGCAAAAACCTCGGGAGTATAAGTAGAGGAGAAGCTCGACACACGTGGTTCCCAAATTATTCGTTCCTAAAGGAAGACGCAGCGAGAAGTGGTCCGGGCGACAGGTGGAAGGTCGTGCCATGGGGACCAGGGGTGTTATGTATGTAAGGAATCTATGAAGGTTCCCAAGTTATTCATTCCTAAAGGAAGACGCAGAATTTATCGGTCCGGGCGACAAGTGGAAGGTCGTGCCAGTGGGGACCAGAAGTGTTAGCTGTGTGAGGGATCCATGATGTTCACATGTATTTTCCAATAAGAAGAATTTAATCGGTCCGGGCGACAAGTGGAAGGTCGTGCCATGGGGACCAGAAGTTGAGGAGTTCTGATGATAGGATGGGAACCCATCAGAAGCTCGTGATTTGCGATGGCGGGTGTGAACCGTCGATGTGCTGTGTGTTTGCAGAAGAAGAGTCTTTGAGGACGGGATGATAACCCCTCAAGGAGCTAGTAATCTACGATGGCGGGTGTGAACTGTGTGTTCTTATTTGTGTGAAGCCAGGGACGTCTGTTTCCCCTTTTATCGTCGAAGTTAAAGATCTAGAAAGGATTGTGTGAACTCTGGAGAAGTGAAACTGCATCAACGAGGAGGGCAGCTGTTGACAGAGACTATTAAGTATACGTAGTTAAGTTTATGGACAGAGGGATTAGATCTAGATGTGAAACGGGGAATAGATAATAGCCATGATCCCCAAGAGTAAATTTGAAGTATCTCTGTTTTTGTGATTATGTATGTGATTATCATGAGTTGAATGTTTTGACATAAGTTTTGTCATGCATTTATAAGTAAATATCGTTTCATTTAAATTTCACTCCATGTGTCCGTTGATCGCTGGTCTGCTTGCTTGGCTTGTTAGCTGGGTTTGAAAGGTAAATAAGTTAGGTACTCATCACACACGTGGTCGTGACCATCTTCACGCACGTGATCGTGACAGAGCTCACAATTGGGCGCGACTAAAGTGCATGAATTTCTGACAATTTAACTTGCCAGGGGGTTTAGGCGAAATGTAACGAACATGATACATATTGCCGATCCTTTTTTTTTTTATCTCACAGCTTTTCTCGAAGACAAGTCAGGGGATTGATTATTTTACACCATCTCATATGATAATATTCCATTAGGTTTTAATTAGATGTCCTTATGTTTTGAAGGCAGATGGCTCCATTTTTCCGTTTCCAGCCGGAGGTGAAATAGGATGTGACAGATAAAATCAAAGTCGAGAACGATTTACATTGGAGGGAAAGACCACCAACTAAATTAATTGACTCTAGGAAAACAAAGTGCTTGCATCTTACTATAATTGAGCTAGAGGGTGAACCTGTACGCACCTAAAACTTCGCGACTACGCCATCAAAAATTATGAAACTTGGTATACTGCATCAATTTTTGACGAATAGTTACGTGGACACATTCATTTTGGACAAAAATCAGTCTTGACTATTATATATATTAAACTTTTTTGAGCCGCAAAAACGGAGACGCACTTTCGTCGAGGAGAATCAAAAAGCATGATTGATAATTTCGTCCTTGACCTCTCTTTACACATTGGTGGTCGAAAATCAACGTGACCACAAATATGTATTCCTATGTAAGTTCTATTAGTTACTGCATCTAATCCAAATGCTGCTTTTTGTGTAGCCTAGATCTTGATATACGGTTGGGCTTCCTACAAAGAATCTGCAAGATTTGTCTTGCGTGGGTGAGCTTGTAAATTTAAACAACTATCCGAGATGGAACCAGCACCAGCCACTTCCGGTTTAGGGGTCATCCGTAAAATAGGTACGCTAAATTGTAGCGCTTTTCTACCCCCCCCCCTCTTTTCACCCCACTCCTTTTGTGTAAAAATCCTTTTCAATATACTACTCTTCAGTCCTGACCCTCCCCTTTGGTTATTAGCGCACAGCCATTAGAATGATGAATGTCCATGGTAGGGCCTAGGCACTCTGAGATTCTGATGACCTTTTGCAAGGACTGTGTAGCCGCCTGACAAAATGAGCCACATTTCGGCACTATCTGATTCGAGAGAATCGTTAAAAGGCATCATGGGGGCAGTTTAATCGTATTTCGCATTTTCAGTATTTTTGAAAAGTTTAACCCCTTTCGATTCCTTTTCCAAATGATAATCCTGTTTGAGAAAGGTAAATGCCCTAAAACTGGCTTTGAATCAAGTCACCATCAATAATTATGACTAAAAGCTGATATTTTGAAAGCATTTTTCTCAAAACTGTCATTGTGGCACTTCCTGTCTTCCATAGGCCATATCTTCTCTGCTAATTAAATTACTGCAATACTTTTTTTTTACTAAATGAGAGGACTTTGAATAACCTATTTGGTGATACCAATATCTCCATACCACCAAAATGCGTGAAGTGCCTCATGCGACACGTTTGGCATGTTCATTAAAAAGCCTATCGATGGTGTCGGGCGCAAAACGGCCAAGTCCAAAAATTTTATATTACTTTATAGTACCGATTTATGAAGCCTGGAATCCTGCTATTTTTTTCATTCATTGCCATAACCGAAAGGCATACTTACGATCGTTAGACCTCATCACAATGTGTGTCCTCTCTAATGTTCTGCGGGTATTTTCCCCCCGCCCGCCCCCTCCCCCCACACACACAAACACACACACACACACGCACACACACACACCACTGAGCAAAACACGTAACCCAAACAAAAGAAACAAGAAAAAAAAAGAAAAAAATCTTGGGAAAGTCAGGTGGGCTTGTCGAGCAAACGTTCGGTCTTGTGATTGGCTGATTTTGGGTTAGAAGTTTCCCATAAAAAGCCTTGTTTTGCAGTGTCCATTCACATACGCTGTTCTATTGGCACTCGCCACATTTCCTTTGCTGCGTCTTCAGCTCGTCTAGTTGGTAAGATCTTTGTGTATTTTCAAACATTCATTTTCGTCTGTGTTGTTGTTGATATTGTTGTTAAACATTTTGTGACTGGGCTCAAGCTGAGTTTATTTTATTTGTGGATTTCTCTTTCGGATAACATTTTCCATTTTTCTCAATTGAAAACAAATTAATGTAGAATTATATCCGTTTGGATAAGTAATTTTGTTACTTTCAACAAAGATACCAGATATGATGAGATAGATTAGCTCTGGCGTTTGCCTTGGGCGGGCGTCCGGCACGCCACCTAGCTGCGAATGCATGGATGACACAAAAACTGGCACATTTTATAAAGCCGAATAAAAAAATTCCTGAATTTTGTTTCAGTGTTCAGCTGTCACCCTCGACCTCGGTACAAGTCGCTTACTTTGTAATTATAACTGAATTCACTGCAGGATTAGGAAGAACCTCTCTACGTTATTTTTTTTCTTTTAAAATATGGGAGCAACCTGACCAAATTATTTCATTCGCTTGCCGAAGATAGAGTTGGCATAATTTTTTTCAGAATCAAATAGGATAGAGTAGGAGTAGGACGAACAATCTCTCATTCGCTCTTTCTCTTTCTCTCCCCCGTCTCTTCAATGTGTTTTGTTTTCTAGGAATAACCATTGTCAGTTAGATATATTGCATTTTTTTTCAATAACTTGACGTTGAAACCCCATCTAGAGGCGAAACCCATCTGTGTTGTGTAGTAATTTCTAGGCATATATTGTGTAGGGACACCATCTCAACGCGCTGTGAATAGGTGATGTCATGATATAATATGGTGCGCGGGCTTTTTTCGGGGCACGAAAACGGGACTATCCCATCTTATCTATATTATATAGTGTCCATGCTTTCAGTGCGCACTTAGATGCTTGCAGCTCTTAAATTTTCTCTGTTTTCTGTATTTCATTCAAAAGAAATTGTTTTCCAACCTCTTCTTCCTCTGTGTGAACAAATCACTTTAACCACACATTTATGTCCTTGTAAGACTTTCTGCACCTCCAGTTGTAAGACAGTGTCCAGTGGATTTATTTCTAAATAAATAGGACAGTTCCAACGCGTCTGGCTAACAAATCAAAAGCCACCATTACATTTAGGTGGAGCTTAAAAGTTATCCTATGACCCTGTCATATTTTTGTGATGAAACATTATTTTATTCCTTACAAGCCTGATTACCCGTTCTACGAACGGAATAGGAAAGAAAGAAAAGGCAGTGTGACAGTGACAGATGATGACAATGGGTTAACTATTGTGACATGCCTTCACTGTAGAACTTCTGGATAGACGACGTTGCGAGTCTGATATTCCGCAGCCAACACAAAGACAGATTTATTTGTTCCTGTCCTGGACAGTGCCACATATAGCATTCCATGTGTGAATACTGGAGATGTTAAATCCAAGCCTATGGTTTTTAAAGTCTGGCCCTGAGCCTTGTTTATAGTTATGGCAAAACATGGCTGAACGGGAAATTGACGCCGTTGAAAAGTGAAGGGCAGTGCACTGTCAGAAGGCTGCAAAATTATCCTTGGAATGGCATGTGTTTCCCCCTTATACGGTCCTGATGATATCTGCACTATTAAAGCATTGGGGGTAGATTTGCAGACAGTGCACCTTGTGCCATTCATTAGACGTGGTGGGTTGAGAGACCGCATAATCATAACTGGCATCCCAACTTTAATGGTAAGTTTGTGAGACGGAAGCCCAGCGACCTCTACTGAATTAAGAAACTCTGTGGGATAATGCACTGCCTCCTCTTCCGTAACAGTGCTATCAAAGGAGGTGTAAACTTTGCACAGCCCAGGCATCATTTGAGAAAGTCTGGCATTGATGGTGGCTACAGTGTCATTTAGTGGTGCCAATATGGCCCGTTCTGCCAGCCATGATGAGCTAGTATGGTTCTGCAAAAAATCTGGATATACAGAAGTAATTAGATCATTTGTAGTTAATACTGTGGTTCCAAATGAATTCAGAGATATGCTGTCTGGTTCCTTGCACAATGGATATGTACCACTGCCAAGATCAAGCAAGAATTCAGCAAATTGACCAGCTTCTGCTTCACCACCAAGATGAACTCTCATGTTTGTTTGAAGTTTTCGAATCTTGACATACTGCCATAGATTGGACATCTTTAAGCATGAGTTCACAATGTTGGCCCTTGTGCCACCACGCACTACAGGTAATATTTGCCTGAAGTCTCCACATAGTAAAGTAGTAATTCCACCCATTATTTCTTCCCTTCCTGTGATGTCACGAAGTGATCTGTCAAGGGCTTCAAAAATCAACTTGTTACTCATGGGCGCTTCATCTACAATGATGGCACAACAGTCCTTGATGAGTTTAGCGAGGGAAGTTGACCACATGGCCCATGGATCATGTTTGATGTAACAATATTGTACAGCTCAGGATCTTGATTCTTGTCAGGAATTTCTGCAACAACTGCTTTATCAAAATGCTCCGGTGTTATCTTGCTGTCCTTGGTCAGCCACAATAGAATATGTGCATGGGGCAGACCACGCTTCTGGAACTCAATGGAGTACAGCCAAGCTTGCAGTGTAACGAAGTCACCATTTTTTAAAATTTCCATGAGATGCTGTAGCTTTAGCCTGAAGACGCGCACAGTCAGGTCAGGTCGATCATGTGCTTGTTGTCCTTGACAGAGGTTGTCCTGAATTTCCTTCCATTTGGGGTTTGTCGTCATGGTAATAAACAGATCTGGCTTTCCATATTGTCTGACATATGCCATTGCATCTTGCCGTCGCTCAAACATGTAGCGGGGTCCCCCAGTGAAACTCGAAGGTAATATTACACGTTGACCAACATTCCGAGGGTCACCATCTCCAGAGGTGAAGGTATCTCTCAGAGCACCATAACTGCCTGCCCTCAGTCTGCCCTGTTCACGTCGAATGTAAAAAAGGCGTTCACTTTCAATTTTGGCATAGACATCAACTAAAAATTGCTGCAGTAGCCTTCTGCTGAGCAAAATGTAATTCCCTGGTCGTGTCATAAAGTGAAAGCTGTAAAATTTCAGCATGGTGAGTTTGTTATTGTTTGTGAATTTCATCTGCAAATTCCATCCATGTGTACCTCTTGGAAACAGTATGGGATATTGCATGGTATCATACGCAGGGTGAAATTCACTGATGCGTTGTAGGGTATCATCACGCGTCCTCAAGTCGATGTCTCTCTCACCTACAGGATCATTGGGCATAAGCAGACCTACCTCACTCGTCTCGGGGGCATTATAGCGTCTTTCATGCTCTCCAGGTGGACGGTTGTGATTCGAAATACTGATGCGGTAATTTTCCAAATTGTTGTGTAATGCAAATTCATGCACTGCTTTCAGTTCACGAACATAAATATTGTGTGCATGAAGCTCCTCTTGAATTGCCCTCACAATGTTTTGTCGAAGACCATCAACAACACCCATTCTGGCAGTTACCTCAGACATTTCTCCATCGATGAAATAGATCTGAAGAAATTTTGCGTCAACACTGGCGTCAGTATTTGTATTTGGTAGAAGTCCACCGATGCGATGACAGACTTGGCCCTGGATGCGGAATTGGGGATTCCAACCTGGAACATTAATTTCACTGCATCCGAAGGATGTCAGCTGGAAAGCACAGTTGTATTTCCGGATATTTGATAAAAAGTGCACAGCGTCAGGGGTTTCCTGGTGAAAGAGGGTGTGCAAATATTCAGTTTGAGGTGGATAAGGAGTCAGAGTTACCTTACCGTTTCCACAGCACATTCCAGGAGTTTCCAATTTAAATTTTGATGCATGACAATTGTCACAAATCCCAGACTGGGAGATGTAATAAGTTATGACAGGACAACAATCACGAACAAACAAGTTTAACACTTAACAGAACAATCCATCAGACTCACACATTTATTAAACATAATTATACAGATAATAGCGCAATTACATACATTATATTATTGAAATTAACTGCCGTACAACGGCCTTATTCTCACACGCACTCTCCCTCGGATCCACAACCCGGTAGTTACTCCTAAAGGCACTTCGGCCTCAGCCTCTCCCCTCAGGGTCTTAATAGCACATTAATAATTCACTGGCACCGCAGTCTCTCAATATCACCTTCCTATTGTCATACACCTTAGCATTCCCCTAGCACCTCAGCAGGGCAATAACACATTATCATTTCAATAGACATTATCATTTCAATAGCCCATCAACATGGCAATAGTACATTATTAGTTCACTAGCCCATCAACATGGCAATAGTACATTATCACATTCACGCTCATATCTACGTCCCTGTCCGTGGCCTGACTGCCACGACTTTATGTGCCTCTACTGTCCTGCACTGACAGCCTCACTTCTGGCCTATGTGTGGCCTCCGGCCCTATGCTGGCCTATCACCGTAGGCGGCGCTCTTTGGCCCGACCTCGGCACCTACAAGAATAACATTACATTGGTATAATGCCATACCATTTCTATTCACTCCACCTCTCCTTACAACCCATGAAGCGTACACACACTAGTTCACCTTTCACTCACCACACATCTTACGGTAACACACCTCCATCGGAGTACACAATACTCACTCGTGCTACAAATCCATGAACTCACTTTCATCTATCGCTCATGGCGCACATTGCTATATCCAATATCAAGGACTTCCACATTCCTCACATATACCTATTTACATCATGGTAATAGACGAATATAATATAATACATCAATCATAATTATCAATCAACGTTCTACCTACCAGTCATCACTGGAAAAACACTCTCATCCGTCTTCTGACTGCTCCCCTTATGTTCGCCCGCTGGGCTCTTACTAGCGTCCGTTCAGTAGGACCTTCTAACTTGCAGTGATAGTAATACAGCGCTTTCGCCTCATTCAGACCC
Organism: Onchidella celtica; assembly: GCA_963931925.1. NCBI lineage: Eukaryota > Metazoa > Mollusca > Gastropoda > Systellommatophora > Onchidiidae > Onchidella > Onchidella celtica. The sequence goes on along the minus strand of OZ007581.1, from coordinate 43,121,249 downwards.
CCTACAACTCACAACATGCACGCTTTAACTTAATTGTCTACGTGCGTTAATTTTACTCTCCTCCTTTCCCGTCTTTCCCCACTTGTCTGCCGTGAGCCCTTCTTACTCTACACCCGCTCTGTAGCAATCCCCTTAATTGCACTCACTCCACTCGTGACATCATCCCCCACCCCAAAAAAATTAATGCAATTAATTTCAAATCGCATCAAGATGACTGTCAACGAGTGAGCGTGAGCAACACTTACATAAAAAATGACCTACCAATGCCCCTAGCACATAAAATACCGGAATCAGGGGAAAATATTGGGATCAATATGCCCTGCATTATGCATATATGTATCACATCATCAATAGCTAACTAACCACAATACCTAATACAGAATCAAAAACCAATCAACCTATCAACCATCCTTCATATCATATTTATAATGTCAATATTTTAAAGTCGACTCATTCACACAGATCCTGTCACTGTTCCTGTCCTCCGATGTATAAGCTCCTGAACTCTTCCCCTAGGCTCGACTAAGGTAGTCGGCGATATGATTGCTGGTTCCTGGAATTGGTTGAATAACGAAGGTATACGGCTGCAAAGCCAATGCCCATCTAGATAAGCGTGGGCTGGACGAACGATTCTTTGACAAAAACGTTATCCAAATTCTGGATACAAAATTCTCGTCCCATGAGATAACGTCCTAATTTCTGGACGGACCACACAATGGCAAGACACTCCCGCTCTATCACAGAATACTTTCTTTCTCTCTGCAATAACTTCCTACTGACATAACATACAGGATGGAGACATTCGTTCTTCTCCTGTAGAAGACAAGCGCCGACACCAGAGTCCGACGCATCCGTTCTGAGGATAAAATTAGATCGAAAATCGGGTAATATCAGAATGGGTGACGATGATAATGCTGTCACCAAATTATCAAATGCTGTCTGACATTCAGACGTCCACTGGACCTTATCGGGTTGTCCCTTCTTAGTAAGGTCAGTAAGAGAAGATGACAAGGAGGAAAAATTTGGAATGAACTTTCTGTAATAATTTAAAATTCCCACTAAGCTTCTGATTTGTTTCTTTGTTTTAGGGATTTGCAACCCTACTAACTTGTCAATTTTTGTTACTTCAGGTCTCTGAACACCTCTACCCACGATATGTCTTAAGAATACTATCTCTGGACATGCCAAATCCATCTTTGCGGGTTTAGCAGTTAACCCAAAATGACGTAATCGTTGAAAAATTACTGTTAGTGTCTGAATATGATCAGACCATGTCGACGTATGACATGCTATATCGTCAAAGAATGACACGACATTAGGTATGTCCTTCAACACTAGTCTCATTAATCGTGCAAACGTCGCTGGCGCGTTTACCAACCCAAATGGCATGACCTTAAATTGGAATAATCCAATGGGCGTTTGGAACGCCGTGTATTGTTTAGACACCTCAGTAAGAGGGATTTCCCAATAACCTTTCGTTAAATCTATCTTGGAAAACCACGTGGACCCGGCCAATGAAGCTATTAATTCCTCCTGAAACGGAACAGGCTCCCTATCGCCTACCGTAATAGTGTTCAATCTTCGAAAATCAATACAGAACCGCACCGATCCATCAAGTTTTTTCACGAGGACGATGGGTGATGAATACGGCGATGTTGATGGTTCTATCACATCTAACTTCAACATTGACTCAACTTCCTTTATGACTCTATCTCTCGAACAAAAAGGCAACGGATAAGGTCTAAGAAATACTGGCTTATCCGAAGTCAACTTTATTTGGTGCTGGATCACCGTAGTGCGACCCGGCAAATCCGTAACAACATCCGGGAATGACGCTAACAGGGTCTTAAGTTCCCTACTCCTTGAACTCGTAAGGTCATGGTTAATTTTTACGTCCCTGTAACCTTGTGTCGGAGTTAACTCCGGCAATTGAATTTGTAACTCTTCCTGCGCCTCGGTGTCGCTTACGTCACAGTCCAACTGGTCTACGACCCCCGTACAAGCAATAGAGAAGACAGTCTCCTCTGGTCTTGTCTGTGCACACAGATACTGTGGTCTCTCATAAAATCTCTGTAGCATATTAACATGGAAAACCTTACTCGTTCCATCAATGTGGATAGCGTAATCTACCTTTGAAACAACTCGCTCAATAACATAAGGGCCTTTCCATGTCATCAATAACTTATTATGGTCCGTAGGTAACAACAATAGGACCTTGTCTCCTGGCTTAAAAATTCTCAGTTTGGAACCTCTATCTTTATAGTCTTTTGCTCTTTTCGAAGCGATACTAGAAGCTTCTTCTGCCATAGTGCGCGCTGAAGATAATCTTTCTCTTAAATCAACAAGGTACTGAAACACCGAAATCTGCTCATCGTCTCCCGATGATGGCGACGTCATCATGTCCCGAAGAACATCAGTTGGACCCCTAGGACTCCGACCGTACATCATTTCAAACGGCGAGAATCCCGTTGACTCCTGCCGTACCTCTCTGTACGCGAATAATACTGCAGGGATATATCTATCCCAATCTTTAGGGCGATCAGCAGCTACCTTACGCAGCATCGACTTTAGCGTCGAGTTCAATCTCTCGCACATGCCATTAGCCTGCGGATGATAAGGGGTGGTAGTGATGGGTTGTATGCTGAATAAGCGAAAAATTCCTTCATCATCTCCGAAGTAAATTGCGCGCCCCTATCAGACAAAATTTGTTCTGGTATTCCTACCCTAGCGAAAATTGCAAACAACGCTTCCGCGACTGCCTCAGACGTTATGGTCCGCAGAGGAACCGCCTCTGGCCATCTCGTAGCATTACATATGACCGTTAAGAAAAATCGATTCCCCCTATCGGTCGCTGGGTGAATGGGGCCAACAAGGTCTATCGAGACCTTTTTAAACGGTTCCGAGACCGTGGGGATCTTCTGAAGAGGAGCCTGGGGTGTACGACCCTTATGCGTCGTCTTTTGGCACGCACTGCACGTCTTACAATAGGATTGCACATCTCTGTGGATCGATGGCCAGTAAAAATTTTTAAGAACCCTTTCTTTGGTTCTAGCTATCCCCATATGACCCGCTAATGGGACATCATGTGCCAAATGCAATACTGTTGCGATCAGCAACGCTGGCACAACGACCTGCTTTAAAATGGAGGCCACTGTTACATACTTACGGAACAGAATGCCCGCCTGAACAACAAAGGAAGACGAGCCGTTCTTATATTTCCTCGTTTTCTCGGTTCGCGCTTCCCCAAAACATGGGTTTAATGATGGGTCCTCCCTTTGTAATCTCGCCAAGCGCTCTGGCGTGATATCTAGGTTGACCGCTGGCGTCGCCAAAGGTCTAATCTTATCCTTATCAGCTAACTGTCGACGTGTTTCGACCGCGGCACAAAAGTCAATACCTTTTGATTGCGACCATGCCTGCACGTTCTCCTCGGAAGGGGAAACTACCCGTGATACATTCCCAATGATGAGCTGGGCGCCTGGAAAACAACCAACGACTGCTTCGACTTCCCCGCTAAGGAAAGGTGTATCTATCACTATTCTTGCCATGGGTAATTTCTCAATGGCCCCCGAAAATTGGATGCACGGGACAGTCTCACCTGTAAGCTGTGAATCCCGAATGCAGTCCCTATGCACTCCCACAACGGTAGATCCTGTATCTCGTAAAACCGAGACCGGTTCGTCCCCAACAAACCCCGGATAAACCCTAAGACCACCTCCTGTATGACATGAATTTATAACGGGGATCTTTCTCCCACAAGGTAAAACACCGGAAGATAATAAATTCTCACAACTGGGACACTTAGAATACTGTCCGCCTCCGTTGTCCGATGTAACACACGCAGCCGCATGATGAAATTTATTAGGGGAACATGGACTGGAGCTACTGTCCACGTTCGCCGCTATCCTACCTGCAGGGCAATTCACGCTGATGTGATCTGCTCTTCCGCAGTTCCAACACTTCGCGGCCCTACACTCGCGTGAAAAGTGACCCACGCGTCCGCAAGTCCAACACTCCGCTCCCTGTGCTGCACTAGGCCTGGGTCCCCGTGACCCATCGCGACCGGAACTAAAGTCCCTATGCCGTCGGTCATCGGCAAAGGTCACAAATCGCCCCCGGCCATTACCGCGACCTAGCCCTCCTGCTCGGTCAAACTTACCGGATCCATATGCAGGTGATTGGTGATAGCCCCTACGCTGCCCCTGGGCTTGCCCACTATAGGCACCACGCTGACGCGACCTGTCCTTAAGTCCTGCCGGCGACCCCTCAACCACGGCGACGTACCCAGCATCTTGGACGTACGCCCTGGCGACTGGTTTGGACGGATGTGCCGTACGGTATGCTTCCGCCAACTTAGACGCCTCCTGCACCGTCGCGGGTTCGTTTTCTTTCAGGAAAGCCACCAGATCTTTATGGCACGACGCGTACAGCTGGTCACGGATCATTAGGTCTTTCAGTTTAGCAAAATCCGCGCCCACATGCGCCAACTCTACCCAGTTCGCGAAATATTCCGTCAATCTCGCGACGAAGGCAGCAAAGTCCTCCCTGGTATCCGCACGTGCTCGCCTAAACTGCTCCCGGAAATATTCCTCGGTACGCGCAAATCGGCGAAGCAGCAAAGCGTTCAGCTTATCGTAATCTTGCACGTCTTCGCGCTGTAGCTCTTTAAAGTAGGTTAACGCTCGCCCCTGCAATAGAGACGCCAGGTACGTGGACCATAATTCCTTATTTTCCCCCCATTGCCATTGTGCGTTCAGTTCGAACCTGTAAAGGAAGGCGTCTATGTCGTCCTTCCGGTCGTCGAACGTAGGGAGCTTAATCCGAACACCACCTTTATTGTGTACCTGCCGCTCAACTGTTTCTGTTGGCGCATTCTTTTTGATTTCCAACTCTGCGATCTTTACTTGCGCCTCTATCTCCTTTAACTTTAACTCCCTCTCCTGCTCCCGTTCCTTAGCCTCTCTTTCCTATTGCTTAAACTCCCTTTCCTGCTGCTGAGCCTTAGCCTCTCTTTCCTCTTCTCTCTGTCGAGCCTTAGCCTCTCTTTCCTCTTCTCTCTGTCGCTCTTGAGCCTCTTTTTCTCGCTCTCTATCCTTAGCACGCTCATCGCGCAAATCCGCCTGCTGTTCTTTAATCCAGCCGCGTAGCTCTTCTCCCTCAAGGCCAAGTTCCTTACCCAACTTCATTAATTGTTGGAGTTCCGCCATTTCACAGATTTATGGTTATGGTATGTATTATGAAAACGGCTAACCTGTCGGTATGATCACTAACGACACGACCAGAGACCTGAGATCACACCAGATATAACAATACCCAATTGTCTCAAATACAATTCAGAAATTTACCTACTTCCTAACTAATTCTATATTCATTAATTGTATAGCACTATTAATAATAAAAAAGAGTAGAAAAGAAAAGAATAAGGAAATTCAGTAGAAGGACCACAAGTACGTCAAGGACAACGAACCAGACTAGGACAAAGACCTAAAAAAGAAAATATAATGGAAAAAAGAATGCAACCTAACTACGCCGATTACACTACACGGTACAAACAAGAACAGAGTCTGAAAAAAAAGAACTTATCCACAGATAGGTAAGAAAGAGGGACAAGAGAATACGTCTTCCTGCAGAACAGAGAAGATATCGACGCTACAACTAACCAAAAATACAGGTCCCTATAGAACTGTTCACTGTGATGAACGAAGTTCCAAATTTAGCCCACCTCCCGAAGAGGATAAACTACGCTCACCACAGCAAACCCGCGCCACCGCCCGTATAATCAATTACAACGAAAACAGAAAAACAGCGGAAAAAGACAGAAGAACAGACATCCAGGGTACAAAATTTCAGTTTCACTTAACTTTCAGCCTTATGAGTTTAAGTCCTCCCCTTAATCGGAGCTCTGGCTGCTTGTCTCCTCAGGCTGCACGCACACACACTGTCTCTCTGAAAGTTTAAGTACACATTAGTACATATTTATAGCAATACATGCATCAATACATATTCATCAATATACATAAATCATATCATCATGAATTTTCCATTCATCCCACGAACAAAGACAACACAAATTCCTACCACAAGATAAGTATTACGTGGACAAAAACTAAAGTAACAAATGCCCACTGAAAAATCCCTACTAACTAACTACAACTAAATATTACGAAAATGGACGAGTCACAACGGACGAGCCCCCAATGTCACAAATCCCAGACTGGGAGATGTAATAAGTTATGACAGGACAACAATCACGAACAAACAAGTTTAACACTTAACAGAACAATCCATCAGACTCACACATTTATTAAACATAATTATACAGATAATAGCGCAATTACATACATTATATTATTGAAATTAACTGCCGTACAACGGCCTTATTCTCACACGCACTCTCCCTCGGATCCACAACCCGGTAGTTACTCCTAAAGGCACTTCGGCCTCAGCCTCTCCCCTCAGGGTCTTAATAGCACATTAATAATTCACTGGCACCGCAGTCTCTCAATATCACCTTCCTATTGTCATACACCTTAGCATTCCCCTAGCACCTCAGCAGGGCAATAACACATTATCATTTCAATAGACATTATCATTTCAATAGCCCATCAACATGGCAATAGTACATTATTAGTTCACTAGCCCATCAACATGGCAATAGTACATTATCACATTCACGCTCATATCTACGTCCCTGTCCGTGGCCTGACTGCCACGACTTTATGTGCCTCTACTGTCCTGCACTGACAGCCTCACTTCTGGCCTATGTGTGGCCTCCGGCCCTATGCTGGCCTATCACCGTAGGCGGCGCTCTTTGGCCCGACCTCGGCACCTACAAGAATAACATTACATTGGTATAATGCCATACCATTTCTATTCACTCCACCTCTCCTTACAACCCATGAAGCGTACACACACTAGTTCACCTTTCACTCACCACACATCTTACGGTAACACACCTCCATCGGAGTACACAATACTCACTCGTGCTACAAATCCATGAACTCAACTTTCATCTATCGCTCATGGCGCACATTGCTATATCCAATATCAAGGACTTCCACATTCCTCACATATACTTATTTACATCATGGTAATAGACGAATATAATATAATACATCAATCATAATTATCAATCAACGTTCTACCTACCAGTCATCACTGGAAAAACACCCTCATCCGTCTTCTGACTGCTCCCATTATGTTCGCCCGCTGGGCTCTTACTAGCGTCCGTTCAGTAGGACCTTCTAACTTGCAGTGATAGTAATACAGCGCTTTCGCCTCATTCAGACCCCCCACAACTCACAACATGCACGCTTAACTTAATTGTCTACGTGCGTTAATTTTACTCTCCTCCTTTCCCGTCTTTCCCCACTTGTCTGCCGTGAGCCCTTCTTACTCTACACCCGCTCTGTAGCAATCCCCTTAATTGCACTCACTCCACTCGTGACAACAATGGGGACATATCTTTGTCATCCCTCCAATGGCATTGTTATGCCTTTGAACAAATGCATGTGGTGCATAGTTAAGAGCCATTGGAATTCCTGGATCTAGAGCAGGGACTGGCCTTTCCTGTGGGTGTGTAGCTAGGGCAGGGGGTGGCCTTTCATGCGGGTGTGGAGCTGGGGCAGGGACTGGCGTTTCCTGTGGACGGCGTTCTTGAGCAAGCTCATCAGGCACTTGAGGCACTGTCTGAATAGCTTGAAGAGACTGCATGGCAATTCCATCTTCTTCAGTTGCCGAATCTTCATTGGTGGTAGCAGATCCACCCACATGCAACAATTGTTGCCGCTTGAAACGTTGGCCCTGTGGCGTCAATCTCCCTAATCCAGACCCTTTCCTTTTCCTAGGCATATTAAAAACTTAGATCTAGTCTAGACTAATTAGAACAAAGCTGAAACCTAACCAAAGCCAAAAAGGTTTGCTGTTGAGCAACGAAATGAAAGTCCTGCTGTTGGGCGCTGCTTTAAACAGTTAAAATGTGTGATGGCCACCCACGTACAACAATCGTTGCCGCTTGAAACGTTGGCCCTGTACTGTGGCGTCAATCTCCCGACCTAATCCAGAATCTTTCCTTTCCTAGATCTAGTCTAGAATGTAGGCATAGGCTATTGAAAACACATTCTAAAACACAGATATATAGACCTAGTCTAGATGTAAACTAATCAGAACAAAGTTGAAACTTAACCACAGTTGTGCACTGTTTTAAAATATGTGACGGCGGAAGTTGGTGGTAATCGTTGGCGTAAAACATCATGAGTTAAATAGGTCTGATTACTTCAGTCGATGAAATATTATGAGAAAATGTATTCTTGAAGGTACAATGCACGTAAATCATTAGATCTGCGTCCTCGTGTTAAGACATGTAGATCTGCGTCCTCATGATAAGACATGTAATTTGGGGGTCTATTCCGAGGCAGTTTAGCACAATCGGCTATATTGCGAGACGATTCAACAAAATCGGCGACTGTAGTCGCTCAAGCAATTTGCGCACAGAATTCTATAATCGATGACAAAAAATTGCCGCAAATTTGCCGAAAATTTGATGTGTCGCAACACAAAAACGGAAACAAACGTTCTGTTATTTCTCAAATATATTTAAATTTTATGTGCCGGCGACACGACCACAGACTATACTAAGCACTGTGTAAAATTTGAAGGCCATAGAATCAACATTAACGGAGGAGTAGCGACAGAGGCGCGCGCAATGTCGTAAGTTTCTCTTTTATTAGTATAGATGTGTATAATAGCCGGATAAATGTATCCAATTGCAAGCAAATGATATCCAGTTTTAGATCTGGGATTTAAACACTGTAATATAATTTTGGATACATAACTGTTTGATCAATGCTTTATGTGATGGTTGAAATCAGCCATAGTTTTAAAAAGATCTCTCTTAACTAGTAGACATAATATTGACTCGGTGCTACCCTTTCAAATCTCTGAATTCTTTTCATGATGCCTTGTAAGGGTAGTCTAGTTCTAATGATGTTGCCCCAAAACTGATTCATCTCCACTTTTCACCAAAAAAAAAAAATATATTATAAGGCCAAAATATGGCACAACAAAGTGTATTCTATCATACGCTTACCTGTGAAAACTGTGACAGTATCTCATCTCCGGGGCTATAATTTAATATGTCATAAATTGTTTTCTAACACTTTGTACCATTCAGCGCGCGTTACATGATATACAATCAATTAGGACAGGGACAAATTATTGCATAACTCTGAGCTATTTGTGATTCTTTCACATTTCAGATCTACCTTGAAAGACCACGAAGCAAAAATCAATTGTCATCATGCTGTTCTGTTACTTCTTGGCTTCCTGCTTGCTGTGGCTAATTTGTCTAGCTGGTAAGTGTTTTCACTGAGTCTCATAATAAAGCCAGGCGTGTACTAGCAAAGATACTAGAATTATTGACAAGATAAAACAGCTAGTGCTTTTAGCGTGCACACATTTCGCATCGCCTCCTAGCGACAAACGCGCGGAAGTTATGAAAAGTGCCGTATTTTACAAAGCCAACAAGGGAAAACATTGAATTTTGTTCACTGTTCAGCTATCGCTATAGGCCTAGATTGACCTCATTCCTTGCGGATTTATAACCTCAATCGCTGTGGGAAAACTCGGGCAACTTTTTTCTTTTTTTTTTTTAGCCACAGTAGCACTGTCATAATTTTGCATCATAAAGTTACCATTCTATCAAGCATTCTTTTCATACTATACGCCATGGGCCCCACCCCCGATCAGCGAGCAACTTGTGTGAAGTTTTTTTGTAGTGGTGCGAAGAAGACAGTGTCTCGTCTTGTTGTTTGGAGTATCTTTGGCACTAGTCGATTTTGACCAGCCAAGTAGTTGGTAGGTAACAACACCACATTGGATTTCAAAGAGACCTCGCACACAAGCCAACCGCTATGTCTTGGGTCTCATTGAAACCAGAGAGTACCGTATGTATTTATAGAGAGGTCTCACTTCAGCCAAATCGCTAAACTAGGTCGCTGCGGTAAACAAGAATTTAAAGACACCGCCCTCACCAAAGATAGTGTGCATATCTGTTTACTGTGCGTTGTTCATATTTTTGGGGCTGATTGAAACTATTTGGAGCCGTTTGCAAGCTCTTACTCCTCGTGGAAATGCACAAACGGATATTGTTTACCGCAGGTCACCTACTTTCCGCTCCATATTAACATAACAGTGATTTCGCGGAGTCTTTAGTGTTTTGCACTGCAAACCGACCAATAGTGAAACCTCTCGATACATACAATGTATACTATCTGTCCTCTGTCAGGCCAGAGTTTTCTGCTATTGTATGACAGTACACAATACAGCCTGCTACTGTCACCCCCACTGTCTTGTGGGTCATCTCGGGAGAGAGGAAGACTAGGGGAAGGTAACCCTGAATACAAATACCACACTGCCTTGTGTGTTGCTATGATAGCAAAGGCTATGGGAGTAAACCCAGACAGAAAATCAGGAGTGGAGACCCGAAGGTGGTTGTCAGGGAGAACTGCATCAAACTGGCTTCCAGCATCTCCTGCAGCCGGACTAGTTCCAAATGTATTGACCTGGTCTCTCCCTTGGGTTTAACTAGAATGGCAGAGAGAGGGGTGGTGCCTCTGGGCAAAGCACCATCTCTTAAAAATAGCCCAGGCAAGGCAGCAAAACGAGGAGGCGTTTGCTCGGGCTTGGCAAGCGTCTGTCTCTCCTCTATAAGCCCACCCATTTCCGATTTGGAGAGGACACTCCAGCCATCCGTTACGGATGGGCACAACACGGGAGGTGGCAGTTACCGGTGATAAGCTCAATCCATTTGGCGTACGGATGAGCGCCAGGGGTCCCCTCTGTCGGTGGGAGCGGCTTTTCAGCTGCATTGATCAACTACCGCCCGCCGTAACCTGGGCAGCCCCCAGGCAGTTGGGTGTTGTTCCGCCACGTCAGCCTGCTTCATAAGGTGGTTGGAGCTAGACCAAAAGTCGAAAAGCTGACGTAAAGTGTGCACCTGGCAAAAACAGAAAAATACTAAAACTTGGTACCTGGAACGTCAGAACAATGCGCCCAGGCTTGCAACAGCAAGATCTCACTGATATTGACTCCATCAGGAAATCCCAAATTATTGATCGAGAACTTCAGCTACTAAACATCGACATCGCTGCCCTTCAAGAAACTCGACTTCCCGACTCCGGGTCAGTCAAAGAAGAAAACTACACCTTCTTCTGGCAGGGCCTTAACAGCGAACAGCCGAGAATCCACGGCATGGGCTTCGCCATAAAAAACTCCCTTATCAATTCGATCGCAACTCCAATTGGAGTGTCAGAACGCATCATGACACTCAGACTGAACACCCGGTCTGGTTTTACCAACATTATCTGTGTCTATGCCCCAACACTTACCTCCTCTGACGAAACCAAAGACATTTTCTACGAGGCATTGCAGAGGACTCTCCACAACATCCCTCTCACCGAAGGCCTGCTAATTCTGGGTGACTTTAACGCTCGAGTGGGAGCAGATCACTCCGCATGGCCAAAGTGCATTGGGCACTTCGGCATTGGCAACATCAACGAAAACGGGCAGCGCCTTCTGGAGCTATGCTCCGTAAACTCATTATGTGTTACAAACACGTACTTTGACATTAAGAGATGCCAAAGAACATCATGGCGCCATCCCAGGTCTGGCCATTGGCATCAATTAGATCTTATTCTCTCAAGGAGGAAGAGTTTGGGCTGTATAAAAATAACTCGTTCCCTCCACAGTGCTGACTGTGACACCGACCATGCACTGGTAGTCAGCAAAATCAAAATTTCGGCCAAGAAAATATACAGATCAAAAGCCCCTTCAATCCCTAAGATCAATGTAACAGCAATCAGAGATGAATCAAATAGAAAGTCATTTGAAAAGTTATTTGCTGAAAGCATGGATAATGTCACCCAATGTGACTCGGTAGATGAAACATGGAACACTCTCAGTTCAAAAATTCATGACTGTGCCATCAAGTCTTTTGGACAGCATAAAGTTTCAAACAACGACTGGGTAGCCCAGAACAGCGAAATTCTCCTACCTCTCATTGAGCAAAAGAAATCTGCTTTCAATGAGTATAACAAAAATTGCAATCAGAGTACAAAAACTTGTTTGAAAAATGCAAAAGCTAAACTTCAGCTGGAGGTAAGACGCTGCGCCAACAAATACTGGACAGACTTGTGTAACAGCATACAAGAGGCAAATGAAAAGGGAGATATGAAAACCGCCTTTAGTCAGATGAAAGTAGCTCTTGGGCCAATCATCACCAAAAGCGCCCCACTTAAGTCTGTAAATGGTGAACCCATCACAGATAAAAATGAACAACTGAATAGGTGGGTAGAGCATTACTCTCTGTTGTATTCAACTGAGAAAAATATTCCACCAGATTTTGAGGAACACCTCCAAAAACTGCCAATAATGGCCGAACTTGACGCTGAACCTTCCTTAGTCGAGCTTTCCAATGCAATCGACCACCTGTCTGCTGGAAAAGCCACAGGAAGTGACAACATTCCTGCAGAGGTATTAAAAGACCTAAAAGGCCCACTATTACCACACCTGTATAATCTGTTACTGCAGTGTTGGAAAGAAGGCGTGATACCACATGATATGAGAGACGCCAAAATTGTCACACTTTACAAGAACAAAGGAGACAAAGGCGACTGCAACAACTATCGAGGCATATCCCTCCTCAGCATTACTGGAAAGGCTTTTGCTCGCGTCATCCTCTGCCGCCTTCAACAACTGGCGGAAAAAGTCTTACCAGAAACACAATGTGGCTTTCGAAGCAAACGATCAACTATTGACATGATATTTGCACTTCGGCAAATCCAAGAAAAATGTAAAGAACAAAACAGGCCGCTTATAACATGCTTTGTGGACCTAACAAAGGCTTTCGACACCGTAAGCCGATCTGGCCTGTATGCAGTCCTTAAATCCATAGGCTGTCCACCAACATTGCTAAAACTTATTGCATCCTTCCACACTGACATGAGGGCATGTGTCAACTTTGAGGGCTGCACATCCAATTCATTTGCTGTAAACAGCGGTGTGAAGCAGGGATGTGTTCTTGCTCCTACCTTATTTGGTATATATTTTGCAGCCCTACTCAAGAATGCCTTTGGTCAATGTTCAGGTGGAGTACTTATTAACACCAGAGTGGACGGCTCCATTTTTAATGTTGCCAGACTAAAAGCAAAATCTCGTACAGAGCATATTATGTTACAAGAGCTCCTCTTCGCAGATGATGCTGCAATCGTGGCCCACGATGAAACCACGCTCCAGGCTCTCATCTATAGCCTTGCCAAAGCCTGTGACAAATTCATGCTAAAGATCAGTGTCTCAAAAACTGTGGTTTTGACACAAGGCTTGAGAAACCCCAACCCAATCATGCTGAATGGCTCTCCTCTGGAGCAAGTGGGAAAATTCTGCTACCTAGGCTCAACCATCAGTGGTAGCACAGACATAACAACTGAAATAAATGCCAGAATAGGAAAGGCGGCCACAGCTTTTGGCAAACTCTCAAAAAGGGTGTGGAACAATAGCAAGCTGACCATCAAAACAAAGGTACTCGTGTACCAAACTTGCGTCCTAAGCACCCTGCTGTATGGCTCAGAGACATGGACCACCTACTCCAAACATGAAAGATCCCTCAACTCCTTCCACCTGCGCTGCCTACGCAAAATTCTCAAGATCAAGTGGCAAGACAGGATCTCAAATATCGAAGTTCTGAGCCGAGCCAACATTCCATCAACTCAGGCTCTCCTAGGCAAAAAAAGACTGCGGTGGCTTGGACATCTCCACCGTATGGAAAATGATCGCATCCCCAGACAAATTCTCTACGGGGAACTTGCTACTGGCAACCGACCCAGAGGTAGGCCTCATCTGGGATTCAAAGACACTTGCAAGGTCGCGATGAAAGCATTCAACATCGACCCCAATGAATGGGAGAACCTTGCAAATGATCGAAGCAGATGGAGACAAAAATTGCGCAGTGGCACGCTCGCAATAGACTTCAAGGCAAAAGAAACATACCTGACAAAACGACAGAGGCGGAATGAAAACACTCGCCAAAGTGAACCCAAAAGACTGACCTGCAATCACTGCCATCGCACTCTCGGGTCAAACATTGGTAGAATAAGCCACGAGAGAAGCTGTCAGTCAAAATGAAAGTGAATATTCTAGCTGCTAAGACCGTCTGTAAAGACGCTAAAGGCCATATAATTAATATTAATACAATAATAATTGATTGATTTATTGATCAATGCTTATCACGACTTTAGTTCTTCAGCATAGCTACAATTTTGAATGACACCATTTTGAGGCGCCTACTGAACGCGGAAGTTTGGTTCCGCACCAAGAAATTAATACATGTACAATCAATCTTGACAAATGAAAAGAAATGTCTACCGCAGATATAACTAGAATCGGAATTTCCCGAGCGGCGGCCATGTTGGTTATACAGTCGTCGCTCGGGAAATTCCGTAAAAAGCGACACAGCCCGAAGCTCGTGTTTCCAGTCTGGTTAATTTATTTGTCTGTGTCCTGATATGACTCTGAACGTCACCGAAAATCCCTGAGATATGTTGGAGCTGTCCTGTGTTTGGGGGTGTGTTGCTGCCTCGCTCCCGAATTTGCTAAAGCTTGTACGAAAAAAAAAACAACCATGCAGCCGGACACACCAAAGGCTATAGGAAGCCATAATATGATGACTCTGTCAGGCCATATCAAAAGAGGTTAGTAGGTCACCAGCCGTTTCAGAAGATTTTTTATTGAAGGCTCTGCCAGACCACCAAAAAAAAAAGACAGTATCACAAGCTCTAGTCGGCCACACCATGGGCTTTCGCAGGCTACACCAATGGCTCTGTCAGCCACACCAATGGCTCTGTCAGCCACACCAAAGGCTCTGGCAGGCAACGTCAAAGGGTCTCACAGACATGGTCATAGTATTAACAAATTCCTAATATTATATTGTTATTGTAGCCAAATGTATAATAGTTTCAACTCTCGCAACTTTCAAAGGCCTGCAAGGCATTTCTTTTTGGTGGCACCTCGTACTATAATAAAAATAAACACCTAATTATTCATTACATAATTTATAATTGCACTTTACAATTTGGCAGGGCCTATCACCAAGGAAGAAACTGAGACGAAAGTGCCTATGGAGAAAGGACCTATGACGATGGGAGAATCAGTAAACATGCCTATGAAGACAGAAGATATGATGATGAGAGACACAGGGCCTATGTGGAAAGGACCTATGACGATGGGAGAGTCAGTGAACACGCCTATGAAGACAGAAGATATGATGATGAGAGACACAGTACCTATGTGGAAAGGACCTATGACGATGGGAGAGTCAGCGAAGATGCCAATGAAGACAGTAGATATGATGATGAGAGACACAGTGCCTATGGGGAAAGGACCTATGACGATGGGAGAGCCAGTGAACATGCCTATGAAGACAGAAGATATGATGATGAGAGACACAGTGCCTATGGGGAAAGGACCTATGACGATGGGAGAGTCAGTAAAGATGCCTATGAAGACAGAAGATATGATGATGAGAGACACAGTGCCTATGGGGAAAGGACCTATGACGATGGGAGAGTCAGTGAAGACGCCTATGAAGACAGAAGATATGATGATGAGAAACACAGTGCCTATGGGGAAAGGACCTATGACGATGGGAGAGCCAGTGAAGACGCCTATGAAGACAGAAGATATGATGATGAGAAACACAGTGCCTATGGGGAAAGGACCTATGACGATGGGAGAGTCAGTGAAGATGCCAATGAAGACAGTAGATATGATGATGAGAGACACAGTGCCTATGGGGAAAGGACCTATGGCGATGGGAGAGCCAGTGAACATGCCTATGAAGACAGAAGATATGATGATGAGAGACACAGTGCCTATGGGGACAGGACCTATGACGATGGGACAGTCAGTGAAGATGCCTATGAAGACAGTAGATATGATGATGAGAGACACAGTGCCGATGGGGAAAGGACCTATGACGATGGAAGAGCCAGTGAAGATGCCTATGAAGACAGTAGATATGATGATGAGAGACACAGTGCCTATGGGGAAAGGACCTATGACGATGGGAGAGTCAGTGAAGATGCCTATGAAGACAGAAGATATGATGATGAGAGACACAGTGCCTATGGGGAAAGGACCTATGACGATGGGAGAGTCAGTGAAGATGCCTATGAAGACAGAAGATATGATGATGAGAAACACAGTGCCTATGGGGAAAGGACCTATGACGATGGGAGAGCAAGTGAAGATGCCAATGAAGACAGTAGATATGATGATGAGAAACACAGTGCCTATGGGGAAAGGACCTATGACGATGGGAGAGCCAGTGAAGATGCCAATGAAGACAGTAGATATGATGATGAGAGACACAGTGCCTATGGGGACAGGACCTATGACGATGGGACAGTCAGTGAAGATGCCTATGAAGACAGTAGATATGATGATGAGAGACACAGTGCCGATGGGGAAAGGACCTATGACGATGGAAGAGCCAGTGAAGATGCCTATGAAGACAGTAGATATGATGATGAGAGACACAGTGCCTATGGGGAAAGGACCTATGACGATGGGAGAGTCAGTGAAGATGCCTATGAAGACAGTAGATATGATGATGAGAGACACAGTGCCTATGGGGAAAGGACCTATGACGATGGGAGAGCCAGTGAAGATGCCTATGAAGACAGTAGATATGATGATGAGAGACACAGTGCCTATGGGGAAAGGACCTATGACGATGGGAGAGCCAGTGAAGATGCCTATGAAGACAGTAGATATGATGATGAGAGACACAGTGCCTATGGGGAAAGGACCTATGACGATGGGAGAGCCAGTGAAGATGCCTATGAAGACAGTAGAGATGATGATGAGAGACACAGTGCCTATGGGGAAAGGACCTATGACGATGGGAGAGCCAGTGAAGATGCCTATGAAGACAGTAGATATGATGATGAGAGACACAGTGCCTATGGGGAAAGGACCTATGACGATGGGAGAGTCAGTGAAGATGCCTATGAAGACAGAAGATATGATGATGAGAGACACAGTGCCTATGGGGAAAGGACCTATGACGATGGGAGAGTCAGTGAAGATGCCTATGAAGACAGAAGATATGATGATGAGAGACACAGTGCCTATGGGGAAAGGACCTATGACGATGGGAGAGTCAGTGAAGATGCCTATGAAGACAGAAGATATGATGATGAGAGACACAGTGCCTATGGGGAAAGGACCTATGACGATGGGAGAGTCAGTGAAGATGCCTATGAAGACAGAAGATATGATGATGAGAGACACAGTGCCTATGAGGAAAGGACCTATGACGATGGGAGAGTCATTGAAGATGCCTATGAAGACAGAAGATATGATGATGAGAGACACAGTGCCTGTGGGGACAGGATACTCCGGATAAGCCTGCGTCCACCCTGCCTCCTTCTTCCCACTCTTCCTCTCTCCTCTGTTTCCACTCCTTCCCACCCCTTGCACCCTTTTCCCTCCACCGTTCCCCTCTCCGGTTTCTCTATCCCCCCTTCCACCCCTGTCTCCTCCCTGCTCTTCCATTCCTTTCTCTCCACTACTTTTCCCCTCCATCTTCTACTCTCATCCCCCTCCCCTAGACTTCTTCAGCACTCCTCCCTCCCTTCTCCTCCCCTCCCCAGCCTCCTGTCCTCCCCTCCCCAGCCTCCTGTCCTCCCCTCCCCAGCCTCCTGTCCTCCCCTCCCCAGCCTCCTGTCCTCCCCTCCCCAGCCTCCTGTCCTCCCCACCCCAGCCTCCTGTCCTCCCCTCCCCAGCCTCCTGTCCTCCCCTCCCCAGCCTCCTGTCCTCCCCTCCCCAGCCTCCTCTCCTCTCCTCCCCAGCCTCCTGTCCTCCCCTCCCCAGCCTCCTGTCCTCCCCTCCCCAGCCTCCTCTCCTCTCCTCCCTTCCATTTTCCTATTCTGCCCCAACTCTCCTGTCTCTTCTTTCTTCAATAACTTACTGTGGAAGCCTGTTTGTGGACAAATTGCAGGTCACTTGACACAATAAAGCTGATCTCTCAGTCTCACGCTGTATCATTATTTTGCATAGCACTTATTGTGTGGTTGGCATGTTTGACATACACTTAAACACGGAAAAACAACTTCTATGAAGAATCTGAACGAATTGTTGTTGCGAAATATTAGGATGACAAATATTTAGATTTCAACAACCGTAAACAGAGGCGATCATCATTCAATAATGAAACTGGATGGTGAACATGACTGTAAGCACCTAAACTCCGAAAGCACTTGACTTAAACCAATGACACTTTGTCTTACACCACAATTGTTGGGGACACATCCATCTTGAACAAAATATGGTCCTTAATAATAATAATTTGCAACCTTCTGGCCGTAAAAAAAAAGAAACACGTTTTCGTCAAGTAAAATCGAAAAAGTGTTAGTAGGAAATTTCGAAGCAATTCGTCTGTGTGGCTAATAAGGGCCAATATGTAAAAAAATATATTGGAGAATCTAACAGTTTACAAATACAAATACTAATTTACGAATGAATGAAGAAAATATCTCCAGCTCTCACCATATAATGGAGAAACTGTCGAGGAGGTTATTCATTAAATGGTCACTTGTACAAGACAGAAGATAACGATAATATCTATAAGGACCTGCTCTCACGATCACAGAAAGATCTTTGATGAAATATAGGAAACACGAAATAATGGCCCCAGCAAACAAAACTTACTCCAACAGTGAGTATTTAATTCAAATTGTCCCTTTTTATACATGTATCTTAATAGACAGTCTGTCCTAGAACAAAATATCCAATTCATCCAGTCCACAACAAACAATAAAATGATGAAGCAGTAGCATCTGGGCTTGTCGAAAGAGTTCTAAATGTACATAAAATGGTGACGTCATTTAAAATAAACACCATGTGGCATATTACAACACACACACAAATATGACGTCATTTCAAAACAAAAGTGTTAAGGCATTCCATAAGAATTTGTTGCTAATATTAAAGAAACTGTATGCTTTCCATGTTCGAAACACTAAGACAGTCGGCGCATAGTTCAGAGCTTTAAGTTCATCGTTTTCTCTTTATCTCTTATATCGTTGAAAATATACATCAACAAAACGTCAAATTTCATTGTGATCAAAACCCTCGTTTTAAAATAATCGTCGTGAATATTTTCAAAAATTTCCTAACTGCTAGTTTGTCTTAATAGATTAATAATTTTAATTTTTTTCTTAAGAGAGAACGAAAGTTTTATTTTTCTTGAAAACAAACTCCATAAGTGGTTAAAATTACAGACCACGAGTTGCCTAAAACAGTAACCGAAAAAATATAGTATTTTTCCGCAGCTTGTCTTCCTCTAAGGCAATGCAATCACTCTTTGGCTGCCGAATCTTTAATGTAGACTCCTTAAGCGCAGAAGTTTGTTTAAATTTAAAAATAATGTTATCTTTTGAAAATGTGTGTCATGAAGATACACTCCAGCACAGGCACATCGAAATATCGGACGGGGAGAACATTTGATGGAAAAGACTGGCGAGGACAGAAAAGAGGATTGACTGGGAATTTAAGACAGATGAGAGACAGACGAGAGGGAGAGAGAGAGAGAGAGAGAGAGAGATGAGACAGACATACAGACAGATGAGAGAGAGACAGAGAGACAGATGAGAGAGAGAGACAGACAGACAGACAAACAGATGAGAGAGAGAGAGAGAGAGAGAGGGACACTGTTTATGTATATGTGTGTGCGTGGTCGAGCGAGACTACAGGAGAGTGGGAAGAAATTTATGTAGCACACACTACAAGTGTTAAATGAATGCGAACCTACATGGGTAGAATGTAAAGTTATGAAGGAATATCCTTGCACATTCCTGCATTTTAAATGAAAAAATAATAATATATTGTTAATGAAGACAAAATAGTCTGAAAGGCCAAGTCAAATTTGGACACACAGCTTTATTCAGGGGCGAAGGTAATTTGAATATAATTTAGTTCATTAATATCCCCGGGGAATATAGCCTGTCAGCAGCAGGAGTAATTAGACAATAATTGTAGAAACATTAATCAAAAAAGCTTTAAACTTGTCTGAATGTTAGGCGTATTTCGGAAGACTGAAAATCTATACTATCATCACAAAAAATGGATGTTCCATAACTCACATACAAATTTGTGGGGTGGCAATCCTGCAGGTGTTCTGGAGGGAAAGTATTGTATGAAAAGAGAACGTCAAAAAAGATAAATTTACATCACACTGGGAATGCTGGATCTGAGTCTGAATATTATCTATCTATCTATCTATCTATCTATCTATCTATCTATCTATCTATCTATCTATCTATCTATCTATCTATCTATCTATCTATCCATCCATCTATCTATCTATCTATCTATCTGCCTCTCTAGCTCTATCTGTCTATCTGTTTATCTATCTATTTATCTATCTATCTATCTATCTATCTATCTGTCTATCTATCTATTTATCTATCTATCTATCTATCTATATATATATATATCTATCCATCTATCTGCCTATCTGCCTGCCTGTCTGTCCGTCCGTCCATTCTGTCAGTCTGTCTGTCTGTCTATATATCGCTAATATAAAAAGACTGTCTCTTCTCGCTAAAACATCTGAAAATGACAATTCACCTTTGGAATATAAAAATTATTTTTAAAAAATTAATAAATTCTAAAAAAATCTGGATTCCTTGACACATCAAAATTTTTCAGGAGCTCTGTTCACATTATTGTGAACGCTGGATTTGGAGGATTTAAAATCAAACCAAATTCCGAAAGGAGGACAGCTTAACTTTTAGAACAGAGGATACTCATCTCTATGAATACATGGATTCATTTGCTTTTTTGGTATCTGATTGATCTCGTACATCAACCATTCAAATTTTCATTGCAGTTTGTAGCCCTCATCTAGGGCCAGTTACTGTAGCAAAAAGATTGCTGTCAAGGGCAGCCACAACTGCACATACTATTGCTACTACTCCACAGACATTGCTACAGGTTTGTAAAGGGTAGCTCCTGCATTTGACAGAACAAAAATGCTGGTTGGTGGATAATGGCTCATGCAAAATACATAAGTTACATTCATTAAGTGACTGCAAGCCAAAAGTGGCAGTATACAGAGACAGGACACTAAGTAAATCTTTCGGGCAACTCCAGGCCAGGCTGTCACAGTAAAGGATGGTTGGACTAATAAAATACCCAGACTGGATGATCCCATTGTGTGACGTCACAGCATAGCTACAATGCAGCGGTCGCTGAAAGTCCATATGGTCATCATTTATAACAATAAAAAAAAAAGGCAGATGTAGACAATAAAATGAAAGGATAGGCAAGTTAATGCATTATTAATACATGTACAACCAATTTTGACAAATAAAAATAAATTTCTACTGCAGATAGAAATAGAATCGGCACTTCCCGAGCGGCGGCCATGTTGGTTAAACGGCCGCCGCTCGGGAAATTCCGCAAAAAACGACACAGCCCGAAGCTCGTGTTTCCAGTCTGGTTAATTTATTAGTCTGTGGTCTGTAAGCAGTACAGTAATCAGTACCCAGTGACAGCCAGACCTCTGGGATGACGAAAGGAAAACTGGACCATCACCGTCTCTGCCAACGTTTGCAATGAAGATAAGTCTCTCCGGTTTCTTTGTACATGTATTACGTCTCTGTGCAAGACGACACATCTTCTGTGGACTGGACGCAGACAAACACAAACATGAACTTGTATCTTGAATAGAAGCGCATATCCGTACAACATGTTGTACCGATATGGACAGTGCATATCCCTACAACGCACACAATTCGATGACGTAGAACACACACCGGAATACTCAGTCAGCACCAATGACCTATACTACTGACCTTGTTAATTTGCATAGTTTTTAAAAATATGAATCGGCTTAGTTGCAAAACAATCCGACTTCTGCTAGGAGATTGCGTGATCTGCGCTAATAATATACTTGAGTGTACGTCGATCACCACTGGCTACGCCAGCCCCTTTTCGCCTGATTAGTCAATCTGACTACCGCCCATTGATACAAACTGACTAGACCCTCACGCTCCCAGGTCCATCTGACTATTCCATGTGTTGTCACTTTAAATTCGTGAACACCATACCAAGTTTTGTTTCAGCAAATCTTCACCAGTCGCGCTTTTGGTAAACATGTTGTACGGATATGCACTGTCCATATCCATACAACGTGTTGTACGAATCCATACAACGTGTTGTACGGATACGCACTTCCATCTTGAATTTGGTTCAACTTGTCCATGACCTATGTCATGTGGCTGGACAGCAGCCAGGCATCTGATCACTGCCCACAAAGTCTTGCCAGTTCATCAGCAGTGCTGCCTGCGGTGAAAAATGCAAAATATTAATGTGTAAAAAAAATTTTTTTAACAAAACTAGCAAACACAGAATCACAGTGCTGCGTTTAACCATCACTTAAGGCAAATACGTGATAGTACTAAAATGCACTCACGAGTCATATCAGAGAAAATAATGAGGTGAACCTCTGAATTGTTATCTTAGTGCCCTGCCTCCCTCCCCCTCCCCCCCCCCCCAAGCTTCTCCTTACTTCTATTAACTTCAAACTCGGAGGCATACATCTCGTTTTCGTCGACCTAGATGTTTGTATTGTCCAATGGCAGGCGGGTGAAAAGAAAGAACTAGGGGGGGGAGGGGTGAGCCTGGCTGGCTCGGTCCCAGCGAACGAACACTCACCCCAGCAAGAGACACCGCGAGATAGTTGGGCCACGAAAGTCTCTTTTTTTTCAGAGACGGAGTGGCCGAACAGTTAAGCGATCTTCTTGTCTTCTTGGCAAGGCGACGGGTGCCGTAGCAGAGGCCGCGGGTTCTAATCCCATCTTGATCATTTCTCTTTCTTTCTTCTTTCACTCCCGCTTTGCTTTTCTGAGCACTAACTAGGCACTACAACTTTGGTTCGCCCCATCATTTCTCTGAATTGTTTTCTTAGTGCTCTGCCTCCCCCCCCCCCCCGCCCCCAGCTTCTGCTTACTTCTATTGGCTTGTCCATGGATTTGGGTGTTACGTGGGTGAGTCCACTCAATACAGGACGAGGGCTAATATACATACAAATGAGGATAAAACTTGACTTGTCTCATCAAAAAAGCAACGAAACAATGCTGATGAAATGTGTCCTAATAAATGTACTTGATTGCAATCACTTACTGGTACAGATTTCTCTGATGTGCCTGAAGTGCACACGTTGGTTTCAAGATCAAGCATGAACCATGTGTGCATCTTATCATACTGATGCCCCACCAAAGTCTTCGACTTTGTCTGGCACAGTGTCATTTCCTACAACAAAACAAAACAAGACACATTTTTTTATTATCAGCTGAACTAAAATCATAAATATTTTGTAAGCTCAGTTGTAACATCATGATTAAACACTTTAGTTTTGCAACATTTTCACTCATTATAAATCAGTTACTAATATCTCATCAGTGTGCCCATCTGACTTTCTGAAAATGGTGTGTACCATGTTTGGTATAAATGATTACAATCTTGTAAATGTGATTTTACGGGTATACACTTGCATTTTACATCAATCAAACATGCTACAATACATTCTGATATTTTATCCAAAAATGAAAAAAAACAACAGATGAACAATTTTGGCCTACTTTCAGTATTTGTGAAGGGTCGCCTCTGCTGAATGCCTCCCCAATCAATTTTAAACTAAACAGATCCCATGGAACATGGCCAGATGTCCGGAATCTTGTATGATTTCATAATGGCAGTTTTAATTCTGTATGTGTATGTTTGCATGACTGGAAAACTAGATAAGGAAAGTTGTTCATGTTTCGGGGAATAGGGAATTTGAAACATCAATCTAACTGAGATTCTCTATCCAGACTATGTACCCTGGAATACCACTTGGTGGCTCAAGTTTGAGAAAAGTTGTGCTGCTGGTGGGGAAATGGGACATGTTTAATGTGTAGAATGTGCATCCGTCCGATGTCTGTGGTTAAAATTTGGGGAAATGTAGATGTGGAAGAAGATACTATTGCCAATATAACTTGTGTTTACCTTTGAAATGTTACTAGTTTGGATTTAATTACAAACTACACATGTATACCTACATTATCATCGTTCCTTAAGACTGCAGTAACTAAAACATTCGAAAAACTGATTTTCATAATCTGTTCAACTACATTCGAAGTGGCATCGAATGATCCTGACCATAGACTCCTAAGACGAAAAATAATCCAAACCAAACTTTCAAAAATCTGTCGTAACAGGACCTGACGTGCTTAAATAAACAGTTTTTTGCTTCTCCTGAAAAGTAGCCAAAATGGATTGCTACAGTACTAGTGATCGGTGTCGATACATTTTAGCAGTTTTACAGTATTTGTAGAATGGGCTGGACTGGACATTAATGATCTGATGTCTAGTAAAATATGAACTGTTGCCAGCATTACCAGTGAACACCATAGATACTATATATGATTTAAACAATCAACATGACACTGACTTCGAAACTCAATTGTACTCTGTGATAATGAATGCAGCAATATCTTACTTAGGAATCCTGAACAATATGACTTTTGTTACATGTCAGTTTACCCATTCAGAATAGCATATAGATATAATTATTTTCATGTTCACAGGTGCTATTGAGTGCTATTGTTTCGAGCATATTATTTTGATGCATTGTTGAATGATTGCATTATTGAGCTGAAAGATTGTGTTTCTAATGACTGCATTATTTACATTCATCTAAAAATGTTTCGATTATTACAGATTAGTCACATTTAACTCTTTTGATATATTATTGTATGAAAAAAAAAAAAACACACACATACAAACAGATTCATGTATAATTAATTACAAATATTAATATCAACATTTGTGTACATAAGTAAGGCCAACTAATTTCATTTTTAAAAGGATTTTAGCCCAACATGTTTCTGTGTGAACAAAGACAAACGCGTAGTACTAGTAGATTTTCAGTTGTTGTTGCTTTTTTTTGTTTTTTTAACAATAATTATATACATAATATCCAAACTTAAGATGTAAGTACGAGCTGGTCTTTTTCTTTTTTTTTTTAATCATGACTGGCGTGAGTTTTCTATTGTGATAAACCACAATAAAATGGTGGCAACACGTCATCAAAATATTGGAGCATTCCTGTTTTTTACTTTTGGGGGCCAACAGCACTATGCTGAGGCCCCCGAGAAACAAAAAGATCTCACAACATCAAAATATTGAATGTGTGATTGTGGATTTCATGCAGTGTGTTAGATTATCCGTGTGAAGACTCCTTCGTTACCATGATGATAATGATGTTGATGGTGGTGGTGGTGATGGTGGAGCGGTGGTGGTGCTGACGATGATGATGATGATGGTAATGTTGACGATGTTGATGGTGAAGATGACTTGGTGATGATCGTTTCGTCACCATGAGATCCAAGTAGTTGGCTGATTCGCGTGGTCTCGTTGAAACTCAATGTTGTGACGTCACCATCCAACTAACAGGCCGATCAAACTCGCCCAGTGCTCGAGGGCACAATAATGAATATGAACTTTTCAATCAGAACTCTTCAGCCTTAGGACGAAAAGTGTTAATGACCGGGCATTAAAACAGATTAAACCTAAATTAGTGACTCTCAACCATTTTCAGTTAATCGCCCCCTCAGGCTTCACATTCTCTTTCACCCCTCTACCTACACACACACACACACACACACACACACACACACACACACCTTTTTTGTGCTAAAGGTCTTTAATTTAGGAGGTTCGCTGCTCTTGGCATTTTACACTTCACTTTCGTTGTTGTTTGGTTCTTGTTCTTGTTCTGTGTGGTTTTTTTTTTTAGAAGTTTGCCCGGCCAGCGGCTTTGTTCAGCCTGTTTTTCTCGACTTCAAACTGTAAAGGTATCTTTAACGTGCGCAACGTACACACGCTTTTCGTCCTTATCCGAGAAGACACGGCCCTCGATCCAACCAACCACAGGATCAAAGACAGGAATCCTTATCAAATTAATACACTTTTTTTTTTTTTTAAACAGGCCTTTGCTATTCACAATACCACCTTTGCATGCTGCTGAACGCTGTCCTGTATTTGGTGACCTTAGTTTGTTCTATCGCCATTATTTTCTGTAAAACTGGAGATCTTTTAGTATGTAGAAAAGGCATAATAAATGCACATTTTGACGTTGAAAATGCTATGTGGGTTTTATCAAGCTGTTTCACAGTTCCGATATAATTATCATAACTCCTTTTCATGATACTAAAGCCGCAAACGTTCAACGTCGGATTTTTCAATTGTGTAAAATGTGGAGTTGGAACAAACAAGAATTAAGGCCGAGATTTCCCGTGATTTTGTGATCCCCCCCTCCCCTCCCTAACAGTCCCATTCATGTTTTCACTCCCCCCTCCCCCCCCCCCCCCGCCACATCCCACCTCGTCCTTCATCGTTTTTTACCTCCTTGTCACCCTTTTCTTCGTTTTGGCTCCCCCTAAAAATCAAACTCGTCAACTGGGGTGATATCGCCCATATTGAGAACCATTGACCTAAAGTTTTGTTTCTTGGTTTCGGTATCAACGGTGAACAGTTTTTCCATGCAGCTCACGGGATACCGGTACATTCATAGTTCAGTCTATGCCAAACCGGCAGGAGACACGTGGAAAACAATCCGGTCAGTTCGTAGTTTCAGCTCACAGCCACAACATCGGTGTGAGACAGGGGGAAAGGTTTTCGTAGTTGATCAAGAGTATTTGACGTCTTCATGGATTGAATAAGACGCTGATTTATCTCTCCCGACGGTGTCCAACCAGCGTGCCTACTTCAATCCGACGTAAATTTGTAAAGGATTTCTGTAGGGTTGGTGCGATTATCATACAGAGACAGATTTCCTGCATCAGACTGACGTCGGCTTTATGCCGTGACCGGTCGATCTATGTGGGAACGATGTCATTGCTATGAGTAAATCTGACGTTTTAAATTCTACGCATCGGAAGTCCTTATGGTTGCTGACTGGGTAAGAAGCTGATAGCCTATCTGCTAAAGGTGAAGTTTCTACAAGGTAAGTCCATGCGTGTACTTTTATTTCTAGTATTGATTTGATAATTGCTAGTGATTCGACCATGTTGATGGTATGGTATGGTATGGTATGATATCGAGGGCTGTAGGCTTTTTAGCCTCTTGTTGCCCCCTCTATATCTCTTGACTTATAGTATCCTCTTCCGGTGGCTTGTGTTATTGTGTTAGTATATCATTTCTACAACAGTCATTTGTGTTATTCCAATAAAAAACATGGATTGAGTTCTTTCATAGGTTTTCATAAATAATTTATACTAAGATAAATCTGATTCGTACATCAAGTATGTTAAATCTCTGTCAATTCTGGTTTTAAATATATTTATATTTTCAGAGTTTCAGTACTCAACTTATTCCAATATTGGATGACTCTATTTGTTAAGAAATTTTTTCTTACATTTCTTTCTGTTCTCTCGTTATTTAATCTCCTTCCATCCCCTCTTGAGAATCTTCCAATTTGAAAAAATGTTTCTCTTTCAATCCTGTTTTCGTTATTTAAGATTTTGTATGTATGAATAAGGTCATTCCTTATTCGTCTGTATTTTAGTGATGGCAATTTTAGATAGATCTAGGCAGGCCAGTGAAAAGATGGTCGTACGCCCAGACCAGACGGGAAATCGCGACATTAGTTCTTGTTTATTCCAACTCTTTTTTTTTTTTTTTTTTAAGAGCTCAGATTGAAATGCGATTTTGAATGTATTCATTCAGTGCATGACTCAGTGATCACTAAATAAAGAAATAATAGGGTACCTAATTAAGCCAACAGACATGAACAACTTCAAATTTTTTTATTTTTTTTTTTAAATATATAGATGCCCATATAGGTGTGTTTGAACATATATGTAGATACTCGGTGGAATTAAGAGTGAAGACTAAGGTCAATAAATAGATGAATAAATAAATATATGAATAAATAAATAGATGAGTAAGAGAGAACATAATAATATAACCAAGTAAATGAATACACAGCTGTCTATGGGGACTATCCTGTGGATCGGACCCAACTTGAGTCTTTTATATCCCAGAATTGTTAACTACTGAATTCTGTGTTGTCGGCCTTCTCGAACCCTCTAGGTCTTTAACATTATCAGCTGATCAGTTTTAGAGTTCAGTTTTAAACAGCTGGTACTGTAGCAATACAAACACAAGCCAATCATAATGATAATCAGTAAATATATATAATAAACCTGAGCAGAGGTTTTAAAAATACAGATTAAAAGAACAGACAGACATTTCAGAAAAAATATATAAAATAAAATAAATCTATCTTCCATGTGCTACGTGTGTTCCCAATGGTTTTAAATACTAAGAGGATGAGTCATCTATAAAATAATTAATTCAAATATGATGCATAATAGAGTCAATCGAGACAAGGAAAACAAAACAGCAAAAAAAAAAAAAAAAAAGTCTGCCAATTTTCTAACCAAATAATAATAATAAAATATTATCAGTACCAGAATATAAAAAATAAAAAGTGACCGTGGAATAACTTTACTTTCATGCACATTGGAATACCAAAATTTGTTGCATTTTTCATCTTTTCGTCATTGCCCTTTTTTTTTTTTTCTTGATCTCTATTTCACTCGCTCATACAATAAAATTTCCATTCATATTTAACGTTAATGGGGCCTGAGATGAGTTAAGGATACTGAGACATCTCGTGGCGTACAAATAATAACTATTCGATGAAATGTTCTCTATGCTTCCATTCTATTTCAAAGATATGGAAAATATTATTCATGGTTCCATATTTCAGCTTACTTATACATAGCTTGGCCACTAATATAATATGATTTATAGTATTTATTTTCTTACTTGTACATTCGTTACAATCTTCTTTCACTATTCCAAAGAGTGCTGTCACCTCGTTCATGATTAATTTATGGCCTGTTTTCATAAGAATGACATTGGCTATATGATTCCAAAATCCCCTGATTTTCTTACAGTAAAAGAAGAAATGCTCTATGTAGTCTCTTTCATTACAATAAGCACAATTTTCTGATGATTTTATTCCTATTCTTGTAAGTAAAATATTGGTAGGGTAGATATTATGGATTAATTTAAAGTGAAGAAGCCTAAGTCTACTTTCCCTAGATGAATTTTTTGCTACCATAAAATATTTTGTGACATCGATATCAAGCTTTCTTTTCCAGAAGCCAACTCCACAACTAGTGCCTTCTCTACTGTTTAGAAATCTATTTCTTATTTGTTTATTAGTTTTGGCAAAGAAACATTCAATATATTCAGGAAGCTTACAAGCTGTCTCTTTTGCTTCCCTAATCATGTTCCTTGTAACACTGCCTAAAAGCGTTCTCTGGTTTTCTGTGAAGGCATTTATCATTGCGTTATATTCAAACATTAGGCTTGGGTAATTTCCTGTTTTTTCCTCTATGGTCTCTCTTCCGATTATTCCTCTCTCGCTCCACACGTCATGTATATATCTTATATTTGCCTTGATCCATTTCGGGAAGAAAAGGAGGTTTCTTTTATATTGGAACAACTTATTATTAAACAAGGGTTGATTTAACAATTCCTGTAGTGACATGTTGTCCGTGTCACTAACAATTACTTTTGTGTCCTTTGCTTCTATCCAGGCACTGGCTACAGTTCGCCAGAACAAAGATGTGATAGTGTTTATTTTTGCCTTATGTTTAAGGCTGAAATTACTTTCTACAAAGTATTTGCTACCCCCAAACTGTGAGAAGAAATGTTCAGAGGTGTTTATGTGGCTTTCATTCGTCCTATTGCCTTTCGATGTCAGCCATTTCATCCACTTCATTAGGAATATTTTCTGTTGGTCCTTTATACTAATCATACCCAATCCTCCTTCAGACAATTCTTTGCAAATTACAGTTCTTTTTACCTTCTCAAATGCTTTCTTATTTGAATATTTTTTCTGCCAGATGAATTTAAATATCTTAGAGTCTATTTCTTGTAGTATGTTTTGTGGCAGACTTACTGATTGTACTACATAGCTCAATTGTGATAGTAGTAAGCTCTTTACCACAGTTACTTTACCATAACATGATAAATTGCGTCTTTTCCATCTTTGGATGATTTCTTCAAGTTTCCTTACCCTTTCTTTCCAATTCTCTTCCACACAGGATATTTCTTTATCAGCATTGAAGTAGATGCCCAGTATTTTCATGTTATCTCCCTTGTTGACCCACGAAATTCCCATATCACAAGTTTTCATATTCCCGTCTCCTATTTCCATCCCTTTACACTTGTTCTTATTTAATTTCAACCCTGAAAATTCTCCAAATGTTTCGATGTCTCTGAGAGCTTCTCTCAGGTCATCAGTATGGTTTAACATCAATGTTACGTCATCTGCGTACTGGAGCAGTTTATGATTCAGAGTATTTTCCATTTGTATACACTTGATATCTGGATTATGTCTTATCTTGATGGCCATAATTTCTGCCACCAAAATAAACAGCAGAGGACTGACACAGCAGCCTTGCCTCACTCCACGTTCTGTATTGAACCATTTGGAGACCCAGCCCCCATTTTTTACACAGCTCTCTGTACTCCGTATCAATGTTTTGACATATTGAATAAAGTTATTACCAAAGTTGAAGGTTTCAAGTGCATATATAATTGCTTTTTTTTCAATACTATCGAAGGCCTTTTGGAAATCCAGTGAGACCAAAATGCCTGCCCCACCCTCTCCCTCCCTTGCTAAAGTCAAACAGTCATCTATAGTACGAATCAAATTCGTAATAGATCTGCCTTTAATAAAACCTACCTGATTGCTATGTATGAGTTTATCCATGACCCTCTGGAGTTTTAAGGCTAGACATTTAGAAAAGATTTTATAATCTGTGTTGGTAAGACTCACTGGTCTCCAGTTGTTTATGTTATTCCTCTCTAGATTGTTTCCCTTATGTATTAATGTGATTACTCCCCTTTTTTGAGTGGCTGTAAGTTCTCCCTTTCTAACTGAATATGATAGGCTTTCCCATAGCAATGTTTTAAGTCGAGACCAAAAACATTTATAGAAGGGAGTCGTAAGTCCATCACTCCCAGGTGCTGACTCATTGTTAAGTTTAGATAATGCGTTTCCCATATCTTCTACTGTAATATCTTTTTCCATTAGTTCTTTTTCGCCTTCGTCTAGTATTGGATATTCAGTGTTTTCCAGATAGCCATTCAATAATGTCTTTCCTTCCATTTCTATACTATCTTTCCTATACAGACCCTCAAAAAACTGTCGGATCCGATCCAATATGTCTAACGGTTTTTTAAAGACGTTATCCTTTACCCTTAATTCATATATTGTGTTTACAATTCCGTTCCTCTTTTCTAGTGATAAAAAGTATTTTGTGTTTTTTTCACCCTGCTCTATCCACTTAACTCTCGACCTTATCTGGGCCCCTCTTGCTTTATGTAGCAGAAATATTTCTAAAGTCTGTTTAAGGATTGCCATTTGTTTTTGTAAGTTTTGATTGTTAGGTTCTGCCAGTAACTGTTTATTTGTCCTTTCAATCTCCAGTTCTAATTCCCGTTCTTTATTTTTCCTGAGCTGGTTCTTTGTGTTTGAATACTGTACACAGAAAGATTTTATTTCAATCTTAAGAAGTTCCCATTTAACAGTCGGTTCAAGCTCTGAGTTGTCCCTTGTAAAATCATCTATGAATGCATTCATTTCTAGGACGAAATTGTCATCTTTCAATAAGGAGTTATTAAGTTTCCAGATCGACGGTCCTGTTCTAAATGTATTATCACATATTTTGACTACTACCCCTTTGTGGTCGCTGAAGATCACAATTTCTTGGTATGCATTTTCAATATTGGCCAGTAGATTATTATCACAGAAAATGTAATCCAGCCTTCTGGCTATAAACGGTGTGCTTCTAGCCCAAGTGTAGTCTTTCTCGGTCCGGTGAAACAAACGCCACGCGTCAATTAAGTCCAACCTGTCCAACATTTTTTGCAGCTCGCTGGTTTCCCTTACATCATGCGGCTCTCCTGCTACTATATCGAGGTCATTATCAAGGACGACATTAAAGTCCCCACATACTATATTATTGTCATAAGTCGCGATTATTTGGGTCAACTGGTTTAAAAAAGGTATTTTTTCTGCTCTAATTATTGGACCATATATGTTGAAAATGCAAAATTCTGAATCCCGTATTTTAATATAAATGCCTAACACCCGATCTGATGAGTACAACAATCTAATTCCCTCATAACGTAGGTTTCTATTGATGAGAATAATTTGACCTTTACTTCTATTTGTACCCACAGAATAAAACATCTCTCCCCCCCCACTCCTTCTTCCACTCCTCCCCCTGTTCACTTGTGACATGCGTTTCCTGTAAACATGAGATATCATATTTTTTGCATTTTTTAAAAATATTGGAACGTTTACTTTTTTTATTTAGGCCTCTGCAATTCAGAGACAGAACAAACAGGAGTTTTCTAAAAGTGTAGTCCTTATTCGGTCCTGGTCGTTGCCTGCTAAGCACACGTGAATGAGGAGAACTTAAGTTTCGTTTCTCTTTTGGTTGTGCTCCCAACCGCCTACCTCCTCCTCCTGTCGCCTTACTTTCTCACTGGGTGGTTCAATCGTTTCTCCGGCTCTTTTGTTTTGTTGGCCGAGTGCGGACTCACGTAGTCCTCGGGAAGACAAACTCCGAGATCTGTTTAGAAGTATTTGTTTTATGTCTGTTTGTTTACTTGTAGCACCTCGCTCACCTATTCGTGTTTTGGGGCGACTTACGTGTGCCCCCTGAATGGTCACACCTGCATAATTAGCTTTAGATGAGCAAGTACTTACCGTGTTAGAGTTTGTTGTGTGTTGGTCTAATTGTTCTGTGTTTGGAATATTGGCTGTGTGTGTTACGGATACACTTTCCTCTGTGTCCTTACTGCTGTCTACAGGATGTGTCGATGTAGTGTCACTATTGTTGGTGTGTCGTCCTGGTCTGACCTGTTCTCTATAGTAAATGGTACCCTTCCACAGGCCTATGGGAATGGATACCTCAATATTTATTAAAGGGATATCAGCATAAACAAAACGTCTTCCCGTTTTAAAGCCTGTCCATCCCCCTTTTTCGTCCCTGTAATGCTCTTCTCGTATATATGAGCGCAACACCACACCTTTATTAGTCAGGGCCTTCTCTATTTCCTCATTACTCACCGATAATGGGATGCCCCCGATTATAATTTTAGTTGTGCTTGTCGTTGCACCAGTGACAGAGAAAGGGTTTCTCGCTAGCAACGAGACAGACTGACCGTTAAATATAATCCCCTGTGTTAGCAGCTTTTCCCTGGCACTAGTCCCTTTAACATATATCCTCCACAGGCCCCCAATTTTTTGAGCGCCCTCCACTCCTAAAGGTCCAGTGGTAGCTTCACAGGCTCTACATAGATCTAGACCCTTGATGAAGCTACCATCAGGAGGGGCAATTGTCGAATGCAATACAAAGCATACGCCCCGATCAGTAACTGCACTTGGTGGCCTCTCCGTGCTGGAAGCCGCCATCTTGTCCAGCTTGTAATGTAAATACTACTAGCGCAGTATCAATGCAGACAACTAATACAGAATGACAGCTGTACAGAGCTCGAAAAGTGTATAGAAAGCAAACAACAACCAACTTACATGAATCCTCACCGAAATAAACCTTAGTAAATCCCCATAAACCTCAGAAACACCATAAGAATATGGAGCCCGCTGAAAGCCGGCTTTGACCTCAAAGCCGTTACCGGAAGTCCTTGTTTATTCCAACTCCATTTTTCTGCACAATTGAAAAATTCAACGTTAAACCTTTGGGGTTTTGGTATTATGATAAAGAGTTAGAATAAATCGGAACTGTCAAACAGCTTGATAAGTGCCAGAAAGCATTTTAAACAAGTGTCAAAGTGTGCGTGTATTATACCTCTTCTACATACTAAAAGATCTCCAGTTTTTCAAAAAACTGGAAATAAAACAAACAAGAACTAATGTCACGAAGGAAGGAGTTCCGTACTCGAGCGCCAAAGACCAGAAACTAACTAAACACAAGTTTCACAACTACCCCAGCCCCTTTTCGCCTGATTAGTCAATCTGACTACCGCCCATTGATACAAACTGACTAGACCCTCACGCCCCCAGGTCCATCTGACCATTCCATGTGTTGTGAGTTTAAATTGATAACAGTGAAAGTGGCGCTCGAGTAAGGTACTCCTCCCGTCACGAAATGTAGGTCGCCATTGCAAACTGTACATTAAAAGTTTTTGTTTTCAGCGTCTGTGAATCTTCTCTGAAATATTTTGTGCTAATGCCCCCCCCCCCCTTCCACTCCCCTTTCTAAACTCGGAGTTTTAGGCTAAGAACACAGTTGAAGCGTACGACAAAGTTGTAAAATGCTGGTTACGATATGAAATCTTAGTTTTGATTAGACTAAAGTTGTGTTTTCATGTGTATGAATCAGAAACGTCAAAAATCCATTAGATAGTCAAAAAGAAACGGAGAAAAAATAAAAAGGAAACCCATCCTATTCCCATCCAAACCTATAATTAAACCCGTTCTTAACACTGCCCAAACCAATTACTAAACCCGTTCTGAACCCCATCCAAATGTATTATTGAACTCTTTCTTAACCCCATCTAAACCTGTTAGTAAACCAAGTCCATCGAAACCTATTCCGCCGTGCAAAAGCAGAGCGATGTATGTGCTCTCTTTATAGTTTATCAATTACGTCACTCCGCCTTTGCATGACAGTGTCATTAAACCTGTCCCTCATCCCACCCAAACTTACTATTAAACCTGTTCTTGAGCATGTCCAAACCTATTATTAAACATATTCCTTACCTCATCCAAACCTTTTATTAATGCCATTCATAACACCACCCAAACTTATAATTAAACTTATTTCTAACCTCATCCGAACCTATCATCTAATCTGTTCATAACCTCATCCAAAGCTCCTTTTAAGCCCGATCCTAACAGCGCCCAAGTTTTTATTAGTCCCGTCCTAATCCCATCTAAACCTATTATTAAACCCATTCCTAACGGCATTAAAACTTAGTATTAAACCTGTTCCTAACCCCATCCAAACCTATTATCTTAAGTGTGTTACTAACCCAGTCCAAATCTATCATTAAACCCGTTCTTAACCCCATTCAAAGATATCACCAAAACTGTTCTTAACACCATCCAAACTTATTATTGAACCTATTCCTAAACCCATCCAAACCTATTCTGCCATGCCAAGACAGAGCGACGTAAGTGCTCTCTTTGCTTTATACTTTATCAGTCACGTCGCTCTAACACTGCATGGCGGTGTTATTAAACGTGTCCTTAATCCCATCCGAACGTATTATTAAACCTGTTCTTAACCATATCCGAACCTATTATTAAACCCATTCCTAACTCCACCCAAACCTAAAATGAAACACATTCCTCATCCCATCCAAACTTATTGTTAATCCCATTCCTAAACCCACCCAAACATACTATCAAACCCATTCATAACCCCACCGAACGTATTATCAAAAGTATTCCTAACCCCATCCAAACTACGATTAAGTTCATTATTAACCCCATCTAAAGGTATTAATAAACCCTATCCCTAACTGCACCCAAGCCTATTATTAAACCTGTCCTAATTCCATGCAAAGTTATTTAAACCGTCCCTGATCCGGTCCAAACCTAATGTCAAACCCATTCCTAACCGCATCCAAACTTATTATTAAACCTTTTACTAGCCCAATCGAAATATGTTTTTAAACCCGTTCCTAACTCCATTCAAATTTGTCATTAAAACTCTTTTTAACATCATACAAATCTATTATTAAAACCGTTTTTAACCCGATTCAAACCTATTCTGCCGTCCCAAGGCAGAGTGGCATATGTGCTCTTTATACTTCATTAGTTACATCGCTCTGCCCATCCATGGCAGTATCATTAAACGTGTCCCTAATCCAATCCAAACTTATGATTAAACATGTTTTTAACCTTGTCCAAACCTATTATTAAACCCGTTTTTAACCCTGTCCAAACCTTTTCCTTACCCCTCCCACGTCTATTACAAATGCATGTATTAAACCCATTCCTAACCCCACGCCAAACTGTTATTAAACCCATTCCTGAACCCATTGAAACCCTAACCTGCTGTCAAACCCATTGTTAACCCCATCCAAACCTATTATTTAACTTGTTCCTAAACTCATCCAAAGCTGTTATTAAACGCGATCCTAGCAGCATACAAGACTGTTATTAAACCTGTTCCTAACCCCGTCCAAACCTCTTATTTTAAGTCGGTTACTAACCCAATCCATTATTAAACTTGTTCCCAACTCCAGCCAAACTTATCATTAAACCATTTCTTTACGCCATTCAAATTTATCATCACAACCGTTTTTAACACCATCCCAATCTATTATCAAACACGGTCCTAACCCCATTCAAACCTGTTATTAAACTCCTTCTTAGTCAAATCCAAAAGTATTAGCCTGTTATGAAACCCATCCAAACCTATTATTAACCTGTTATCAACCCCAGTCAAACCTATTATTAACCTGTTATGAACTCCATCCAAATCTATTATTAACATGTTATCAACCCTATCCAAACCTATTATTAATCTGTTGTGAACCCCATCCAAATATGTTATTAATCTGTTATGAACCCAACCAAACCTATTGTTAAACCCATTCCTGACCCCATCCAGACCAATTCTGCCATGCAAAGACAGAGTGACATATGTGCTCTATCAGTGACGTCGCTCTACCTCTTGCATGGCAGTATTGTTAATCGGTCCCTAATCCCAACCAAACCTATTATAAAACATAATTATTCTTAACCATATCCAAACCTATTATTAAACTCGTTCTTAACCCCGTCCAAACCAATTATATAACCCGTCACTAACTCCATCCAAACCTATTATTACGCCTATTTCTAACCCCTTCGATACGTGTTCCTAATTCCATCCAAATCTATTATTAAACCTGTTCCTAACCCCATCCAAACCTATTATTAAACCCATTCTTAATCCCATCCAAACCTATTATTAAACCCTTCCTAACCCTATCCAAATAATGATCTGTTACTAACCCCATCCAAACCTATTATTAATCTGTTCTTAACCCTGTCCAAAGCCACTATTAAATGTATTCCTAACCCAATCCAAACCTATTATTAAACCTGTTCTTAACCCCATCCATACGTATTGTTGAACCCATTGTTAACCCCATCCAAACATATTAGTTAACCCATTCCTAATCCCATCCAAACCTATTCTGCTGTGTAAAGGCAGAGCAACGTATTTGCTCTCTTTATACCTTATCAGTTACGTCGCTCTGCCTTTGCACTGCAGTGTTATTAAACCTGTCCCTAATCCCATCCAAACATATTAAACACGTTCTTAACCATATCCAAACGTAATATTAAACCAGTTCCTAACCCCTTCCAAATCTATCATTAAACCCGTCATTTACCCCATCCAAACTTATTGGTAAACCAATTCCTAACCCCATCCAAACCTACTAGTAAACTGTTCCTAACCCCATCCAAACCCATTTATTTATTAAACCCTTATTAACCCCATCCAAACCCAATATTTATTCCTGTCCCAACCCATTTATTAAACCCATTCCTAATCCCATCCAAACCTATTATTAAACCTGTTCTCAACCCCATCCAAATCCACTATTACATCTGTTCCGAACCCCATCCAAACCTATTATTAAATCCGATCCCAACCCTATCCAAACCATTATTAAATTCGTTCCCAACTCCATCCAAACGCATTATTAAATTGGTTCCCAACTCCATCCAGTACCATTATTAAATCCGTTCCCAACCCATCCAAACCTATTATAAAATCCGTTTCCACCTTCCACCCACACCCCCCCCCCCCATCCAACCCTATTACTAATCCTTTATTAACCCCATCCAACCCTATTACTAATCCTTTATTAACCCCATCCAACCCTATTACTAATCCTTTATTAACCCCATCCAACCCTATTACTAATCCTTTATTAACCCCATCCAACCCTATTACTAATCCTTTATTAACCCCACCCAACCCTATTACTAATCCTTTATTAACCCCATCCAACCCTATTACTAATCCTTTATTAACCCCATCCAACCCTATTACTAATCCTTTATTAACCCCATCCAACCCTATTACTAATCCTTTATTAACCCCATCCAACCCTATTACTAATCCTTTATTAACCCCATCCAACCCTATTACTAATCCTTTATTAACCCCATCCAACCCTATTACTAATCCTTTATTAACCCCATCCAACCCTATTACTAATCCTTTATTAACCCCATCCAACCCTATTACTAATCCTTTATTAACCCCATCCAACCCTATTACTAATCCTTTATTAACCCCATCCAACCCTATTACTAATCCTTTATTAACCCCATCCAACCCTATGTAGCATCTGCAAGCTATCCCTTGCCCTCCCCCGTTTTCTTGTTACACTGGCTGAGCATGTGTTCATTTCTGTTTTCATTTTATTGTTGACAACCGCCAGAGTGTACTGTACTCCGTGACCTGACCTTCTTCTCCTAGTGAGTAGTTTTTTCCTCGCCCGCTTGTTGTCAGGTGTTTTGACTCGTTCAGTAAATATTAGTATGTTCCCGAACATTCGATAACATTGTGGATAAGGATGTTTACGCCAGATTTGGCCTTGAGTGATGTAACCTGATAACGTACTGATACGTGATTGGTTAGTTTGTGCGAGGGCAAAGGTAACGTTTATTTCGGGAACTTTCTGTAGAAATGTTTATATATATGGACCTGTGTGAGTGGTTGGTCGGTGAGTAAGTGAGTTTCCTTTTGTGTGGCGTAGATATTTAGTTTCGCTGGCGTCTTCCTAGTAATTTATTGTTCACTATACAGTTATTAAACTTTAGTATTATTTAATCTATCGTCGGATCTCGTGTTTATTTATTTTACAGCTGTAATAGTTTCGTTTTCTAAAGGGTTGTAGTTAGATCAACTAACTCCCCCCTACTATAACGTGCTAGAACAACCTCAGCTGTTACATATTGGGGGCTCGTCCGGGATCCGACCATATTCGAGCGGACCAGATCAAAATTACTAGATTTATTTACATAGTTTATTGTAGGAATATCATCGACAAGCTATCTACAACATGTCGGAGGTTATTGGAAGGCTTAGCCAGGAAGCGGACGCCATGGAGCTCACTGGGCAGGAGAGACGGGACTAAATCCGTGAAGGCCTGGAAAGAGAAAGACAGCTGGAGGCTCAACGACAGGAGAAGGAGGCTGAACGACAGGAGAAGGAGGCTGAACGACAGCTGGAAAGGGAAAAGATGAACCACGAGTTGGAGATAGAGAGGATGCGCCAGCAACGTGGAGGCAACGACTCAGCGCAGAAGACCGACGACCACGCCAGTTCTAAGAGACCCAAGCTACCTGCATTTCAGGACAAGAAGGACGATCTGGATAGCTGGTTGCTGCGGTTTGAGAGGTTTGCCGAGACAGCTGAATGGCCCAGATCCACCTGGACGACATCATTGTCTGCCCTGCTGACCGGGAGAGCTTTGGAGTGCTTCTGCAGACTACCGATCGACGAAGCCAAGGACTACGACAAGGTCAAGGAAGCGTTGCAGAAGAGGTACAACCTGTCAGAGGACGGATACAGACTCATGTTCAGACAAGGTAAGCCTGAAGATGGAGAAGATGTTGGAATGTTTTTGACCAGGATCAAGACCTATTTAGAGAGGTGGATAAAGCTGTCGAAGACGGAGGAGACCTACGAAGGAGTGAGAGATCTGTTCGTCAGAGAGCAATTCATGGATGCCTGCCCACCAGACCTTGCAACCCATGTGAGGGAGAGGAAACCAAAGACGCTACAGG
Organism: Onchidella celtica; assembly: GCA_963931925.1. Lineage (NCBI taxonomy): Eukaryota > Metazoa > Mollusca > Gastropoda > Systellommatophora > Onchidiidae > Onchidella > Onchidella celtica. The sequence goes on along the minus strand of OZ007581.1, from coordinate 43,081,285 downwards.
ACATCGCAGATTCAGCGGAGGCGTACCTGGTAGCGAGGAACCGGACGCTCAGCGGGAGCGCCAGACTGCAGAGCCGGCCAATGCGACAGAGGCCCAACGGAGACAGAAGCCCACAGGTCTGCCATAGGTGCCAGAGGCCGGGACACAAGGCGACGGAGTGTCGTGCAAAGTTAAACGACAAAGGTGAGTTGAAATGTTACCTTTGTGGAAAGCCAGGCCACGTTCGGAGGATGTGTCCAGCCCAGAAGGATATGGGACGAGGCAAGCCGAACAAGGCGGCGGCGGCCGTAGTGATAGCGGCGGACGAGTCGTCGAGACAGGATGCGACGACGGCTGACACCAGCATCAACGTTCAAGCGGTAATGAAGGACGGGAAGCTACAGTTAGCGGTGCCTGTTACTTGCGGAGGATGCAGTGACGGAAGGACCGTGGAGAAACTGAAGTTACCAGTGATGAAGGGCTTGATTGGAAATCGAGCGGTAGATGTCCTAAGAGATACCGGCTGTGAAGGTGTAGTGGTGCGGCGAGCACTGGTGGACGACGGACAGCTCACCGGTGGGAAGAAACTTATCGCGAGGATCGATAACTCCTTGCTAGCGGCGGAGGAAGCCGTTATCGACGTGAAGACGCCTTACCTGACGGGCAAAGTGACGGCGCTGTGTCTCCCGGAGACCATCTGCGACCTAGTAGTCGGGAACGTGGACGGAGCGAAGGATCCGTACGACCCTGATACTGAGGTGATGGTAGGAGCGGTGACCACGAGGGCCCAGGAGAAGAGGAAGGACCGGTCTACGTCGCTGAAGGTGCCGAGGGCAGAACGGCACGCGGGAGTGGATAGAGAGGAACTTATCCGACTCCAAGAAGAAGACGAAGTCATTAGGAAGTTAGAGCAGAAGAAGATCCCAACTAATAGAGGCAATAAATCTGTTCATTTTGAGAAACATGGAGGAGTACTGTACCGGATCTACAAGGACCTGAGACAGGCGACGGTTATAAGGCAAGTGGTACTACCCGAAAAACTGAGAGAGTATGTACTGAGTGTAGCCCACGACTCGATCGTCGGAGGACACCTCGGCGTGAAGAAAACCAAAGACAGAGTTATGAGCAATTTTTATTGGCCTGGAATTGAAGGTGACGTCGCGAGATACTGCCGCTCATGCGACATATGCCAGAGGACGGTGAACAAAGGAGCGACCCCAAAGGTGCACCTGCAGAGTATGCCAGTAGTGGACGTACCATTTAGGCGAGTGGCCGTGGACTTAGTAGGACCTATCGACCCCCCAAGTGAAGGTGGACATCGGTATATCCTAGTGTACATCGGTATATCCTAGTGTACATAGACTACGCTACTCGTTACCCCGAAGCCACACCCTTGAAGAAGATCGACGCAGAAACGGTAGCAGAAGCCTTAGTGAACATCTACAGCCGTTTGGGTGTGCCCGAAGAGATCTTGTCGGACCAAGGGACCCAGTTTATGTCAGATGTCATGAAGGAAACGAATAGACTACTGGGAATTCGACAGTCGACCACTACAGTCTACCACCCTATGTGCAACGGGTTGGTGGAGCGATTCAACGGCACGCTGAAGAAAACATTGAGACGACTGTGCGCAGAGCAACCCAAGCAGTGGCACAGATACATCAACCCGCTGCTCTTCGCATATCGTGAAGTTCCTCAAGAGTCGACCAAGTTTGCCCCATTCGAGTTGCTGTATGGGAGAACTGTGAGAGGACCAATGCACATCTTACGACAACTATGGACCAAGGACGTAGAGGAGCCGGAAACGAAGACCAGTTACCAGTACGTCATGGAACTACGTGAGAGGCTGGAGGACACATGGAAGTTAGCGACGGAAGAACTCTCCAAGGCTCAAGGTAGACAGAAGACCTACTACGACCGGAAGGCGCGAGAGAGGAAGTTCCGCCCCGGAGATGAAGTGTTGGTGCTACTGCCGACGAACACTAACAAGCTCCTAGTCCAATGGAAGGGACCATATAAGGTAGTCTCAGTTGTCGGTGTTAACGACTATAGAGTCAAGATGGGTGCAAAAGAAAAGACCTTGCACGCCAACCTCCTCAAGAGATACATTCCAAGGACGTCAAAAGCAGCAGCAGTGGCAATGGAACCGAGACCTATTGTGACCGAGATGTGTGGGATGGACAACAGTAGGAGAGATACCACGCCTGAACATGTCAACGCCATAAAGGACGGCGGCGGTGATAGTGCTGAGACTGTACTGGCAGAGGACGACATGATGGACAAGAGTCAACCCGTGGAGTCAGCTGGCATGACAATCATCGAGGACTGCGACCTGGAAGGCGACAACGGTGGAACGACGGAGGACCTTGCCGACCTAGGAAGCTGGGACCAGAAGGAAAGCTACAGAGATGTCCAGTATGGAACGCAACTGACATCGGAACAACGTCAAGAACTCTGCAATGTGGTGAAGAATTACCAGGACGTCTTCACCAATCTTCCTGGATGCTGCCAGTTGGGTGAACATCGCATCGACCTGACGACAGAAGTACCAGTTCGTCAACGACCATACCCGGTGCCCTACGCTATGCGCGACTTATTGAAGGAGGAGCTTAGCACCATGGAACGGCTGGGCATCATTCGAAGGAGCTCATCAGCTTATGCTTCACCTGTTGTTGCCGTCAAGAAGAAGGACGGATCCAACCGAGTCTGCATCGACTACAGGAGGTTAAACAAGATCACAGTATTCGACCCTCATCCGACAGCAGCGCCATTAGAAGTGTTTCAGAGTCTCTCGGGAGGAAAATTATTCTCTCGGATTGACCTGAGCAAGGGATACTGGCAAGTGAAAGTTCGAGAGCAAGACATTCCCAAGACGGCGTTCGTCACCATGGGCGAACACTATGAATTCATTCGGATGCATTTTGGGATGATGAACTCAGGAGCCACGCTGAACGGGATCGTAAAGCCATTGATCCGTGGAATGAACAATGTGACAGCATATGTGGACGACCTGCTGATTCATACAGAGACATTCGACGAGCATGTGAAGACTCTCAAGGACTTACTGCAGAGGATGGACCAAGCTGGATTAACTGCAAGACCATCGAAGTGTCTGATTGGAACGTCTGAAGTAGACTTTGTTGGACACTTAGTGGGAGAAGGTATGATTGGCCTGTTAGAAGAGAATGTATGTAAGGTACGAGACGCACCCAGACCCACCACTAAGAAGGAAGTGAAAGCATTCTTAGGATTAGTGGGATATTACCATGAATTTATTCCTAACTTTTCAGCGATTGCATCACCATTGTCTGATTTACTTAGAAAGGGTCAGCCCAATATAGTTCAGTGGGATGAAACGCAGGAGAAAGCGTACACCTCTTTGAAGAATGTCATTATCTCCAAACCCGTGTTATGTTTGCCAGATTTTTCCAAAGAGTTTGTCTTAGCAACTGATGCATCAGATCGCGGATTAGGCGCTAGTCTTATGCAGGAACATGAGGGAAAGTTGTACCCTGTGGCATATGCTAGTCGTAAGCTATTGCCTCGTGAGACAAAATATTCGGTCTCAGAGCGCGAATGTTTAGCTATTGTTTGGGCTGTAAAAAAGTTTACTTTGTATTTGTATGGAAAGGAGTTTGTGCTCCAAACTGACCATCGGTCATTAGAGTTTTTGAACTCTGCCAAGTTTGACAGTCCAAAGTTATTACGATGGAGTTTATTTTTACAGTCTTATCGATTCAGGATTCACTACGTAAAAGGCAGAGAAAATGTCTGTGCCGATTTCCTGAGCAGGGTATATTAAAGTAGTACACTATCAGTGAAATGCATTGTAACCCATACTTTTGCCTACTAGATGAATTTCTAGGACGGCAGTATTGTACTGTAATTGGGGACATAGTTCATCTGTGACTGAATATTGAATTGATGGCTGATAGAGAGTCATGATGTGTTAGTCACATTTTGATTTTATGCTATGTCATATTAGTTACCAATGGAACTTGGTGTAATTTTTGGAAAATGTAACCCAAATGGGGACTGCGAGCAAGCAGTGTTTGTGTTATATTGCAATGTTGTAACTTGTTTTGACCTAATATGATGAAGAAAGACCCTAATCAGTGGTCGGTATGTATTGGTATTTTTGCCATTGTACGTATGAGTTATACATTTTGGAGATAACCATGTTATGTACAACAAGTTATATGCTATGGTTCGTGCACGAAGCATTGTGTAAACGATGGGCCATCGTTTCACCATATATGATTTGTAATAATATCGTTGACCATTGTTTCACCACAGTGGTGGCATTGTACTATTTTGACTAGTAGGCCTACTGTTAACCGTTGGTTTGTCACAATGATGATACTGTATTAGTCATTGTATTAGTGATGCAAAGGATATTGCATTGTATTGTATTTGCGATGAAATTTGGGAAGGCACTGAAATTGTTAATAATTGTAATAGAATTAGCAACTACCTTTGTGAGATTGGGAGTACTGTAAGATTGTTATTTCAAGATATTGCAGACGCTGAATAATGTTTTGGAGTTGGAAAATATTCAACTTAAATTGGGGAGTTGTGTAGCATCTGCAAGCTATCCCTTGCCCTCCCCCGTTTTCTTGTTACACTGGCTGAGCATGTGTTCATTTCTGTTTTCATTTTATTGTTGACAACCGCCAGAGTGTACTGTACTCCGTGACCTGACCTTCTTCTCCTAGTGAGTAGTTTTTTCCTCGCCCGCTTGTTGTCAGGTGTTTTGACTCGTTCAGTAAATATTAGTATGTTCCCGAACATTCGATAACATTGTGGATAAGGATGTTTACGCCAGATTTGGCCTTGAGTGATGTAACCTGATAACGTATTGATACGTGATTGGTTAGTTTGTGCGAGGGCAAAGGTAACGTTTATTTCGGGAACTTTCTGTAGAAATGTTTATATATATGGACCTGTGTGAGTGGTTGGTCGGTGAGTAAGTGAGTTTCCTTTTGTGTGGCGTAGATATTTAGTTTCGCTGGCGTCTTCCTAGTAATTTATTGTTCACTATACAGTTATTAAACTTTAGTATTATTTAATCTATCGTCGGATCTCGTGTTTATTTATTTTACAGCTGTAATAGTTTCGTTTTCTAAAGGGTTGTAGTTAGATCAACTAACTCCCCCCTACTATAACGTGCTATAACAACCTCAGCTGTTACACCCTATTACTAATCCTTTATTAACCCCATCCAACCCTATTACTAATCCTTTATTAACCCCATCCAACCCTATTACTAATCCTTTATTAACCCCATCCAAACTTATTTTCAAACCCGTTTCTTTGTTCTCTTTCCTGTCGTGGTTGCCATTCAGGGCACCATTTTGTCTGCATACTGTCATTCATCCTTTCCACATGTCCGGCCCAATTCCACTTTTATTGAATGAATTTTATTATGTCCGTTAGCTTTGTTTGTTTGCGTATATCGGCCTGGGAAATTTAACTTGTAGTCTGATGTCAAGCATTCTTCTTTCCGCTGCCCTCTGGGTAGTTAATTTGCTCGTAAGTTGTTTTGTAATCGACCATGTTTGGCAACAATAGGTAATCATTGTAATAATTATAATGCACTGGTTGAATACTTAGGGGCATTGGCAGTTTGTGGTCCAGAAATATCTGTTTTTCGAAAGCAGCTCTATGCTGCTCTTATTCTACAGTCTATTTCAGTTTTTACGTTGTGTTTCATATGTATTGTCTGGCCTGGGTATTTATATTTCGTGATTTTTTCAATAGTTTTTTTCTCAATTACACCTTTTCGTCTATCTCGTAGTTTGTCATGTATTTTGTTTTGTCTTTTGTGGATTTGCAGACCAACCTTCTTGCTCTGTTTATTTATTATATTCGGGTTGGTTTCCATCTGCTGTATGCTCTCCGGGCAAAGTTCTGCATCGCCCGCTCTCAGGTTTTTCAGGTCTCTCCATTATGTTGCCATTTTCTAGGCTTGGCATTTTGAAAGATTTTTTTTTTTTTTGTCTAAAGGAACTTCCTAGGAATTTTAAACTTTTTAATATGAGCAGATGATCTAACATGCCGTGATGGTACATGGGGAGTTAAAAGAGTAGTTAAATAAGTTGATGCGTTTTTGTAGGCCTACATACATTTTGTGGCACAGGGTAGCCAGCTTATACATTTTTCGTTTTTCTACCGGTAGCCAGTAGACATGGACACAAAATTATCATGGGGCTACAAGCTGAGTTGTCTTGAAAATCCGTGTCAAATTACCATGCTATTTCAGGTAAGAGTTGTGGACGTCCCAGCCAGTTGGAACTCTCGCAGTTCATGGGAATATTTCCATGTCAGGCTATTTTGGGTTGAGGGTTTACGGTGAGAATTTTACTGATTCACTACCACAAGCCGTTCTGAGCAGTCCGTCCGAAAAGCACCTACTTCAGACAGTACAAGAAAATTACACTGAGAAATATTCTTTGTTTGATTGCTAATAATTTGGCATTTCACTACATTTCTCCAAAGCTCCTTTACAGCCATATCACTGATCACCGTCTTTCAAAGGGGACAATATGAGAACTCTTGTTCTATGAAAGAAACTGGCTGGAAGTGAATCGGTTGAGGGTTAGGGATAAGCTTAATAATAGGTTAGGGAAGACTTTAACAATGGGCATTTCCATGCAAACGTCAACTCAGGGCCAAAATCTTATCTTGAACATGTGATGAAAGTTTTGTCGTTTTTCAACGAAACACCATCCATACATTGAAATTGAATATTAATTTGAAAATCGCCCCTGTAAAAGTAGAATAAAATCCATTCTAGTGAAGTGTGTCGAAAAGAAACAACATTCAGCATCATTTTTTACCGTTCACTTTTTAGCACCTGGTGATATAAAATTCGGGTGCATAGTGATTTCCTTCACTTATGACAGTTTATTCAATGCTTTTAACGTCTTCGCATGCATCTATGTCAAGTGAAAAATCTTTTTATTTTCAAGGGCCTCAAATTTCGAATTCTCTGCCTCTGTCTTTGAGAGACAATGACTTTTATGCATCAACTGAAGAGTCATCTTTTTACACTCTGAATGTCCATTTTTTGTTTTTTCCTGAGTATGCCTGTGTATCGTGTGTGTGATTTATATGATGTGAGAGGATGAACGACTTTCTATTTTTAATGTGCTTTCATGGTAGCTCTAGTGCGAGTGAGGGACGGCCACTCATAGTAGTTTATGGGCACTTGGCCGAGTACCATTAATTGGATTATTTCCCTTGTGATACTAGCGCGGGACCCGTTATTCACATCACGGTGAAAAGCGCGCATTTTGATTGGTCAGTTGGAAATGTTGACCACCGGGCTTCCAACTCTTATATCATGGCTTTAAGTTTCTTACAACTCGCTCCTTCGTTGTTATCCACCGACAGAAAGACGGGAACCCGAATTCATTGTTGAGAGTAGGCAATACCCTATCGGTACAAAATAGGTACTCATGATAACGTTTGTTATCAATGGAGATACGTCGTATTAATGGACGAAAGTATCCCGCACAAAATTGTCGAATGTTGTTAGTCCTGACACTTTGAAAATTTATATTAAAACTATTACCGGGTTTCTGGTAAAAGTAGTCAGTTAGAATTGTAGCAGCAAGTTTCTACTTTATAATGGTACTAATTTCGTTATACTTTGATGCACATGTCCTATTGAAATAATTAATAAGAGGATCTCGGATTTAAGGTAAACCACGAGTTAGACGCATGGTATCCCCGATAATTCCAACCTGGGTCAAATTTATTCAATTATAGCTGGAGGGGACGTTAGAGTAATTTCTGCAGTTTACTGGGATACCTAATTGACCTTTGTGTGCACCCTTTTTACCGTACTGTAAATTCGATTGTGTTAGGACCCTAACCAGTTTTATTGTCGGGCTGGACTCCACGTCCGAACCTTTCACTCGTCCAAATACTGGCTACGTAATAGCTCTCTCGGACGTCCGCGCTGGCTCATAAATAAGATGCGAGTTCGAGTGGTCAGCACACTCCATCAAAGACGCAGAGACAAGAGCCGACAGCACAGTGAGCCCAGACCAGCAACCCGGGCCCGTAGCAGCTCAGAGGCTTGCCGACGCTTGCCATCGCCACCCCGCCCCATAAGGCATGAAGCGGTAGCACAGGACCCGGAGAAACTTTGGCTTATGGCTGGTTGGGCTCCTTTTCTGGGTTTCTCTTCTTTTTCTTGGCTTCTTTTTCTTGGTAGGGTTTTCCCATGCCTTTTTGGTAGTGATACCTTTGTTAGGCTTTTTTGAATAAATAAGATTGCCAGCAGAACCCTGTGTTTGTTAATCCTGTGTATCCTTAAGGGAGTTACTATTGAACCCACGCAGTAACCACATTAGCCACTCGTAGTTTATCCAACAATGATATAAATGTTGTAAATCGCTTAGAGCTTGGATGTTAACGGGATGAAGCGCTATATAAATGCTGTGTATTATTATTATTATTATTATTATTATAACAGGGAGTCCCGAGAATTGGATGTTGAGGGAACAGGAGTCGCTGCCCAGCAGAAAGGCCAGCAACTACTTAAGATTATGACTCACGTCAGCCGTTGGGACTGTGTAAACCAGCATGTGCTCGGAATTCCAAAGGACCTAACTGAATCATCTACTGAGAAAACATGTGGGTTATGGTCAGACCGGGCCTAACAGCGCTGGAACATCGGGTAGGGTTGTTCACATCTGGCGACTTTAGTTCTTGTTGCTCCAACTCCACTTTTTGCACAACTGAGAAATTCACCATGAAACGTTTGCTGTTTCATTATTATGAAAAGGAGTTGGAATAAACCTGAACAATGAAACAGCTTGATAAGTGCCAAAACGCACTTTACACGGGTGTCAAAGTGTGCATTTGTTATACCTCTTCTACATACTGAAAGATCTCCAGGTTTTTTTTTTCAGAAAATGGAGATAGAACCAACATGAACTAAGGTCGCGATTTAACATGCGGGCCATCCATAAAGTCTGTCCGTTTGATTTGGGGGGTTTTTATCCCTCCCCCCCACCCCCCGTCCGTTTCCCCGCGCACGCCCCTGCTCAAAGTGTGTGGCCATCAAATTGTTGAATGTCCGTTATACTAGCTTGATATTTGAAAACTTCAAATGGCATTTTGCATGAATTATTCCACTGTTTAAGTAGATTTTGAAATAGTACCTGTAATCTAACAATTTCGTTTCGTTTTTTAAAAAGATACATAAAACAAAACGAACTTTTATAACTTGCCATAGCTGAAACGTGTACTGTGCTCTCCAGACCCCCTCCCCTTAACCGTGTACGCTTTTCGTAGGCTGGATGCACCCCCCTCCCCTCCTCCCCCAACCTCTGACCGTGTACATAGTTTTATGGATGGCTCCAGACTGAGAATATCTTGGATTTGATTCTCCTTCATGTTTCTTGATTTGTTGATAAAGGCAGCAGGATTTCCTTACTTTGCTTTCCTGAAACAAATCTAAACTTGTTTTTGGTTAATGACTGGATAACAAACGGAGATAGCCCAGCCAGCATCCCTGACAATCCGATATAGATTTGTCCAGGATTTCTGTAGGGTTGATAGAGTTTTCATAGGGTTGGTAGGATTTTGATAGGGGATAGAATTTTCATGGGGTTGGAAGGATTTTAATAGGGTTGGTAGAATCACTGTAGGGGTTGGGTCCATACGACAAACATATGTCAGGGCGATGTCGCAACCAATGGATCTACATAGGAACGACGTCATGCATTCCTATCTACAAAATATACTGACGTCAATCCCATGCATTGGATTTTCTTAGGCTTGCTGGCTGGGTAGATAGGGCAATGAAAACTGCAGCAGAGGAAGTCTAAACAAGTGAAGAACCCCCCCCCCCCCACACACCCTTACCCTCACCACTACCCCCTCAATCCACCCCACCTCCCACCCCAATACTCCAACCCATGCCCACCTTCAGCCCACACTCCCCACCCCTATCATCCACCAGTTGCCCCAATCCACCCCACTTCCCATCCCCATACCCCGATCCATCACACCCTCACCAGCATACCCCAATCCGCCCCACTCCACCTTCATACCCCAATCTACTCCACCCCACCTTATACCCCAATCCATCCCCCAACCCTTATACCCCAATCCACCCCACCCCCACCCCCATATCCCAATCCACCTCACTTCCCACCCCACCCTTATACTCCAATCCACCTCACTTCCCACCCCACCCTTGTACTCCAATCCACCTCACTTCCCACCCCACCCTTATACTCCAATCCACCTCACTTCCCACCCCACCCTTATACCCCAATCCACCTCACTTCCCACCCCACCCTTATACCCCAATCCACCTCACTTCCCACCCCACCCTTATACCCCAATCCACCCCACCCCACCCGCATACCCCAATCCACCTCACTTCCCACCCCCACCCTGTCTTTCGAATTCCTCTCCCCCCACGTCGTCTCAGAAAAACGCAACGATACCCCTGCTTCCTCCATACTCATGATGTGTTGTTCAACTTGTGCATGCTGATAGACTTCTCACCACCCTCTCGACCACCTGAACCAATGGGGCAGGTTGAGTCTGGATATCAAGGCCCCACACACAGGGAATTGGGGTGGGGCAGGCAGGGGGCAGAGAGTCAAAGGGTGTCGGGTATCATGATGGGGTGTGTGTAACATGATGTACATTGCATGAGCTTCAGTGAGATGTCTCGGGATCTTTCAGAACTGGACTTCGGGCTTGGTCGAGCCTTTTTCGGCTCGGAAATACGATTTGTCAGGTCCTTGAATGTGTTTGCCCACCGCTAAATTTGGTTCGTTTAGAAATTTGTGCCCTCAGACTTCTGAAATGTTCTCGAAAACTGTGTAAAAAAATGGCGAAAAAAAAAATAATTTAAAAAGTTGTATGTAGCAAAGGCTCCCGTAAGAAATAATACCCACAGGTCTGGATACAAAAAAAAACAGGGGGCCATTGTTGCAAGTACGTATGCACCTCAAGCGTTTTGCGTTAGGGGCACGTACGCATACGTACCTATCCCTAAGCCCGTCCTTATCCTCTACCGTAAATCGTATCGAATCCCTAACCCTGCCCCTTACCTCTTCAAAAAAAAAAAAAAAGGAAAACAAAATGAAAATCTGAAAGAATATTTGATTACGACTGTTGTCAGGAGTATTTTTTAGGAGGAACTCTCTACCTCTGAAAGCCTTAAAATACGTACCTCTAGCGCAAAAAAAAAAAAAAAACTTAGGACGCACGTAAGTGTTACATTTTAGAAAACGCAAAGAAAAAGGGAAGACCAAAAAAAAAAAAGAAATCAATATTTCAGTTAAACCTTCTTCAGGAAGAAAAACAACAGATTAAAAAAATGGAAAAATTAAACAGAAATAATCAACAATAAAAAAAATTTTAAAAATTGGAAAATGAGATATTTCAATCAACACGATGACTTATCTGCGAGTACTGACTTGTATTTCCCCAGCGTAGGACGCCCGCCAATGTGCGCAGGTTCGAAGTGACGTCATTTCTGTGGTTTTTATATATCTGGAAAACTGGTTGTTGTAGCGGTTAGGGGGAGCGCAGCCTGATTACAAAGCCGTATAAAGAAAATACGGAGCCGTGTTCTGAATGGTCAATGTGATTTTTTCAAACAGGCGAATTTCGTTGATCATTCTCTAAAATATTACCAACAAAAAAAAAAAAAGCCAATGTTGTATTGCAATCTGAGATTTTCCATGACCTTAAGATTTTGTGAATGGTAAATCCATAAGCAACGAGAATTATTTTCTTCAAAGCGGCAAATTTCGTTGATCATTTTCTAAAATATTACCAAAGACTTCAAAGCAGTGGTTCTCAACGAGGGTGATATCGCCCCCCCCCCCCCCCGGAGCGATTTTGATCTCCAAGGCGGCGAAAACAATGAGGGGAAACTTTTTTGGGGGGTGCGGGGTGTAAATACGGGGGCAGCCACTGAGTTGTTCAACAGCACATGTAGACAGCTTTTATAAGCCTTTTTTTAATGCATTTGATAAAGAATTCTCTATGTTTTATAATTAATAATTAACAAGGCTTTGACAAACTTAACATCATAGGTTGATGGTTTTCTTGTCAAATGTATCTGCTGGGTTTGATAAGGGATTTTGAGGGGTGGGGTGGGAGAAGAGAAGGGGGGCTGGTGATGAATGAAAACTTGGAGCCTAAGGGGGCGATTCCCTGAAAAAGGTTGAGAACCACTGATGTAAATATTCAAGTTTACTGTAAACACATCATTATAACTACACATCACTTCCGCATGCTATGTTGCTGACTTGGTCAGATCCAAAGAAATTCATTGTCCTTTAAAAGAAAAAACAAATCCCGTACAAGCGTGATTTTCTTGCCCCGTGAGCAGAAGTTGTGCATTTTGTTAACGGAAATGGCGACTTTTTACTTCGTCACTGCTCTACAATAATGGCATATGTCAGACTTATGCCAAAAGGCAATGGACGGTTCGTTTCATTCCTGAGCACGATAGCTATCAGATAAGAAAAAGAAATGCGCCTATAGGAAAATGGAATAATCCAAGAGAATCATAATGGCATGAGTCATCAAATGACAGGAAAAGAAACAGTTTCTTATCTCTCAATATCTCAAAAATGTCAAAAATAACGTAAGCCATTAGCGTAGAGCAGTTACAATTTGCAAAATCATTAAATTGCTGTCTTGGAAGTCTGAAACATTTTTTTTTTAACATAACTTTAAGAAGCAAGACTTGGGAAGGATTATCGAATCCGGTTATCTCCAGAAAATGCATTAGAACCCGTTTAATGGGGCAAGAGTCAGAAAAGATATTAAAAGGATCTAACTTGAAGGAAATCTTATTACTAACTCTTCCCCAACCCAAAATCCATTATCAAACTAATCCCTAACCCTCAATCCTGTCTGTAAACCTGTCCATCAATCAAGATAACCGGGAAAATGGTAATCGAACTAAGTTTGAGTTCTCACAGGATAAAAAATATTTTGCTTAAGTCTACGAGTTTGAGTTTGAGTTTGGAGAGAGCATGTCGACACGATAACGGTCGTCACTTTGTGCCAGGAAAAAGCAAGACAATAGTCAGAATAATAACAGAACGACAGAAAACAGACGGAGATCCTACCAGAAGCGTCCACTAATTAGCCACTACTAAAGTCTTGAAGACCAGCAATCCACATACCAACTTCCAAAATATTCAGACAGAGTTCTTAAGTTATAACTTTCGGAAGAAGGGCACAGATTTCTGAACGAACTATAAATTAGGCTACCTACAAAATAGTTCGTACGTCCATACTGAAGGAGGGAGGATTTTTTTTTTTTTTTTGGAGGGGGTAGGGGGTGCGGGTGGGCCGGGGGGGGGGGGGGGATTTGACTTTGGGTTATACAGTGCATCAGTTCGATAACAGCCATCAGTATACTCCTGGATCGGGGTTCCCTTTAATTCATTAGAAAAACGATCGTGCACATTTTTTTCCGTATTACATTGCACCCTCCCTTTTTGCACCCTTGTGTGGGCTGGGAGCTAGGTTAAGCGCAGGAGTACAAATTGCCAAGTGTGGGGTGGAGTTTGACTACGTCTTTATGTGAGAGGCGAATCATTAATTAGAGTACTTGCAATGCTTTGTTGAAGTTTCTAAATGTAATCTATGTAGTGTCAGTTTAGTCCTTAAAAAATGTACTTTTTTTTTAATTCAAAGAATTGTTTATTATCAAACAGTAAACTAGAATAAAAAGGAATTTGGCATTATATTGGCAAAGATTTTGCCAGTAAATTCAATAATCCCCTTTAGACATCCTCCAATGCGTGGTTCCTTTACAAGAAGTCTCACCCTTGGGACATGAGAGACACGAAATAGCACCGAGTTGGGAGGAGGAGGGGGGGGGGCGGTGTATTTAAATTAAACATTAATGAACATATTATTTGAGTTTGAGTTTGGGTTTTGAGGTGAGTCGGCACAATAACGGCCATTTTGCGCCTATCACGGTCTATTTGGGTACGTCGTTTATGTAAAACTCTCAAAAGTTCTTTTGTATGGATCTGAAAAGAGTTTTTTGTAACTGAGTATAAAATGTTTTATGTTGGAAATGTCTGAAAAGGGGTGAGACTGGGCATAATGTTAAATTCAATATATTCAAATTTTGTTACATAGAACATTAGGGCACGGAGCCACCCCCCGACGTTGGCTAGCTTGGGGCGTTAAAATCCAGGGACATTAATTTTTATTCTTCATACGGACTCCCGACGCGTTCTCCGGTAACTCCTTCACTGTCGTAGACGATAGAGAAACGGAATTTTTAGGAATGATAGTTCATCTTACACTGGATTTTTAAAAAAGAACGTTTTTTTTTCCGAAATAAAAATTTTCCCGTAGAGTGTATGTCAACTTTTTAAGCCACAAGAACTAGAATTTGGACGGGAGGGGGCACAGACTAATAAAATAATTAGTCTGTGGGGGGGGGGGGGTAGCATTTTAATGCTGGAACGGTACAGTTAGCCACTGAGAGACAGGAAGTGCACACCATAATTTCCTATATTTTCTTAGTAAATCCAGGAAGACCTATCATGCGAAGCCTGGTCAGACAAAAGTCAGTTCCTGTCACTATTTCTTTGGTGTACATTTTGCTGGCAGCAACTGGCTGTGATGTTCTGCCATTAGGTCGTGACGTACTGCTGTTCATTATAAGTCCCGCATACATGCGCACCATAGCAGGACGGATCAGAACTGGTGCGAGATCACAGACTAATATTGTTCATAAATTAGAAAGTGTTCCAAAGATATGGAAAAACTTCGATGGGGACAATTTTTGTTGTTCCTAAGGGTTTTCTTATGGCAAATGAAATTGTTTCGTAATTTATAAGAATGCCCGTGCAACTTTTGTGCATTTTAGATTAAGCCGTGGTTACATTCTATCAATTCTAAAGGTTTGTTTTCAGGCCTTTTCGAAGTGCTACATGATGTGTTGAGTGTTTTTAAGGTTAAGCTGTCCAGACGTGTACGCTGTGGGTGCGAATATACCCATTCTGTCGTTGTGGACCATGGTGCAGTGCTGTGCTGGCTGTTTACCTACCTGCACAATATACTAAACCATCCGGACTTTGCGCCGCTGAATTACCAATCGGTCGCCGAAGTTTGAGAAAAGTTGTGCAGGCAATTTGGGAAAATGGACGGAATCAATATGTCAAACTGTGCATTCTTCTTCACCAAAGTCCTTAGGACCAAAGTCCTTACTGTGAGGCCCTAGAGAAACGAAGAACGATCATGACCAAAGTCTACTTATGACACTGGCAGAAAGAATACACAGCAGCCTTGCTCTGTACGTCTGGGCTCTGCTCGTTCGTCGGGGTGGGAGAGAATGCTGTGCACTTATAAACCAGGGCTAAACAATGTACCAGCTACATGTGATACGATTTTTCCCACTCACAGAGATAGCCAGCTAAACCAATACGCACAAAGGTCTACACTCTCTACTTCTGGCTTCTGCTCCACTACTCGGGGTAAGAAGAATGCTGTGTGTTTATAAACCGTGACCAAACAATGCACCAGCTAAATTAATGTAACATGATTTTCGCACTCACAGGCAGGGACGTCTAAAATGCACACTGGGCTTTCCTTTAGTAGGCAGCTGAGAGGAAAGTTATGCAGATAATTTTCCCACTCACAGAGAGTCGGCAAATCCAAAATGCACAAAGGTCCACATTTTCTCTTGCTAGGCTCTCGTCTGGCAGTCGGATGAGGGTGTAAAAAAGCCATAGCTAAACGGTGTAACAGTTAAATGTACCATGATATTCCCACTCACAGATAGCCAGTTAAATTCAAAATGCACACAGGTCGAGGCTTCGTATTGTTGGGGTCCTCCCTTAGTAGTCTAAGCTTTGAACGAAAAAGGTGCTGCTTGTCTCTGAAGCAAATTGATATTAATAATAAATATTAATTTTATATAACGCGTTATCCCGTCAAAAGATAAGGCCTTAGACTTTGAAAGAGTAATTTCTTCAAATCATATTCAATTCGCCTGTACAAAGCAGATGCTAAGCTAATAGGACCAAGGTCAGAAACAGATATGTTGGCATTCCATCAGTTGTAAAAGGCGTGTTTTCGGGCCTTTCTTAAACGTGTTACGTGTTCTTTCAATAAGTTGTCCAAACATGTAGGCTTTGGGTGTGAATATTCCCACTGACCATGTCTGTATTCTATGTAAACAAGTTGACACTAACATTGTCTTTGAGACAACCCTCGTTGGGTTTCAGAAAAGGTAAAAAAAATGCGCAAACTGCAAAGAGTTAACAAGCCGTATGATCTGATGTTGGCTCCGTGTCAGTGACGTGCAGAGGTCTGGTGATGCCCAGTCGTGCCCGGGGCAGGCAACTCCTTGATTTGTATGCTCCAAGGCTCAAGTATGGGCCTAGATACTCGTTGATTGGATACCCCCTAAAATAGATGCACGGGGCCTACGCCCCCTCTGTCCGCGCTTTCTACACGCCATTGCTCCGTGCAACAATCTCCGTAGCGATGATTCTCAGAGTAAGGGCATTGGCTCCCAAGGGAAGGGATTCAAACCTAAGGGGAGGAATTTGAGAGGAATTTCAGTCCAGAGCAGTCTTAACATTATTTGGCAAAGCAATAGGATTTTCTGCCCCGTTTCAAAGACCAATGTAAATTTGCATGCATGGGACCCTTTAAACCCTTGGGGCCCCTGGACAACTGCTTAGTGTGCCCATGCGTTAAGACGGCTCTGTTTCAGTCAGAATAGGAACTCCAAACTGATAAAGAATGTACTCACCGTGTATAGATAGTTTTATGATCCACTGAAATAGGGATTTTTTTCAATTTTTTTTTTTTTCATTTGATTTCAATTGATAAAGGAATTTAGTTACATAAATCGTTTCAATAATTACCAATGTAAAAGTCGAATGATGAAAAATTATCAGTTGAAAATTTAAAATGGGGGGGGGGGGGGATAAGGAAACTTGGGATGTCAAGGAGGGGGGTGGGAGGGCTGGGACTCTTTAAAGCCATTGTTCTACAGGTGCTGGGGTTTTTGTTGGGGGGGGGGGTGGGAGGGCTGGGACTCTTTAAAGCCATTGTTCTACAGGTGCTGGGGTTTTTGTTGGGGGGGGGGGTGGGAGGGCTGGGACTCTTTAAAGCCATTGTTCTACAGGTGCTGGGGTTTTTGTTGGGGGGGGGGGGGATCGGTGGGCAAACCCATTTTAGGATGTGACAAATCTTAAACGTCCGAACCGAACAAGGCTTGACAAAGTCTCAGCTCCAGTTTTGAAAAAACTCGAGACATCTCACTGAATCTCGTGTAGTGTACATTGTGTTGCACATATCTCATTGTGATATCCAGCACCCGTTGGCTTTCTGGTCTCTGTCTGTCTTATCTCAATTGTCTGTGTGTGTGGTCTTGGTTTTCAGTCTTGATCTGTTGCCATTGTTTCAGGTCTTCAGTGGGAGGGGGGGAGGATGTGTGAGTATGTACAAGTTCAGCAACTCATCATGGTGGGTGGTAAGCAAGAGGTTGTACATTTTCTTCTGGGTTGGGGGGGGGGGGGGGGTGGGGGTGAGGGAAGAGAAATTCGAAAATTGTTTCGTTGTTTTTTTTTTTATTGGGTTGACTTTTTAATTTTTTGGAAAGAATTCCGCACGTCCTGACCACTTTCAACTCTGGACAGTTTTTTTTTTTAATAGACTTTAAAATTTATTTTTTTTGTTTGCGACTGAAAGGGCAAGGGGCAGGGCTAGGAATAAGATTAGGTTTTAAGACTCGTGGTAAGAAACAGAGTAAATGATATGTTAAGGATTAAGGATAGTATGGACTGGGGATGGATTTAGCGTAAGGCATAAGGACAGAGGTTTAGGATGAGAGATAAGGAATTAGGGGATAGGTTTAGGATTAGGGATAAGACAAGAGTCAGGGGCAGGTCTAGGATTTGGGATAAGTTCAGATTTAGGATTGGGAATAAAGACAGAGTTCAGGGTGGGTTAATGATTAGGGATACGTATAGGGTTTAGTGTCAGGGATGCGGACAAGATTTAGGGGTAAGATTAGGTTTTTGAATTACGGACAAGGATGAATGAAGTTGAGGATCGGTTCGGGATTTAGGATAGCATGGATTACGGGTAGGTTTAGCATTAGCGACCAGGGTTAAGCGTAATGCTTAGGATGAGGGAGAGGAGTAAGGGATAGGTTTAGGATTACTGATAAGGACAAGGTTAGGGATAAGTTTAGGATTAGGGATAAGTTTAGGATTAGGGATAAGGACAGGATTAGGGATAAGGACAGGATTAGGGATAAGGACAGGGTTATGAATAGTTTTAAGGTTAGGTATAAGGACGGGTTAGGGATAGGTTTACGGTTCGGGATAAGTTCAGATTGAGGATTAGGGATGGGAACAGGGTCAGGGATGAGATTAGGTTTAGAATTAGGGTTGAGGAAAGACAAAGCTTTTGAGGATAGGATTAAACATAGTTTGTATTACGGGTAAGGTTAGTATTACTATTGGGCATATGGATAGAGGTTACTGGCAGGTTTAGGATTAGGGTGAAGGACAGGGTTAGGGATGGGCTTAGAGTCGAGGATAAGATTAGGATAAGGGATAAGGACAGGGGTATGGATAAGATTTGGGATCACTGGGTGGTCGGGACGTACGAAACTTCTCTCATGTTAGTCCATGGCATTCCGTCACCTGTTATGCTTCCACCTCTGCAGTTTTCATAGCTTCTCTCATGTAACTTGTAAGTGTCTATTTTAGACGGCGGGGGAAAAAGGCAAGAGGAAAAAGTCAAGTCAAAAGGAACAAAAGTCACTTTACATTAGTTGTTTTTAAAATATAAAAAAAATAGAACTATCCATCTAGGAGACGTATCCCCTTCCTAAAGTCGTAGCTTTTTGTTTTGATTTTGCGCTTGCCTTTTTTTACTGTCCTTTTCAGGCTTGCTCTTTTGTTTAAACGCCAAGCCTTCATTGTTTAACGTTTAACTTTTTTTTAAATACTTAAACTTGACTTTTTTGTTCAAATGCTAAACTTTTCAGTGTCCAGCTTTTTTTCGTGTCTCAACTTGTTTTAACGTTAAACTTTTCACCCCCCCCCCCCTCCCCCTTCTTTTTATTTAACGCTTGCCATTTTTTCCGTCTTCCGGTATTTCCTAAAGTTGTTTTTTTTTGTTTTCTAATCAGGAACTGAGTTTGCTTTTTTTCCTCGTGGTGGGCGCGTCTGGTAGTGTCTCCTTCAATCTGTCCTGTCATTGTGCTCAGGGTTGCCAGTTTGGCACTTTTAGTGCCAAATTGTTCAAATTTGGCACTTTTTGAACATGGTTGGCATGAAAGCAAATTGGTTGGCAAGTTGGCACTTTTTTGGCACTCAGCATTGTGACTTGGATATACATGTATTACATTAACATACTTTCTTGATCATTCACTCCTCAAAGTCCTCGAGAGGATTACATTATATCAGAGGCTCTAAAATTATGAAAGAAACAACATTAGACAACACCGGGTAAGCCAGAATTTTGTTTATTCTAGAATTTACATGTATAATATTTCACTTTTATGAGTACGTGTGACTAAAATCCTTATTTTTACAAATTTGGCAAGTTTTTAAAGCATTTGGCCAGTTTTTGTCACATATTTGGCAAGTTGTCCTGAAAAAAACTGGCAACCCTGAATTTGTGCTATATTCTGTCTATCGCCTCGCTTCTTCCTAGCACAGTGTCACCATTACCGTGACGAAGTGCTTTCTCCAAACTCAAACCCATGTAAGCTCAATGATTAAATTTAGATGTAATGCTTTCCGAAAAAAAAAAATTATACGCCAGACAAAACACGCACATAATAAGAAAAAAAAAACACACAGGCTTTGATGAGAACTTGATACCAATTGGACACCAAGATGTCCCCTCAGAATGACAAGGTTCTATAGCTATCTCCACGTCTTGGCTGAATTGAGTTACACACTACCACAATACTTCTTCATGCATTCTCCATTGTGTGTCAAAGTATCCAGCGGATTTGGTGTGTCATTTGTAAATATTACTAAAAGGAAAAAAATGTGTGTCTCTAAAAGCTGTGAGCCTTTCAAACTTCAACCATCAATTTCTCAGAAGTTGACCTAAGGGAGTTAGAAGCGTGTCATCCTGAGGGGGGGGGGGGCGATTAACTGTTATGTTTCTGCACATAATTTGTGGAAAATGTTTCCTTATGGATATTCACTTTATTATTTACATACATGTATTTACCGAGTGTCTGAAAAAAATTGTATACACAAATTAACAGCTTAATGTTGTTTGCAACTCTATTGAAATGCCTGGTCATCAGTGTCTGACCCAGAACGGCCATCGATTTGTTGAATACATGCTATAACACAATTACACATCTGTCCTCTGTCATCTGAATGTATCTTGATTGGCATTGAATTGATAAATAAATTATTTGAGACACCTTGTATATGTTGGTGGATCTGACAAAACCGGGGCTAATTGTGAATTTTTTTTATACGTGTTAAATAAATCAAAATAAAATATTTCTAGGACGACTTCAAGCAAAATATTTTAACTGAGTGCAGAAAATGGCTAATCTTTCATATTATAAGCAAATCTCAATGTCCACAGAAAACATTTTCCCCGTGAGGATAGGTTTCAGGAATAGAGTCTTTCACCTTAAGGCTGATTTCGTCAGATCCACTCACATAACAGTTTACCAAAGACAAGTTGAAAAGGTAGAATCTGAATAACAAAATGGAAATTATGCCTTTTTATCGACAGTTTCGTTTGAAAGTGTGATGACACTTAGTCTTTCGCCAGTATTTTTCATTTTTCAGCACGTTTTTGTGACCGACAGTGCAACTTGATACCTGTTTTTCTGCAAATCGTGATTTGAGAGGAGTCCAGTTTTTACCCGAATGAAGATTGAATCATTCAGACATCACTGAAAATCAACGAGAACACGCGTCTCACACACCCTGTTTTGAGAAACTGTGATTGTCAAAGACGTGTCAGGTATGTTTTCATTGGTTGCGATGCCGATATCGTGACCTCAGTTCTTGTTTCTTCCAACTCCACTTTTTGCACAACTGAGAAAATTCGACGTTAAACGTTTGCGGCTTTACTATCATGAACTCGTCTTAGAACTATTTTACTCTGATTCTTCAAAGAGGTGTAGACATTTCACCTTTAGTTCGCTTTTGTCAGTCACTCGTAATTACGTCCCTGAGAATGACAAAAGTTCTCTATCCACACATTTTGGCTGAACCAAGTTACACACTACACACTACTTCTACAAGCTTTCCCCAGTGTGTGTCAAAGTATGAAGCAGATGATTCGGTGTATAATTTGCAAGTATTACAAAAAAGACCAAAAAAAAAAAATAATAAAGCGCTCATCCCTAAAACCCATGAGCAGAATCATAAAACTTCGTCATTCTAAAAGAACGATCAAATTATAAAGTTAGTTCAAGTTGATTGTAGGCCTTGGCGGGCTAGTACAAAAAAAACAGAAGAAGCACGCAAACAAGCTATGAAGAAAAATTAGAAACAAAACGCATAGTCATTCACTCTCTCCGCTCCTTGCTGCCAGACACAATTTATACATTTACTTATAATAACCTATTATTATAAAAGTGAACTTTGGAGACTATGTTAGCCTACTCCTCCGTTAATACTTAGCCCACACGCTTCAAATTTTACACACGTCCATAATATCTACATACCCAGGTTTTCGTCACATTAAGCATACGGAAACTCCCGTCCCCGAATTTATCAAAATAGATTTTTTCGGTCATTCTATTATAATTCACCATTTTGAGTGAACCGGAAGAATGATACCATTTTGACGCGCCGACTGAACGCGGAAGTTTGATTCCATACCAAGAAACGAAATCGTTCGTAAAACGGGTAATTAAATAAAATAATTCTGTGTGAAATTGTGGTGTAACAGTAAGTTCTATTAGTCATAGCATGGAATCCAAATGCCGTTTTAATGTTACCTAGATCTAGATATACGGTTGCGCTTAGTACATGAAAAATTTGCAAGATATATTTTGCGCGGGTCGGCTAGTGTACAATAAAATATAACTTGACATAATTGCCAGCAACAGTCATCATTCTTCAATCCCCCCACCCCCACCCCCCTACCGACCACCAAATCCACCTGTATCTGTCGTGAATTTACTATACATGAAAATATCACTAAGATTTACATTTTCACACAAAGAAGAATTCAGTTTCCAGACCTCACCAGGAGAAGTCACAAAGTGATTTTATTGTACTAGTTTAGTACTTTATGGCGAAACAGTCCAAACAAATGTAGTTCTCTATCGTGCGTCGACCACAGAAAATTTATGAACTTAAACATGTTTGGTCTAACAAGTAGCCAAGACGGTAAAAGAAAAAAATGTTTCCTTACATCTTTGAACTTTTTTACAAGTTAATAGCACGTGAAATTCATCCTCCAGTTCATTACAATTGTCACATACACACAAAATGTTTAATTTTTTTTTTTAATTCAGACTCAAATTTTCTGTAAAACAATAAAACAGGAGTTAGGCCACTCTTATACTGAAGGGCATGAGTTTGAGTTTGAATTTGGGTTTTGCGGCACGTCGGCAAGATAAACGACCACTTTGCGCCCTTCACGGTCTATTTGGGTACATTTTCTTTACTTATGTTGCGTATTCAGAGCTTTTAAGTTTAACATGGAATTATATACATTCATAAAATTTTAACACATTGGTAAAATTCTTTTTAAAAAAGTTGTTTTGTCTAGATCTGCAAAAAGGTTTTTTAACGAGTGTAAAAGTTATTAAATCAAGTTGTAGATCTTAGCTTCTCTGAGACAGGACAGGATACGCCGTGGGTCCAGGACAGAAGATAATTCTTTCATAGATCCGCAGGCATAGTGCCTTCTCCAGATATGCATGAAATCTACATATTCAGTGAAAATGTTTTACTGACAGTTGGCAATTGCATACCACACATTTGGGGCTCAATTAAACATTCATTTTTCCAACATGTTTTTTTTTTTCATATCCAGAAGCCAAATGCTGTCATATGGAGATCTAGGACCATCCACAATGGACCAATGAACCCAATTCCCCATCTCTCTGGGCACCATGAACTGCTACGTTCAGCAAAGAGTTTAGAGACAGCACGTCGACACGATAACGATCACATTGTGCTTGGACAAAGCAAGGCGATGGACAGAATATTACAGCAATGATAGGACAGAAGGAGATCTTTACCAGAAGCGTCCACCAATCAGCTGCCTTGAGAATACAATTACAAGACTTTCAACAGGATTTCCCAACGATGGAAAGGCGGGGCGGGGGGGGGGGGGAGGTGTCCAGGAGGAGGGGGTTAAATTTCGTCCATCCAGAGGGTATAGCCCAAAGACCTGGAAATTGCTGCCAGATAAGAGATATAAAGAATATTGAAACTTTCAAGAAGCACCTTAAAACACACCTTTTCATTTGATGGAATACAGCACAACCATATTTATTCTGTTTGTGGCTGTTGTCACGTTTTAGTATGATCTTTGTAGTGATAGAATGATTGTAAGGGGCTTAAAGCTGATGTTACGGGATAACATGTATGTCGCGATGTGGGTTAGATGGGGATATTTCGACTGACACTTTCGAGGTCCGCTCCCACAATCGACGAACACACAAAAAAAAAATACTTGCACTCTAAAAACTAAATAAATCAATTGCTTTGATTTTTAGCAGAACTGTAGGGCAGTTTAATTACAGGAATTAATGTAACAAATATAATTATAAATATAAATATCAATTCAAATGCAACTGAATCTAACTAATGAAACTACAGCTTTCTATAAAGACTAACGTATTCAATCTAACTACTTGCAGGTCATATGAGTTATATGCCAAATAGAATCCGCGCACGTGGCGACGGATATAACAGTTTAAATTCTATTAATTCAATGAGACATGTTATGATATGGACATTTCCTCTAGACACGCCATGGAGAATGCTTGTACAACCATGCGTTGTCTGGCGGTAGCTCTGAAACTGTCTTCAAAAGTAAGTAGAACGGTTCACTTTCATCATTACAAATTAGTATGGACTCTCACCATGAGGCCCTCACTGGGAGTGAGAGCGCTGGATGTAAACGCTGTGGGTTTATATCAAACCAAGTAGCTTAGGCTCTGGAGCTTTAAATCAGGCTCCTCACAATGGACTGCTCAACTGCGTCTCTTATGTCTCTCATCTGGCCGTAAATGGATTGTCTACATATGGCATCTATCTAAGCTCTGCACGGGTTTAAATACTAAAGCTATGTCTCGACCTTCCGTCCAGATTCATACATTTGATTGGTGCAACCACCTCTAGCTCAGCTGCCGAACTGAGTTATTTTAAGTAACAGCCCTACGCAACGACCTTGGGTCGACATCAAAGGTCGAATCACTCAAGACAATAAAATGTAATTTTATAGCAATAAATTCTTAACATGTTCAAAACCCCGAGCTTTTACTCTGGATCACGGATTTTCTGTACGTCAACAGACATCTCAATAACATTTAATTCCTACTCACCCCTTCCCTCTCTGCTAAACCTAGTTCAAAACACGAGATATAAAAAGTGCTCAGTCATGCACATCTACGCTGTCCGTCTATCCTTCCCCACACCTTCTGTCTATCTTTTATAAAAAAAACTGTTCAAAACAAATTGTTTACGAGACCAAGTTATGCTGGCTCGCACAATAATTACGTTTGTAAAAATTACTCACTGCTCTCTCACAAAAATTTAGTCAGTGGAAACATTTATGAATTAAATCTATTCTTGACAATGTACTTATTAGTTTCAAGTACAACTATTTTTGGAAAAAAAACAAAAAAACACTTGGACTAAACAATCTACATTTTATACTTAGTACAAAACAGTGTAGGAGTAAATTTACTTAAGGAAAGTTGTCATTGGTAAACGGGACGAAACAATAGTTGGGAACTCCTGGCTTAGAGTAATATTATCTCGTTTCTCATTGCTGCATTTTCCACTTGAATTAAACGTTCTGCTGTATCAATCCACATCCTAATCCAGAAAAATCGCGACCTTAGTTCGTGTTTGTTCCAACTCCACTTTTTACACAACTGAGAAACTCCATGTTAATCGTTTGCGGCTTTAGTATTATGATAAGGAATTAGAATAAATCGGGACTGTGAAACAGCTTGATGATATATCCTACCATTCCTGAAAACGTCATGAAGATATCTTACCAATGGGAATAGAACTGCAGTGCTGACAAGTGTTTCTTGCATTTTATATGTCAACTACAAAACTTTACGAGTTTCTCAAAATGCGTGGAGATTCAATCAAGTAGTGCTGGAAGGAGACAAACATATTTAATGATTTTTCTGGATGCTGGATGTAAACACGAGTTTGTTGTTTTTTCTTTTATTACCACGTGCATGTTTCAGTCCTTGTGGTCAGTGGCGGATCTACTGTGAAGCTTAAGTTTCAGGGCCCCTAAACCTGGAAAGGCCCAAAAATGTAGGTCCACCGCCGCTTGTGATTCCTGAATGTTTTTACTTTGGTGTTTGTGTACAAAAACCTGATCTTTAGGAAGGAGGGAAGGAAGTACAAAAGTTGAAAATCCATATCGGGCACAGTCAGATATATCTCGGTGTCGGTACCATCGATGTCGTTTCGTTGTATTCGGAGATTTGTAACGGCGTGATTCGTGTCGTCTCGGTGTCGTCTCGGTGCCGCCTGTATGGGTTTTCAGCCCGACTACATGCAGTTACATAGATTAACAGGGTCACAACACATAGACTTGACACTCATCCAATTTTCTTCCCAGACCAGACATAAAAAATTATAACCATGCTTTGTGTCATTAATTCATTGTGCTAAAGTTATGTCAGTTTTAAGCCATGTACTCCCCTTAGATTGTCAAAGTTCTTTTGAAAAAAAAATTCATGTGCTCGGCTCTTAGAGGTACTTTTTTTAATTATTATTATAAAGGGAGTAAGGCCTCTAATGTAATCATGAACGGCTTGTGTTTTTAATAGCCGAGTCTTAAAATCTACAAAATTCATATGCGTAGAGAGAGACGTAAAGGTGTACGTGGGCACAGAAAAGGTCTTGAAGTTTGCTATATTTTTATACTTTAGTTGATTTTGAGCCACACCTGAGTTGAACAGATGAAAGCGTTCCGACGTTCTGAGCCGGAAAACAAAACCCACTTTCTTCGAGTACAACTAAAAAGTATGACAGGAAAATATTTTATGCCTCAAATTTACACGTTAGTTATAGAAACTCAACTTTAAAAATCACATTTGTGCATTCCCGGAGTCGGCGGGCCAACTAGTTTTAATAATACCGACACTTGGTTAAACACCGAATTCGTTTGATACTTAAGGCATGTAGAACTAGAAGTAGTGTGTAATATGTAACTCAAAAAGTGGAATATAGAAGTCCGAACCTTGTCATTCTCGGGGGAGGATGTGTTGACAATATCTAAAAATTAGACGACTTTGAAGTAAACGGCCATCTCTAAAGTACGCACACGTAGGCTCGGAGAGGGGTTTTGCTCCCTGGGTATGATAAAATTACAAAGGGAGATGGGGAGGGGTGGGGGGTGTCACTGCATGGGCAAAATAGCAATACGGTTTTAGATTATTTCTTCAACAAGATGAAGCGAAACGTATTTAAATATTAAATTCGAAGTTTTGGCTATGAAACTGATGAATCGGTCCATTGCCAAGAGACACTTCGGTTTAAAATAGACCTTTTAAGTTTTAGCACGGCTATTCACCCTCCTAATTAGGTAGTCCAAACTTTTTGTTTGTTTGCTGCTGTTGTTGTTTTTTTTTTTTTAATATCTCGCCAGTTACTGTCTAATCTGATGGAGTTTGTTTTTCCAACAGTTTTGATACCTAATTTATTATTCTGGCTTAAAGGCTATGAACAGTTTGGCATTTTCAAAATGACAAAACACCCCGAATTTGCTACCTTTTGCAAATAGCACGATTGTCCAACTAGGTAGTCCAACTGACCCGCTAAAGGGGCGAAATCCCATTTTGGCATAATTTTACTGACTGCAAGTCCAGCATGGCACACACACACTGAGCACAGGTTCACTCTCACACACGGACCAGACTCGCCGGTGAGGATTTTTAAAAATCCCATGGAACCCTTACTATAAATAAATAAACTTGGCCACAAAACGTTTCACAAGCCTGACACATGTCCGAGCAGCTGGCCAAAAAATTCCGTCAAGTCCGATACACAAGTCTATCAAGTTGGCCTAAAAATTTTGACAAATCTGATACACCAAGTCTAACAGGTTGACCAAAAAATTCAAACAAGTCAGATGCATAATTTCAACAAGTTGGCCAAAACATTTCGATAAGTCTGGTGCATAAGTCCGACAAACTGGCCAAAAAACTTTGACAAATCTGAAGCACAAATCGAACCAATTGGACGAAAAAGGTCTGACAATTTTGACGCATAGGTCCAGGAAGTTGGCAGAAAAATTCAGACAAGTTCGACGCACAGGTCTAAGAAGTTAGCAGAAGAAAGTCTGACAAACCGACGCATATGTCCAACCAGTTGACGAAAAAAATTCTGACACATGTCCAATAAGTTTAAACGCAAAAATCCGACAAGTCTGGCCCGCAAGTTCGACAAGTTGGCCGAAAAAGTCTGACCATCCGACGCGAAAGTCCAAGAAATTGGCCAAAAAATTCCAACAATCTGACGCACAAGTCCAAAAAACTGGTTGAAAAATTCCGTCAAGTCCGACAAGTTGGCCAAAAAAAATTGACAAGTGTGACATCCAAATGCAAGAAGTTGGCCCAAAAATTCTGACAAGTCTGACGCACAAGTCCGACAAGTTGACCCAAAAATTTGCGACAATTCTGATTCCCAAATCCAACAAGTTGCCCAAAACATTCTCATAAGTCTGATGCACAAGTCTGACAAGTCCGACGAACTGCCCAAAAAGTTCTCGTGAAGTCTGACGCACAAGTCTGACAAGTTGGCCAAAACATTTTGACAAATCTAATGCACAAATCCAACTAGTTGGCAGCAAAAAGCCTGACCAGTCTGTCATCCAAGAATAACATATTGGCCGAAAGGTTCCTACAAGTCTGATGCACAAATCCAAGAAGTTGGAGAAAAAAAAAAAAAGTCTGGCAAGTCCGACGCAGAAGTTCGATAATTTGGATAAAAATATTTGTGTTGGACCGAAAAATTCTGACAAGTCTAATACACAAGTCCGATAAGTTGGCCAAAAAATTTTGACACGTCTGACAGTCAAATAGCAGAAGTTGGCCGAAAAGGTCTGACAATTCTGACACACAAGGCCGACACGTTGACCAAAAATTTGCAACAAGGCTGACACACAATTCCAGCAATTTGGCCAAAAAATGTCAAGTCAGTTGGGCAAAAAAGTCTGACAAGTTGGCCAAAAAAGTTTGACAAGTCTGACGCAAAAGTCTGACAAGTTGGCTGAAACATTTTGATAAGTCTGACATACAAGACATGTTGGCCGAAAAATTCCGAGAAGTCCAATATGACGGCCGGAAATGAAAATGTAAATAAGGTTTTGATATTTTATAATTTCACTTAATGATGTTAATCTCTGTTGTGCATCCGCTGGCGGAGGCCACTGGGCTCAACGCATAAAGCCCATGCCTTAGTCACACTGGTGTGAGTTGGGGGGACGGTTTGGTCTAGAGGCAAGGTGCTCATCTCTCATGTCGACGGTACTGAGTTCGATCCCCGAACCACAAAACAAAACAAAAAAACGAGAAAAGTGAGGTGTAAAGGAATCTCCTAAAAACAAAGACCTGGAACACAGCTGTATCAGAGTTCCAAGTCACATCCACCCCTCCCCTCCCCCACCCCACCCCACCCCTCAATCATGTCACTTACCATGTCTCTTCATGTATGCCTGTTATTGAGTTTACTGAATTATGATCTCCGTTTGTTTATTGATGTGTGTACCATGTCAGGGTTAGGATTTGAATTATCGTGCTAGGTCACGCTTTGTTTATTTCATGTCATCATTGATTTTGGCCAGTGCAAACGTCCTTGAACTGTTCCCGTGGACGGTTTGTTTTTGAAACGTTTTTTCTTGGGGATGGAAAGAAAGTGGGGCAAGATAGAACGAATGGATAAATTAACAGTGACGATGCAGTTTTCAACCCCGTGGTTTGGGTGTACTTTAACAGGGAAAGACGGGGCGAATAAGGAGTGAATAAATTCGTACATAAAACGTTTAGGGTGTAGAGACTTTGCGAACGCTTTTGACATAGTTGAGTAACTTTGTCTGTTACTATTAATAGAATCTATTGGCGCTGCGAGCTGAGCTCGAAGTGGATGCACCAATCAAATTTGAGCAGTTCGCTGGGATTTGCAGAAGATAAGCGGAGACATCTTTATGCTGGTTCACTTCCATGTAGATCCTTCCATCTACGAGGGCGGTCGGCTAAGGTTCAGCCAGAGAGAACCATAAGACTGTTAAATGCATGTCTATGTCCTGGATAGACAATGAAATAATCCACAGCTATTTTCTCCAGTTCCCTGAAATCATTTCAGGGAACCAATCGTAAGTGTCTTCACAATGATTCGAGATGATGTGAATCTGACCCTAATTTTCCAGTAGAAGTGCTACCAAAGGAATGCAAGACCATAATATTTTACTTGCAATTAAGATCTAGAATGAGTGACTGGTATACACATTTGTAAATTGTAATTGATGTGTCTGGATGAGGCTGGGGATTGCCAGCCCATCCTAGAGCAGATCTAGATCTATCTTAACTACGTCAGTGTGTCTTGACGGTTTGATCCTTTATAAGTAATTAACTGAGTTAACATTGTCGTCTGAGACATAAGAATATTATTTGTGAGATAGTAGGCAGACTATATTTCTGAAGATAAATAATTACTAAGTAAATTGTGAATGAGTCAGAATGATATGGATTTTCTAATCTTTAAGAACCTAGAGGAGACTTCTAGTTAGATCTATGTATTATACTATTTTCATTTGATGCTGCTGATGTTGTCTTTTTAATATGTAAACGATAGACGAAATTGTTAGGAATTTTAAGTAATAAATTTGTGGCCCTACAAGGTCCTTGATATAACGTACTCGAAATTGTTATTAGTGTATGTGGCATGGTATGGCAGAGTAATTTCTAAAACCTCTCGATATTTTATTAAATGCAGTCGAACACCTAAATTCCATAATTTAGTATACCCCAAATCTGTAACACTCGAGGGCACACTCGTAACACTGGAGAGGGACCCTTAAAAGAACTTTAGATAACGCCATGCCATAGATAAATTATTTAACACCTATTGTATTTTTTTATTCCATCATTTAATATTGTACTCTTGTAATATTATGTTTTCAGGTCCTTTTTATTATCGACTTTAGGCAATTTGTATTAATTTAATATTTTGTATTTCAATTTCATATGGTGAATTCAACATCCCATTGACCCGTGGACACCGGCGAGGGAACCCTTTCACCGTACAGATCTACCTCAGACGGAAATACAGTTTTTTGGGCTTGGAGCTATGGATTGAGGATATTAACATCTGAATTCCTCAAAAACAAAGATAAGTGAATCATCTATCTAACAGTCTTGGGGAGGGCGACGTACTTTCCGCTCTGTGTGTGTTTTCCAGGCCATTTTACTTTTTACTATATGTTTAGTTTAAGTGCGGGAGGTTGGTTGGGGTCATAGTTTAGCATATCTTCTTTGCCATTACGAAGGATATTGGAGTGCCTTGGTGGCTATTTATAATAACTCGGGGGGATTTGCTTCACTGTGAATAGTTCTATTAGGGATCCATTATTCGTATAGATTGTGGCGTTTCTTACTTCCTCACTTTTCTTTAGGAAGATGTCTCTCCTGTCTTTTTCTTAAACTATCTGTAATATAAGTTAGGACTTGTAGGGTCTGTTATCGTTCGTTTTACTTGTCAGTATAGCGTCCTGTTTTTTGTATTTATGTTTTGCTTCCTTATAAACTTTGAACTACTATATTAACATTGATATGTTTACAATATATGCCTGAGGTGTTTCACGTGCTAAAACCACGTAGAATTGTAATCTGGTATTGACATATGTGAGAGAGAGATATAATAAATTTTTGTTCACGTGACAATTTCACGGTGAGAATAGAGAGAATAATTTTGCAATGGTAACAGAAGACACTGCGTGTCCGCGTTTTGAGAAGAGAGAGATATTTCAAATTTGTCGTGTTGAGAGAGATATATTTTTGATTCATCGCATTGAGAGAGCGATTCAATTTTGACAGTGATAACAGAGGACACTGGTTCGTCGCGTTGAGAGAGACATAAATTTTGAGAGTGATCACTCAAGACATTAATTTATCGCAGTAAAGGCGATATATAGTATTTTATTGCAGTGGGAGCAACGGATAGACGGCACTGCCTTACTAGAATTTATATTGAGAGAGAGAGAGAGAGATAAAGTGTTTGCAGTTTAAGTGATACTGCCTGTAATTTTCAGAGAGAGAGATAGAATGTTTGCAGTTAATTGATACTGCCTGTAATTTATAGAGAGAGATAGAACGTTCTTTTCGCGAAGCAGTGCTAACATAAGACACTGAATTAATATTAACAGTCAATAACTGTTCATATAATATAGTTGATACCGCGATATTCCTTAATAGTAGGTAAATACTTACTATTTACAGACTTTAACATATCATGGCTGATTTTCTTAAATACTTTGAATCTGCCAAAGTTCTGGGCATACCAGAGGAAGAACGCGCCGCGTGGTGCGAACGACAAGTACAACAAGACCGAGAGCGCGAGGATCGAAAAGAAGCAAGAGAAAAAGAAAGACAAAAAGAAGAAAGAGAGAGAGAAAGAGAAAAAGAAAGAGAGAGAGAAAAGGAAAGAGAAAGAGAACGAGAAAAAGAAGCAAGAGAGAGAGAAAAAGAGGCCGTAGAGAAAGAAAAAAGAGAGCATGAACTTGCAATGAAAAAGTTAGAGCAACAATCGCTTGTAACCCCCACCACTGCCAGCAATACTTATGCTAAGAAACCAAAACTACCCACATTTAATGAAAAACTCGACCGGATCGACGCATATTTACATCGGTTCGAGTTACACGCTAAATGCGTCGGATGGCAGCGTGCGATGTACAGTTCATGCCTGTCTAATTTATTAACGGGTAAGGCTTTAGAAGTATTTCACAGCCTTAAAGTAGAAGATGCCAACGATTATGACAAGCTTAAAACAGCACTGCTTAAACGATTCCAGCATACCGAGGATGGCTTTCATCAAAGATTTCGCTCATGTAAACCTGAGCCATCTGAAAATTTCTCAACTTATGTCAATCGGCTGAAACATTATTTAGATCGCTGGATTGAGCTCGCGAACGTAACTACCGGAAATTATTCCCAACTTTACGATTTGGTCTTGAAGGACCAAATCTATACGGCATGTCATTCCGATTTGGTTGCCCACCTTAAAGAGAGGGCACCGACATCCTCTGAAGAAATCACATCGTGCGCGGAACGGTATGCGTCCGCCCACCCAAATCGTCCTTTAGCAAAGCCTTCAACTACAACACCGTGTTATGCCAACGTAGGCAAAGGAGCGCCAACCGGACACGATCGTTCAAGGCCGACTCGTCGTCAGGCCCCAAATCCGCGCTCTCAATCAGAGCCGCCTTTTATTAGACAGAGAGATTTCCCGAATCGAGGTAATGTATCCCCGCGTCGAGGATACCAGAGTTATTCTTTTTACGAGCCTCGCCCATATTATCGTGGCAACTATCCAGGCCAACAATATAACCGGCCTCGGGGACCGCCGCGACGAGTGCATTTTGATGATAATCATAGTTATAATAGACCGCAGAGTCTTCCTTATCGTGGAAACGATCTTAATCGTACTATATGTTTTAGGTGTAATAGGGTAGGCCACATACAAAGATTTTGTAACGTGAAAATGGAAGCAGCAAATGCCTGCTCTGTACAGACTACACCTTATGAGACTGACGGTCATTCTAAATCTTCATCGCAATCAAAGAGTATTCCAGTCATGTCTGCCCTACATGAACTGGGTGAATTAACATTTTACCAGGGCCGCGTGAACGCGATTCGCGCTTCTGTTCTACGTGACTCCGGATGCACGACTATCGGCGTTCGACAGTCACTAGTCCGTCCAACACAATTTTTGGATAAAGAGGTAACTTGTATTACTTTTGGCGGATCTGTGGAGCGATTCCGTCTTGCAGAAGTTTATATTGATACACCTTTTCTCACAGGTATTGTTACTGCATGTGTACTGCCTAATCCAGTGGCTGATATAATCATAGGGAATGTACCTCAAGTAAATAAGTTTCCTATCGGTAACTTGGAAATTTGGACTGAGGATGAGAGTATTGCTTGTGCGACAACACGCCTACAATCGAGTCGACGAGCAGACAGTCCATTGAGTAATCCTACTATTGAAGTGAACATAACGTCTAGTGCATTTCATGATGAGCAACATTCAGATCCCACATTGAAACATTTGTTTGCTAAGGTTGATCCTACCGCACCGGATACCTCTAAGTTTCTTATGAAAGATGACTTATTATATCGTAATTTTCGGAGTAAGCGAGAGACCGTTATGCAACTTGTGGTACCAAGATCTTTTCGTCGCGACATTATTCGTCTCGCGCATGACACTTCCTTGGCAGGTCACCAGGGAAAGGCCAGAACTAAGTCTCGAATACTGTCGCAATTTTTTTGGCCCAGTATTTACGCAGATGTAAACCGGTTCGTATCAACATGTGACGTATGTCAGAGACGTACTCCTAAAGGAAGAGCATCGCGAGCTCCTCTGCAGGAGATGCCAATGGTCTCCAGACCATTTGAGCGCGTTGCCGTAGATATAGTTGGTCCCCTACACAAGTCAGACAGAGGACATCGTTTTATACTTTCTGTCATTGACTACGCAACCCGTTGGCCAGAGGCCATTCCGCTAAAAGACATTTCAGCTGATCATGTCGCTGAAGCTCTTATTACTATTTTTTCGCGTCTTGGGTTTCCGGTTGAAATTTTATCGGACAGAGGTCCACAGTTTACCTCTGAGCTTTTTAAGAAAGTCTTGGAATTGGTCGGGATTAAACAAAGATTGACATCTCCATACCACCCACAGTCTAATGGCTGCTGTGAACGGTGGAATGCTACCATGAAAAGTATGCTTGCACGAGTTTCCGCCGACAAGCCGAGTGATTGGGATCGACAACTCCCCGCTATTCTTTTTGCATACCGAGAACTACCGAACGCATCGACAGGTTTTTCCCCCTTCGAATTATTGTATGGTCGTAAGCCGCGTGGTCCAATGGCCATACTCCATGATTTATTCGCCGGATCAGACATCGACGACAATAATACGCGGTCTGCATATCAATACGTTGTAGACTTGCGCCATCGAATTCTTAACGCATGTCAGCTCGCACAAAAATCTTCAGCTGCGCATGCTAGTCTTTATAAACAATATCGTGATCAAGGTAGCCGATTGCGAACCTTGGCCGACGGAGACCAAGCTCTAGTTCTCCTTCCGGAGACCAAAAATAAACTCCTTCTTACATGGAAGGGACCTTTTAAAGTTCTAAAGAGACTTTCTCGAGTAAATTATCTTATCAAGATTCGAGGACAGGACAAAGTCTTCCATATAAATATGTTAAAGCAGTACCTGTCCGACGATGATAATCGACAGAATAATCGCCGAAATGTAATTGTTCAGGCCAATGCGGCCTTAGTTTCAGTTGACGATGATGATCCTATTAAGATTGAGAATTCAATCCCCGAACTTCGATCTTCTGAAAACACTTCGGATGTAAATATAAATCCAGATTTATCTGAATCGCAAAGACAAGATTTAAGAGATTTGCTTGACGAGTTTACTACAGTCTTTACTGATCTACCAGGTAATACTTCTTTGGTACAGCATGTTATAAGATTAAAGACGGATATACCCGTCTTTTTTAAACCATATCCGCGTCCGCTGCACGCACAGGAGACTATAATATCCGAGGTACGTAACATGTTTCACCTGGGAGTGATAGAGCGATCGACGAGCCCATATAACTCACCCATCGTCTTAGTGAAAAAAAAAGATGATACAGTGCGTTTTTGTATTGACTATCGTAAACTTAATGAGGTTACGATATATGACGCGGAACCGATTCCCAACCAGGAGAATCTTTTTGCTCAGTTAGCGAGGGCAACGATTTTTTCTAAAATTGATCTTTCCAAAGGCTATTGGCAAATTCCGCTTGACGAGAATAGCAAGCAATATACCGCTTTTCAGACTCCGTTGGGTCTTATGCAGTGGCGCTATATGCCTTTCGGGTTAGTTACAGCCCCTGCTACTTTCGCCCGTATGATGACAATATTGCTCCAGGGTATGAATTCCGTATTGTCGTATTTTGACGACATTTGTATTTATGAAACCGATTGGTCGGGACACCTCGCAGCCCTACGACAAGTTTTTATTGCTCTTCGTCGAGCTGGCCTTACGGCGAAACCCAGTAAGGTGTTTTTAGGATATAATGAAATTAATTTTCTGGGCCATACAATTGCCCACGGCGTTCAGACTCCAGATGACAAGAAGATAACTACCATCTTAAAGCTCCAACCTCCTCGAACTAAGAAAGAAGTTCGTAGTTTATTGGGCTTTCTTAACTATTATAGGAAATTCATTCCAAATTTTTCTTCGCTTATGAGCTCCGTTATCGGACCTCACAAGAAAGAATTTCCCTAATAAAGTGAAATGGACAACCGAATGTGCTGATACACTTCGTACCGTTCAACAACTGTTTTCCACCTCCCCCATTCTCATACTGCCAGACATAAACCAAATATTTATTGTCCGCACTGATGCGTCGGACAAGGGATTGGGAGCTGTGTTATTACAGGAACGAGACGATACCTTGCGGCCATGTCTATACGCCAGCCGCAAGTTGTTAGATAGGGAATGCCGCTATGCAATTATCGAGCGAGAGTGCCTCGCTATCATTTTTGCTGTAAACGCATTTTCGCGATATCTACTTATGTCCGAGTTTATAATTGAAACGGACCATCGTCCGTTGTTATTCTTAAAGACTAACAGGGCTAAAAATGCTCGATTAACGAGGTGGAGTCTTGCACTCCAGGAATACCGGTTTGTTATCCGTGCTATCCCGGGCGGTGACAATTCCCATGCTGATATTTTGTCACGTCTCATTTAATTTCCCATTAGAGAGTGTTGTCTTGTATTGGGGTTGGATAGTGCTTGTCCCCCTCAATTCTAGACGGTGGATGGATTCACATTTATCTTGTTCATTACTTTATGAACCATTTTTACAATCCTTTTTTGTGAATATCCTTTTTCCACCAGCGTCATTCCTGACTGTGACCTGAACTTCTGGCAAACCTGGCGCCCTTGTCAGCGGGTCAATGAGATGGAGACATGGCAAACCAAGCTACCAGAGCTACTGCTGCCATTGGATACCACAGTATTTTAATTAACAATATATTGTGTGTGAATGTGTATATAAGCAGCAATTGTGTGTGTTGACTAAATAATTATGAGCCTATTCCTTCAGTAAGGCTTCATTATTTCATAATAGTTATACTTTAATCCAGCAGTATACAGTGATATACTCATTATTATTATAGATGTTTCTGAGAATTTTGATTGTATCCAGTAAGAATGTTTAAATAGAATAAATTCTATAGAACGTGGCATCAATAATTGTATGTTTTTTGTCCATCCAATATGCACGTTCTTAGTTACATTTTTCTTCTCAAGCTTAAGGCTCCTCATCTTTCTACAGTACTACTTAAGCCCCTACCACAATAACTTTGGGATTTCTTGGATCCTATCGTGTAAATTTTATTTAAAATTTTCACTGGGGTGGGGGATATGTCAGGGTTAGGATTTGAATTATCGTGCTAGGTCACGCTTTGTTTATTTCATGTCATCATTGATTTTGGCCAGTGCAAACGTCCTTGAACTGTTCCCGTGGACGGTTTGTTTTTGAAACGTTTTTTCTTGGGGATGGAAAGAAAGTGGGGCAAGATAGAACGAATGGATAAATTAACAGTGACGATGCAGTTTTCAACCCCGTGGTTTGGGTGTACTTTAACAGGGAAAGACGGGGCGAATAAGGAGTGAATAAATTCGTACATAAAACGTTTAGGGTGTAGAGACTTTGCGAACGCTTTTGACATAGTTGAGTAACTTTGTCTGTTACTATTAATAGAATCTATTGGCGCTGCGAGCTGAGCTCGAAGTGGATGCACCAATCAAATTTGAGCAGTTCGCTGGGATTTGCAGAAGATAAGCGGAGACATCTTTATGCTGGTTCACTTCCATGTAGATCCTTCCATCTACGAGGGCGGTCGGCTAAGGTTCAGCCAGAGAGAACCATAAGACTGTTAAATGCATGTCTATGTCCTGGATAGACAATGAAATAATCCACAGCTATTTTCTCCAGTTCCCTGAAATCATTTCAGGGAACCAATCGTAAGTGTCTTCACAATGATTCGAGATGATGTGAATCTGACCCTAATTTTCCAGTAGAAGTGCTACCAAAGGAATGCAAGACCATAATATTTTACTTGCAATTAAGATCTAGAATGAGTGACTGGTATACACATTTGTAAATTGTAATTGATGTGTCTGGATGAGGCTGGGGATTGCCAGCCCATCCTAGAGCAGATCTAGATCTATCTTAACTACGTCAGTGTGTCTTGACGGTTTGATCCTTTATAAGTAATTAACTGAGTTAACATTGTCGTCTGAGACATAAGAATATTATTTGTGAGATAGTAGGCAGACTATATTTCTGAAGATAAATAATTACTAAGTAAATTGTGAATGAGTCAGAATGATATGGATTTTCTAATCTTTAAGAACCTAGAGGAGACTTCTAGTTAGATCTATGTATTATACTATTTTCATTTGATGCTGCTGATGTTGTCTTTTTAATATGTAAACGATAGACGAAATTGTTAGGAATTTTAAGTAATAAATTTGTGGCCCTACAAGGTCCTTGATATAACGTACTCGAAATTGTTATTAGTGTATGTGGCATGGTATGGCAGAGTAATTTCTAAAACCTCTCGATATTTTATTAAATGCAGTCGAACACCTAAATTCCATAATTTAGTATACCCCAAATCTGTAACACTCGAGGGCACACTCGTAACATACCATATACCATGTGCTCATAAACGCCTGTGAAAGAGGATTTCCCTCATGGGATACCAAGTGATTCTTACCCTTATCTTATAATTTCCAGCTGCCAAGGAATGAGCTCATGCAGATTGCGAGTAGATGAAGTAATGACTAGAATGATTGAGGCGTGATACAAACAGGGCGAAGGGAGAATGTGCGAAAAGGCCGGACGAACCCCGACAAATATGAAATAACAAGCTGGCGACTGGGACAATTAGTTCAATTAACCCTCAAATTGACCTTGGAACGGGGAGAGGAGCACTTATGGGGTTGCCCGGTGTGCTAGGATTTTGATTCCTATCATCGATCCACCAAACCAACTCTAGCTGTCATATAGATGTAATACAGAACGTTTTTACCATATATATACTTGAACGTGATTTTCGTCCCAACCTGGATTCAGTCTGAGGCAGCAGTTTTTATTAAGTACCGTTCATTTGTGGTCTCCTTATAATTGTGTATGATATTTCATTTGATATTACATGTATAGCAGACTCTAAACAATTGACATTCTTTCCCAGTTTGAAGCTCCTCGTGTGAATAAATCGTCTCCCTGCCTAAAATTACGTCATCTTTATGCCAAAATGACATAAAGTGATTATATTATGTCATGTACTTAGAACAGCCACCTACCATCAGAACTGCTATTTCCCTATACCTAGAGTATTGCCACCTGTTGAGGTCCTTTGGTTACTCTGGGGCCTCAGCCTAGTGTTGTCTGGCCCCTTTTCTTGATTTCTGTTTCTTGTGTTGTTTTGTTCCATCTTGCTCGTTGTCTTCTTCATGTCTCCTCTTTATCTGTATCTGTCTTTATCTGTTGCGTTGTGGCGGGCGCCAAAAGAGGTGCAGGAATTGGACGGAGTGGGAAATAGCGTGTTGAGAGAAGGGAGAAAAGCACGCCAACAGTAACATTGACGTTTTCAGGGATTTGGTCCCTTTACATGCCAAACACAGCATCACTGTCATTCTATAATTGCCTAAGACAGGTTTTGGTGTTTCTTGAAGGTCAAAGAAAACCGTTTACTTCGAATAATTATAGTGGTAGCAGTTTGCTTGGGGAGTGTAGTAGTTTACACAGTAAGCCATGGCAGAGCAGTGAACAGACCTCAATATTTTCCGTCTTCGAGTTTGTAATTTTACGCTCCCCTACAGTCTGAAATGGATGCGAGTTTTCATAAATCATACGTCAACGAAACAAAACAATGTAACTGTTAAACGGTGCAACGTGATAGTCTGATTACAGTAAGCATTTCATCTCAAAACAGCCCCCCTCTTCCCCAATGACTCCAGCAATTGCAGTTCATGGGACACCTGATCCGATACAAAGGTCTTGAACACCTTGCTCGGACTGGAAAAATAGAGGGCAAAAAAAGCAGAGGTAGACAAAGGATAACATTTAGAGAGTTTTAACAGACGGCCGACAGGGAAAAACCAGGACAATATGGGCTTTTTGAGAGCATACGAGCAGAGGAATGAGTGGAGAACTACGATCGTTATCTGTTCCAGATCCGGCACTTGAAGAACTGTGGAATGGCCGTGACAATAGGAGTCACGAGGTGACTGTATTCCTCTGTAGCCTGTGTTAAAAGTGAGACTGCTGTGGCAGTTTCTCTCCCCCAGTAATATCTTTCTACTGACCGTCTGGTTTTGTTTGAGGGTCAGAGGGCTAGCGGGGCGCCAGGGTTTCCGAATTTTGTTAAAGTTCTGGATGCCGCCAGGGCGGCTGGTGACACCCATATTAATAATCCCTCCCCCACAGTATAATTTTGCCACCCGTAAGCCTTCTTTGTTTTGTACAGCATGAAAGTATTATTTGTAAGCACAAGAGAGAGAGAGAGAGAGAGAAAAAGACACAGAGAGAGAGTGAGAGAGAAAGAAAATGAGACACCGAGAGAGACAGAGAGATACACCGAGAGAGAGAGAAAGGGAGAGTGAAAGAAAGTGAGACACAGATTGTGACAGAGAGAGACAGAGACAGAGAGAGAGAGAGAGAGAATGGGAGAGTGAAAGAAAGTGAGACACAGACTGTGACAGAGAGAGACAGAGAGAGAGAACACCATTGAGAGAGAAAGAAAATGAGACACTGAGAGAGACAGATACACTGAGAGAGAGAAAGGGAGAGTGAAAGAAAGTGAGACACAAAGAGAGACAGAGAGAGAGAGAGAGAAAGACATTGAGAAAGGGTGAAAGAGAGTGAGAGAGGGAAAAAGAAAATGATACACTGAGAGAGACAGAGAGATACACAGAGAGAGAGAGAAAGGGAGAGTGAAAGAAAGTGAGACAGACTGTGACAGAGAGAGACAGAGAGACAGAGAGAGAGAGAAAACCATTGAGAGAGAGAAAGAAAATGAGAGACTGAGAGAGACAGATACACTGAGAGAGAGAAAGGGAGAGTGAAAGAAAGTGAGACACAAAGAGAGACAGAGAGAGAGAGAGAGAAAGACATTGAGAAAGAGTGAAAGAGTGAGAGAGGGAAAAAGAAAATGATACACTGAGAGAGACAGAGAGATACACAGAGAGAGAGAGAAAGGGAGAGTGAAAGAAAGTGAGACAGACTGTGACAGAGAGAGACAAAGAGAGAGAGAGA
This sequence comes from Onchidella celtica, assembly GCA_963931925.1. Taxonomy (NCBI): domain Eukaryota; kingdom Metazoa; phylum Mollusca; class Gastropoda; order Systellommatophora; family Onchidiidae; genus Onchidella; species Onchidella celtica. The sequence continues at coordinate 43,040,497 of OZ007581.1, read as the reverse complement.
CAGAGAGAGAAAACCATTGAGAGAGAAAGAAAATGACACACAGAGAGAGAGAAAGGGAGAGTGAAAGAAAGTGAGAGACACTGAGAGAGAGAGAGTGAGTGAGTGAGAGCGAGTTGTAACGATATGTGTAAACCGCTTAGGGATCACATTGTGAAGACTGGCGATATAATATATAAATATACACCATTATGATTATTATTATTGTTGTTACACTGTAGCTTTTTATTACCACTCACCTCCCACAACATACCAATAGCCTTGCATTACCAACACAGTCACTCATATTAACACAGTATCAAAAAAAAAAAAAAAGATATGAACACTCATGATAAATATTTTAAATTTATTAGCTTCGCGCAAGATATCTTTGTTTCCATGATAGTTTTTTGTTCAAATAAAAGCCTGGTCAAATAAAAAACAATTTTTTGGCAACAAATGGCATGATCAGGTTGATTAATAATTCGTGACAGTTCAATTTCTATGATTTTCTTTATTAAATTTAATGTCCAATAATTTAAAATAAGTCACATAAGACAAAGCAATTTCTACGATTGTAAATAAACAGAAACCAGTCTTTCCTGTCTGTGAAGTATTTAATGCATGTATCTTCTTCTTTGAAACACAAAAGAAGAAATAAAAATTTTTTAAAAGACAGATTTTGATTAAGAAAAAAACTGAAACAAAACAAAACAGATTTTTTTTTACCAAGTTCATCAAAGAAAATTAAGACACATTATGAAACTTATTTCTGTACCAGGAAAAGACATGGGAATACTGACAATAAAAAATGATTAATTAAAATTAAATACTATAATACGAACTTACTAAAACAACAAAATATTCTTAAATATAAAGGATGAACAGCTTTGTATGCAATGTGATGAAATGATGTACAATGTTTCATGTTGAAGATATGTATCCACTTGAAAAGCTGAAATGGGCAAATTTTTGTTGATGGTAAATTCCATAAATTCATTTCTTAATATTCAAAGCACTTCTTTTAGGCATAAGCTCTGGGCAACTGCTGCACAATGGGATGAGATTTAACATCACAGGTGTAAAGAATATGAATGACATATGTCAATATCAATAAATGTCGTGACTCTGAGTAGGGTCAAAACAATGGATGAGATGTTAAATCCGGACACTTATGCACCAGATCTCAGTGAGATATATGCTCATTCTTTTTTCTGTATAATCTTCAAGTGGCCCTTGCAAAAGCCATTATCCAATTATGTAACACTGTCAATGGTCCAGTGTTTACCCTTTTACTACAGTATGCCACATTAACTGTTTCAACACAGATCGATGCTCACAGCGTTAATGCATTAGTCTTGTAGGTGTGAAAGAGCACTGGCAGTGTTAACTGAAGATGATCTCTAGAAAAAAACTCCCTAAAAATAGGAAAAATAATCCACGTTTAAGGAGTTAATCCTTTCACTGTGCTGTAGACTTATGTCCTAAAATTGATAGTACAAGTGTGTTATGCATGTCCTCCACCAATGAATGGTGCAAGTGTATTGTTGATGTACACCATACATCCTATTAACCCTTTCAATGCAGTCTCCGTAAAACGTGAAGAGCTTCGTGTCTGGATGACCGTAAACAGCAGTTTTCTGCAGGTTATTTTACATTCCAAACGGGTATTATAATTATTTCAACACATCTTCTACATGAAGAGCTGTCAATCACGAGATCTACACATTTATACTAAAACGATTAAAAATTAGTTATACAGCTTTGGCAATGAAAGGGTTCAATTCATGCACTTATAATAATTTTTCAGCATATGACACGGAAAAACATGTAGCAGTTGAAGTTTTAATCAAATAAAGGATAGGCTCCAATATTTTTTTGTTTGTAATAAACTTACTAATACCATGATTTTTACAGTCTCTTTCTCATTGTTTGGCTACTTTATGTTCTCCCACTTTGCCCAGAAGCATTTTCTGTACTGTCATGCCAAGCCTTTTAGATGACATGATTACTAAAGAAATTGGTGCTGAAGGGAATGCAAGCTGTGTACATTATAATAATGAATAGGCTCATGGTCAAAACTGTTTAGCTTGTTCATATAATTATGGCATCAGGCATTCGGCAAAGGCTTTAACCTGCAAGCCGAAAAATTTAGAGAATCGCATACTTGACAAGAAATTGCAATAAAATTCACAATAGTCCATGTTCATATATGATGTTGAAGTCACTTAGTTTAATGGTGAAAATGAGAATAAAAACAACTATCATAAAGTGAAATATAAATAAGACCTATATTTCTCACTAAGCATACATGTCCTAGTAATAAGTATGTGTACTATGAATAAAAAAATTTTTTTAATCTGTGATGGTTTTTTCTTTCCTCCTTAAAAATATAAGATAATAAAATAATATCATGTTAATTGAACAAACATTATAATCAGTAGGGCTCAAAATGGAGAATTCTGAAAATCCCAGATTTCAACTTGGAGTACATGGCTATCGCTACTGGTCCTTACCCACACATAAGCTTTACACATCACAGTCTTAGTTCTTGTTTATTCTATCTCCATTTTTTGAGAAGGTGAAGATCTATTAGTATGTAGAAGAGGTACATAATAAATGCAAACATTGACACTTATTTAAAAAACTTTGTGGCACTTATCAAGCTGTTTCAGTTCCAATTTATTTGTATCTGTGTTTGTATACTTCTTTAATCCTATTTGGGAAATTTGCCTTTGTGCCATTGCATCCAGTTAAAACTAAAGCAGGCACGTCGTCGCCACAGTGCAGCGCTGGTCGGCGGTTGTTTTTTTTTTTTTTTGGGGGGGGGGGGGGGGAGATGAGGGATACGTAGGGATGAATTTTTATTTAATTTTGCCCAGGCAGCGACCTGTCCGGCCTGCTCTTTACGATTTTCAACTGCTAAGGTGTCTTTAATGTGCGCAACGTGCACACGGGCCCTCCGAATTTTTTCGCCCTTATCCGAGAAGACTAGGTACTTGATCCTACCCCCCAATAGGATCAGGGACACGAAAATATGAGAAATATCCCAAACTTCCAACATGCCTGCACCGCCCGGGTTTTGAACCTGGGACCCTTGACATGAGGGGCGAGCACCTTGCCTCTAGACCACCTTGTCCCTTTTATTTATTCAAACTGCGTACCATAATACTAAAGCCACAAACCTTTAACGTTGAATTTCTCGGCTGTGCAAAAGGTGGAGTTGGAACAAACAAGAACCAAGGTCATGATAGAGAGAAGCAAATCGCAGAAACTAAAAACTGCTGAATTCCACAAATTCATGCTTGTCCTTGAACCCCGAACCTGTCTTACATTAACAATTTAGGAGCTGCGTTTAAACAGAACAACACACATGTACATTTGCCCTGGACTGACCACTATTACAAAAAAATCACTCATACATACATTGTGTGACAACTTTTGTCTTCTGCATGTTATTACATATAGGATCACTGGGTCTGTGAATGAGCGAAACTTCACTAAGCTGCAAGTGGTCTAGGGCATATTTCTGAGCTTCAGACAGACATGAACCATCACCTGAAATTCTGACCTCTCTTTTTTGGATCGATGAATTTGGAGTGTTCCAATTACCCTAACTCTCCTCACTTCATTCAATACATGTCACAAAATCAGATGATAAATTATTTACAAGTTAACTATGACAATACCGATAAACAATTTATCTAAGTCATATTTATGAACAATAGCGAACAATCTTACAATTTGATTTTATGTTTTCCTCTCACACACAGATGAGTATAACCATATGGCAGATTATGAATATGAATATTTTGGGAGCAGAAAAATGAAAACAAGTTACATCAGTGAATAACAATGGATACCAGAACAATATTATGGCAAAAAAAAAAAGGGGCATTTAAATAGAATACAGAACTGAGACACTTCACCATTATCAGCTGTGGACAAACACTGGTTTGACACTGAAGAAGGGCAAAGGTCCAAGGCAACATATTATGCCAACATTATCCATCCACACAACCCTGTTTTAAACTTTTTAAACACATTATTTTAACTGCCTATTGAACGGATCCAATGCCAAAAACAGCCACCAATACTACTTCTTGTCTTTTTCTAAGTGTTGACAGATCTCTGACAAAAGATCATAGAGTCTTCAGTGTCAGATTAACTATCCACTGCTGCCAAAAATATTCCTGTATCACTTCTCTCATTTCAATAAAAAAAATGTATGGCTTTTCAAAAACAAAATTAATATTTACATGCAATCCGAAACAATTTCCTGAAAACCATCGTAAATTTGGCATTTTCACTGCACTTTGTCTGAAGAGGGGAAAAGAAATAAAAAGCCCCGCAAAACAATTTTGCAAGAAGAAAAAAAAAAGGAAAAGACATCTTAAGTCATTTTAAGTGCCAAAGATGAACTTTTCAAGATTGAATCACAGATTTTGTTAACATATAATTCTCTATAAAAAAAAAATTCAAAATTTTGTTCATCACAAGTAAAAAATACAAACTCCCCACTTTTACATTCTCTATTGAAAAGTGAACATCTCCTTAACTCTTTCAGGACATATCACCAGTGAAAAACATGTTTGGACATATCACTGATTCATATTGTATTCTACATTCAATTCTCTTTTATTTGATGTATGACATTTTACTTTACTATCAATACTTTTTGTCTGTAAGTGTTTTTCTGAACCACGCTGTTTTTTCCAAAAGTGGGAAAAAATCAATTACATCCAGAATAATGTCCTGAAAGAGTTAAAGGGGTTAATGAAAAAAAACAACATATAAATAACGACATTTCAATCTCTGTAATCTGAACAGTGCCCCTGTCAGAATAAGTTAAAGAATGAAAGAATGTTAGAATGAAAGGGCAAACCAGTAATGTACATCAAAAATGTTTTGTACTTACAGAGAGATGAAAACAATGGAAAAATGGATCACTTGGATCTAACTACTCACATTTTCAGCTCTACTATTTCACTAAGTAGCTACTTAAGACTAGCCCTAGAATTTCAATATCACCCCACAAAGTTTAACACTATAACAATGTCAGTTGGAAAATTTACTTACAGAGAACTCACTGGTTTGTTTCATTTGATGACACAGAATTTGTGCTCCTAGGAAATCTCGAATTTTTCATTCTTGCAAGAGTGCATATGCTCAGCTGCCATGCCAAAAACAAATCTTAGCAAGTACACAACATTACTGATTGACACTGAAGGCATATAATGTCACTTTTGACAATCATTATATCAAGAGAAAACTTTATCTTTTCCTGTAATTTATTTTGGGAACATATGCCATTGTGATTCTATTGGATTACTACATTTTCCTATTGGCATATTTCTTTTTCTATAATATTACCTGACAGCCCTCATGCTCAGGAATGCAATGGACCATGAGTTGCCTGTTGGTGTAAGTCTGACATATGCCATTTGTCATAGAGCAGAAACGACAAGCTCAGCTGCCAAGCCAAAATACGGTGGCTGTGCAAAATTGGGGGAGGGGCTGGAATGCCGTGCACAGCATCATGATCAGCACCACAAATTTGGGTGAAAAATGTGAAACAAACCAGTTGCACCAGACACAAGATTGTTCTCTGCCATTATATAAAAGCAATGGGTTTGAAACTCTTGATGCCTAGCTCTACACTCTTTCTGTCCCAATCAATGCATGGTGCCCATGGTGCATTGATCGCCGATCGCCTAGATGCGCGACCAACACACCATGCGCCATATTCGTAATTTAATTTCTTGTATGTGGAAAAATCCTGGCTACAGCAGCAGACACACCAAAACACTCTGAATTGTACATGGCATTAAACTTCTGCTTTTTCCCCACCAGTATGGTAAATAACATGAACTTTGTGTATGTTTTACTCTCGTTTTTGCTATTTGAAAATGCACACCTTAGTAGAGTTACGCTCTGTGTTGTGTCCCTTGGGCATCTGGTGCTAAATGGCCTGGGACAGAAAGAGTTAAATTTAAATCTACATAGTCATGCCCAGACTGATGTTTCTACAACTCCTCAATCTGTTAAAAAAATTAAAAAACAAAACACAAAAGTCCTCTTCGAACAGGTTGAGATTGATGGCTCAATCATAACATTAAATAAGCATTAGCAAGTATTCATATTGATATGAGTTGGAACATCAATGCTTTGACAATTTTGAAAGATACGATTTCAATATTGCAACAAATATGTCCTCATATTGACATCGCTACACTAAGCCTGGCAATGATAACAAGGCATTTCTGCAATATTGTTACCTACAATAATGAGTACTATCTCTGGAACAAACATTGAAATAAACTACTTCATCATACATGTATTTACAAAAAAACAAACAAAAAGCTGTTTAAAGCAATAAAAGACCAACGATGCCATTTACAATGCTGAATATTCTGTTTTTATTTTTCAAAACAGAGAGAAAATTTTGTGAAAGTACTCATTTTATTTCAATGTATCTGATTCCTCATAAAGATCCTTTTATCTGAAGATGACAAACAGAATAACAACCATGCTAAACTGATAGCAGCTGTCTATGAAGATTTGATATGACTGTTTTATGCATCATAATAATATTTAACCGTGTAGTACAAACTCACATGGCACTGAGGCCCTGCTTGCCTAAGGCAACAATTTTCCTTAGGTAAATGACAACAGAAAAGGCACATACCCCAAATTCAGAACTGGCAATGTCCACAGTCATTTACCAAAAGCATGGGCTTATCATTTTGGTTTAGGAGATGTTTGAAATAGCTCCAAATCTTGCGTGCATTTAAAATATAGCCTCAGTGTCAGTCACAGAATAGAAACTGGGTGGCAAATTCAATGTTTCTATAGAACAGAATGCAAACTGAGTGGCAAATTCAATGTTTCTACAGAACAGAATACAAACTGGGTGGCAAATTCAATGTTTCTACAGAACAGAATACAAACTGGATGGCAAATTCAATGTTTCTATTTGTCAGTGGCATCTTGACAATCGTGATGTTATTATCTAAATTACATTTGCTTTTTTTCCGAAAGTAAGATAAAGAAATTATAACAGTTGAGATCTGGCATTGATCTTTCCACTGTCACTGTCATCAAGGAAAACATAAACATGTTAATCTGTTGCCACGCTAATCTGATAAAAAAAAAACAGTATTGGAAACTTAAAAACAATCACAAAAACCAAGTTACCATCATGCCATTGATTAACATCTGAAAAAAGAAAATAAAAAAACAAAATTGAAAACTGTTTTGCTTTGGGAGGGCAAATTCATAATCACATTGACAACTTGACTGAATTATGAAGATTATGATGATAAATGATAACAAAGGTGACCATGAGGAAGATGATGTTGATAATTATGATAACGATGACGATTATGTGTGGATTCATCTCTGTGGGCGTGGTCTGAGGGAACTGTAGAGCCGCTGCAGACTTGTGGGGTCCAAACTGCTTTTCAAGGACTCGGCGATCTTCTGACAAGACTTGCCATCAAATGCCTGAAGTGGATAGAAAATTATCAACTACATGACACATAACCGAGCAAAAACATCTTCAGTGACGAATTAGGGATTTCCATGTGGCAGGCTGGGAGCTTGGGTGTTTGCTTTGGTTTCAGAGGAACTTTATGATATCATTCAACTGATAGAATGCAAGTCTTTGAAAATGTTTTCCCAAGGCCTTTCCAAGGCTACTTAATATGGAAAAAAATGAGATTATAATCAGGATGAACAAGCTTTTTTAAAATGTAATTCTGCATATTTTTAACCCCAGGAGAATTCCAGGAATAATCCACAATTTTCAGGATTTTACTCAAATTTCCAAATTCCAAGGCTAATCCACAAATTTCAGGATTTTACTCAAATTTCCAAATTCCAAGACTAATCCACAAAATTTCAGGATTTTACTCAAATTTCCAAATTCTAGGCTTTTCCATAGACAATCTGTTATTTTCAGTCTCCCCAGGGCTTTTTCCAAAATTTTCCACAGAGCTGGTCAGCCTTGAGGAGGGCATTTTCCGCCTATCTGACAAAAATACCAACTGTACAGAAATTAGCTAATCTCTAAGCCCCCCATATCACCACTGATACCCAGAAATTTATCACTCGGCCGCAGTTCCCGCAAGAGCTGAAGGCAACAAAAGTCATTTTTGGCAATTCCTACAATATACAGTAAATCAACCAAATGATCATGAAAAAACCTTAATTATGCCCCTGAGAACAAATTCTCACAAAGCCAGAATCTCCCCACAAGCAAAAATGAGGGCAGGGCCTACAGGCTAAAATGAATGAAAGAATGAAACTAGCAGAGACGAAGTTTCTAATCCTACCTGTGTTTTCAAGAAAGCTGGCAGTTTGCTTGGATCCACCAGCTGAAACACTGACTCAATCAGGTCAATGTCACGTGACTCTAGAGCATACATGAGTGCTGTCTTTCCACTCTGTTGAACCTGAGCATGGGGAAAAACACAGAGATGTTTTTATCTCCCTAATTTTGGAAATATTATGTAGAAATGAAAATCCTCACTGCTCTATGATAATGGTATATGTTAAGCCTTATGCCAAAGGCAACTGATGGTTCACTGCATTCCTGAATACGAGGGCTATCAGATAATATTATTGAAAAGGAAATGTGCAAATAGGAAACATTTAATAATCCAATGGAATCATAATGGCATGTCATCAAATGACAGGAGAAAGAGTTTTTTCTTAATATCTCGAAGTACCAAAAATGACTTATGTCATCAGCATAGAGCAGTGACGATGTGCTGAACATCCAGCAACCTTACTGTTTGTTTTTTTTTAATCTCCATTTTCTGAAAAAACTGGAGATCTTTTAGTATGCAGAAGAAGCATAATATTTGCACACTTTGTCACTTGTTTAAAGTGTATTGTGGCAATTATCAAGCTGCTTCACAGCTCCAGTTTATTCTAACTCCTTATCATAACACTAAAGCCACAAATGTTTAATGTCTTGTCTAATTTCTCAGTTGTGTAAATAGTGGAGTTGGAACAAGCAAGAACTAAGGTCATGATCTGTAGTAACAATTTTTAAATTGTGTTTCATACTCAATTTATTTTTGTTCTTTGTGACTTTCATACGAGTACTTTTGGTGTAAATTTGTTTTCAGTAATAGTAAAAAAAATTGGTTACATTACAAGTATCATATGTCACATCACATGGGCATAAAAGTTACTAAGCTTGAAAGTTGGCTGAATTCTCTATAAAATCATATGTAATAAGTCTTATTTAAAAAGAACATGTTGATGCGCTGGTCAATTTTTATTTGAAATGGACCCCAACAAATAGCTTTGAAATCTCCAAAACCCTGCAGTCAGGTGGGAGCTGGATACTAAAAGGTTGATTTATGCGATTATTGTCAAGCACGTACCTGCAAATTGGGGTCAGCCCCTGCAGGTATAAGAGCCTGGATGATCGGAATGCTGTTCAATAGGGACCCATCAGCTTCCACTTTGTTGTGTGCCAGGATAGCACAGTGCAGGGCTGTATGACCTGTCGATGTAAACATTTTTCACAAAGGTTAAAAATCATCTCGTCAGAGAATTTTAAAAAAATTGACACAACAAAAAAAAATCCTATTTTAAACGCTTACGACATAAAATTGAAAAACAATACAAAAAAACAACCCACCTGATTTACAATTTAAAAAATGAAAAACAAAGGGAAAAAATCATCTGATTTTTCAACCATTAAGTCATACACTAATCTACAACAAGACCAAGATCAACATTGGTGACATAAATATCTAACAAAACAGATATCAACGACAAACTACAAAATGCTCACAAGACCTTTTAAAACTTAAAGTGACATTCTGCATAAACTATCTGATTTGTTTCATCATGTACACAAGGCAAAATTGGATGTTTAAATAATCTCACAAGTTTTTTGTTCTACCGAAAGAAAAAAATAATAAATAAACAACCAAAAAGTTCTCAATTCATTGCGTTGACCGAAAATCATATGTGCCCCGCCCCGTGGCCCCCTTCCTTAACTGTGTGGAAACGTAGAAACGTGAGTTAAAAACAGAATTATAACTCATCTCTTTAGAATGACAAGGCTTTAATTCCCTTCCATCAACTTTTGAGAAATTGACGACTGAAGTTTCATGTGCTCAAAGCTCTCAGAGATACATTTTCTTTTTACAAATACTCACAAATTACACACCATGCACTTGTTACTTTGACACACAATGGAGAAGGCCTGTAGAAGCACGGTGTAGTGTGTAACTCAGTTCAACCAAAAAATGGCGAAATAATCTTGTCATTTTAAGGGGACGAACTGTCCAAACTATTATGGTTATACTGCAATATCTGAACTCACCTTCAGAGTTGACTTGATTCAGATTGATGTCAGGGGCTTTCAAAAGTGCCTTAAGAGTCTCCAAGTACTTTGGTTCTTTGGAACCTTTGGAACTGGCACAGTGAATTGCTGCAGATTTCTCATGGGCTCCACTTGGCAGTTCCCGCTGTAAGACAGAAATCAAGATATTGGTATCATTACGAAACACCATAACCCTTTCAAGTTCTTCTGTTTTGGTCCCTGCTGCCACACTAGCATGCAGGTAATCCTATACCTTAGCGTTAAAGATCATGTAGTTCTGATCCTGTATACCAATGCAAGAAACCTGAAAGGGTTCATAAGCTAGACACTTTGTGCAATAATACTTCTATATGTAACAATTAAAATGACAATGTCAGATAAGAAAGAAATCATCACTATGCCCTAAGACTGTATTAACTCTTTCCTTCTGGTACAACGCACACTGCGTCGCACGCTTCCCTAGCAGACTGCGTAGTGACGTAAAGGTATTCTTTGACCACTGTAATGGAAAAATTTTAACATCCCGTGACATGGAACCTTAAAAATAGAATTCTTGGTAAAGTTTCTTGACCTAGCGTGTCCAGCAGTAACACATTTGCGATAAGTGTATACTTTGGACAGCTTTTGTGTAGTAAGGCAATCTTTGTTTACAAATGCACAGTACAGAGGGGCATAAAACCCCAGGAAGTGCTCCCTCCAGACGTAGAATGCTGGCCCATAAGGAAAGAGTTAATCAATTTTGGCCTCTTTTCAGGACAAGCAAAAAACTATTTTATTTCAGCACAACTGGTCTAGTTATGATGGAATTTTACTATTCGATTATTTTTCGGCTTTAGAGTCTATAACAATCATTCAGTGCGGCTTTGAATGTAGTTGAATTATATATGAAAATTGATTTTTCACATTTTTGAGTTACTAGTCTTAGGGAATAGTGACAAAATAGAAAGATTGATGTCATAATAGAGAGACCCTAGACAAGTACAAAATGCACTATACTGGTATTGTAAACAAATACAAGCCAATGCGAGCTGCTGGATACTGAGAAAGTGAAGACGGTTGGTTAAGATATGGCGAGTAAAAAGACAAAAATTTTATTTCGTTGAGCCCTGTGTTAGCAACAAACGACATATGAAGATTATACAGATATCCAAAAAGAAAAACCGCCCGTGCAGATGCGGGGCTCTCTTGTAGAAGAGGGACAGCAGAGAATACATCTGACGTGATACTGCGTGTCGTAAGAGGCGACTAAAGGTGCAAAGGTCCTGGTCTCCCGAGAAGAGCCAGTTGGCGGTGGGCCAACTACCCACCCTGTAAAAATAAACCAGTTACAGAAACACAAGCAAATACTTCAAATCAGTCTTTTATCTTGGGAGAAGGGGGAGCATCTGCACCTGTAGATTCAATGAAGGACAATGGACAAAGCCGAAAGGACGCCACTGGCCCGACTGCTCCTTCATCAAGCAAGTCACTCCGGATTGCGTCGTGGAATGTCCGCTCCATGTATGAAGCAGGAAAGAGTGCCCAGGTTACAATGGAGATGAGGCGATACAGACTGCACATACTTGGAGTTAGCGAGACCCGCTGGATACAGTCCGGACTGAAACAACTTAATACTGGGGAAAAGATTTTGTATTCTGGAAGGGAGGACAAAAAGCATACAGAAGGAGTAGCGATCATCTTGAGCAAGCACGCCCAGAGGTCACTGAGGGGATGGGAACCCTATGGAAGGAGAATTATATTGGCATCATTTACTACTAAGAACAAGAACATCAACATGAACATTGTGCAGATATACGCCCCAACAAATGAAGCAACCGATGAGGACAAGGACGACTTCTACAACCAGCTTCAGGAAATAGTTGACACATTGCCAAGAAAAGATGTGAACATTATAATGGGAGACGCCAATGCCAAGATAGGACAGGACAATACAGGGTATGAGGACATTATGGGGTGCAATGGTTTAGGACAAATGAATGAGAATGGAGAGCGGTTTGCAAGTTTCTGCGCATTTAACAGCTATGTGATTGGAGGTTCAGTATTCCCACACAAGAGGATCCATAAGGCCACTTGGATTTCACCGGATGGAGTAACTGAAAATCAGATTGACCACTTTTGCATCACCCGACGATTCAGACGCTCACTAGAGGATGTCATAGTACAGAGAGGAGCAGATGTTGGATCTGACCATCACATGCTGCTGGCAAGACTCAAACTCCGCCTCAAGAAACAAGGTACCAGAGCAGGAACAAAGAGGAGAAAGTTTCAAGTGAGCCTTCTGGATGGAGACAAGAAGGAAGAGTTCCAGCTGACACTGAGGAATAGATTCAAACCCCTTGTTGACCTGGAAGAGACAGTAGATTTGGAGACTCACTGGGCTAAGGTAAAAGGAGTATTTACATCGACATGTCAGGATGTTATTGGGGAAAAGAAAGTGGAACACAAGGAATGGATCAGTCAAAAATCACTGGACTTGATAAGGATAAGAAGAGACCTAAAAGAACGGGTAAATGCAAGTCGTACAAGAAGCTCAAGAGTTGGTAACCAGGAAGAGTACCGAGCATCAGCTAAAGAGGTCAAAAAATCAATTAAAAAAGACAAAGAGGAGTTCATAGGAATGTTAGCAGAGAAAGCAGAGAAGGCAGCAACAGGAGGACACATGAGGATCCTCTACCAGACTACAAAGACTCTTGCTGGAAAATATGGAAAACCTGATGTTCCTGTCAAGGATTACAACAGGAAGGCTATTTTTGGAAAGGAAGCTCAGGCAAAAAGATGGATAGAACATTTTAACAGCCTCTTGAACAGACCTCCACCAAGCAACCCACCCGACATTCTACCCGCAAGAAATGATTTACCGATCAGTTGCGACCCTCCGACTAAAGCAGAGATTAATGATGCCATAAAGCAGTTAAATCGAGGCAAGGCAGCTGGACCAGACCAGATCCCACCAGAGGCGCTGAAGGCAGATGCTGCTGGGGCTGCAGAGGGTCTGCACTCACTATTCTCGAGGATTTGGATCGGAGGCAAGTTTCCAAAGGACTGGAAGGAAGGACACCTCGTGAAGCTCCCAAAAAAAGGGGACCTCAGCAATTGTAGTAACTACAGAGGAATCACACTTCTCTCCATCCCAGGAAAGGTTTTCAATCGGATTATTCTCAAGCGAATACAGAATGCAACAGACCAAAAACTTCGCGAGGAGCAAGCTGGTTTCAGGAGTAATCGATCAACCACCGACCAGATCGCCACGCTGAGAATCATAGTAGAGCAGTCGCTAGAGTGGAACTCCCAACTGATAGTGAACTTCCTTGACTACGAGAAGGCCTTTGATAGCATCGATAGAGAAACACTGTGGAGAATATTGAGACATTATGGAATCCCAGAGAAGATGGTGAATCTTATCAAGAGCATGTACGAGGGGACAAGTTGCAGAGTCGTACATGATGGTGAGCTTACTGACAGCTTTGATATCAAGTCTGGTGTTAGGCAGGGTTGTTTGCTGTCCCCATTTCTGTTTATCCTGGTGATTGATTGGCTTATGAAAGAAACCACCAGTGGAGGAAGAAATGGCATACAATGGACCCCATGGACACAGCTGGACGATCTAGATTTTGCAGATGACTTGGCACTATTGTCGCACACACACGACCAGATGCAAGCAAAGACTACAGCTCTAAACAAAATTTCAGAATCCATTGGATTGAGGATACATCCCGCGAAGTCGAAGGTCCTAAAAATTGTTGCACCCCTAAGCGAACAAGTCACAGTAGGAGATCAACCACTGGAAGATGTAGAGTCCTTCTGCTATCTTGGTAGTATCATTGACAATAAGGGAGGAACAGAGGCAGAAGTCAAAGCACGAATTGGAAAGGCACAGGCAGCTTTCACATCCTTAAGCAAGATTTGGAGAACCAAGGATATATCTCTAAAAACAAAGCTGAGGATATTCAACTCGAACGTGAAGTCAGTCCTGTTGTATGGATGTGAGACTTGGAATGCGTCCCAGGCCTGCATAAAGAGAATCCAAGTTTTCATCAACAGATGTTTGAGGAAGCTACTTAAGATCAGATGGACAGACAAGGTCAGTAATGAAATTGTATGGAAAAGAACAAGACAGAACCCAGTCAGAGAGGAAATTGGTAGGAGGCGATGGAGATGGATCGGCCACACTCTCAGGAGGCCAGGAAACAGCATCACGAAGAAGGTATTGGACTGGAATCCCCAGGGCAAGAGATCAAGAGGAAGGCCGCGCGGAACGTGGAGAAGAGCCAGAGAAAATGATGTGCAACGAAGCGGAAAGACTTGGAATAATGTAAAGAGGCTGGCCCATGATAGAGAGGGATGGAAGGTGTTTGTTGGTGGCCTATACCCTGATCCAGGGTGAGAAAGGCAATGATGATGATGATGAAAAAGAAAAAGAAATGTAAATGAAGGTAAGAGACAATAAACCCAGCCCCCTCCCTCCACCCCCCAAAGTGTTGTTTTTTTTAAATTAATGCATTGATTCCCATGTAAACGATGAATACAACATAGAAATATTATCTACCTCTGCAAATGGATTGACATCTGCACCGCTATCGACTAGAAGCTGCACCATTTTAGCATGGCTGGTACTGACTGCTAGGTACAGTGGGGTCTGCAGAGAGAAAGAAAATTAAATGTAAACATTTGCAAGTCAAAGACAGTATGAAGTTTTGTACTGTACAGCAATGCCGGGCAGAGATTTGATTTTGAGTGATCCGGACTTTTGGATCATCCACTTCAAAAACATCTGGATATCCCAATCATGATCCAAATTTTAGACCAGTTAAGAAAATCCTCCGCCCGTAACAAAGCAATTTTGTCTTGCTCCCCTTAACAAATCTGCCCTCTCATCCACAACCAGATGTGTAACTTTCCCCAAGTCCATTTTTTGACATCAAGGAAAGCAAAATACTGAAGAAGTACTAATCTGGACACACTAAACAACAAGTTCTGCGATTAGCCTTGGCACTCATTAGCTGATATTGATCTGCCAACCAGTTGCATGGTGATGCCACAACGCTAGATTTCAGTGAGATCTAATTAGGTCCAATTGAAACTGACAGGCATGACATTACCATCCACAGACGCCAACCCACAACAATTATAAAAAGTACTCTCAGACACCAAAAAGAGTATTTTCACACCAAAAAGAGTATTCTAGGTTCACAATAAAGTTCAGTTTTGAACCAGTTTCGTCTTTACCTCTCGCACCAAAGAGTAAACAAAATAAATAATAAGGCCTGGAAGTTCATTTTTCGCACAAAAGGGCGAAGCATCATGTTGTTCGTACCAGGGCTACATCGCATTTATATCCACTCGCTTCTGGCCTGGGCAGACCAAGACCGGAACTTCCTTTGTCAAATTCGTACTTCCCATCAAGATCTCATCGTGGATTTCATAGTTCGCTGGCCCGACAATGAAAAAATGTATTTCCTCATCAAAAGTCGTATTCGCATATTTTCCATGATAAATCGTACTCAATTACACGAAATCATCCTAGTTGGCATCTCTGTACCATGCAACTAGGCAGCCGATCAAAATCAGCTGGAATGCACCTGGACTTACTGAGTTAGAATGCTACTCCTATAATTTTCTCTCCTCTTCCCAAACCTAAAATTATTCTCTTCCATACTACCACTGTCTGAATTTTACTAGCATGCATGGAGAATTACAATCAAGACCCATTTCCTCTCTGCTTATCAGCTATCCTTGGACCTATCTGCATTAGTGGCTGTAACTTTGCCCAGATGCAAGAATTATAATCACAATAATGGCTAAGTTTCCTTTTTACTTAAACCTTTCTTGGACCTATTTCAAATCAGAAGATGTAAACTGACCTGGCCCATGGAATTTTGCACATCAATCATGTCTGACAGGTGTTCTCTGACCAAGCGCTCCAGTAAAGCCTGGACCATGAAATGATCAGCCTTGCAAACAGCCACATGTAGATATCTGTCAGTGTGAAGAAAATACAAAATTCATTATTGTATGTCATATCATTACTGAATGTATCTATGGACTTGACTAAGATTTTGGACAAACACCACTTATAGCCTATAAATAGACAGGATATCACCATAGTCATGCTATACTGTAAACAATTTTTGACGACATCTGAAGTGTTGCATTTTCAATAACTTAATGTACCTAAAATTCATGTTTAACTCTTCAGGAGAGGGAGAGAGAGAGAGAGAGAGAGAGAGAAAAAGGGAGAGAGAGAGAGAGAGTGGGTGTGTGTGTGTGTATGTTGTTATGTTCAGTATGAAGCACTTTGTGTGACATAAAATACACTCCATGATCATTATTAGAAAGAAAGTTAGAAGCAAGTAAATAAAGAAATGAAAGAAGGAGAAAGCATGCAAAAAAAAAAATAATAATAATATATCCCATCTCATTAAACAATGCAAAATATAAAAACATACGTGTCTCCATCGTTATCTTTATACTTGAGGTCAGTAGTGGACATCTCAGCCACCAGTCTTCTTGCCAGGTTCAGCAAAGTGGTAGGTGATGCTGAAAGAATCACAGACAAAATCAAATTAAGATCAGTATACCTGATTAGAACATCACATTACTAGGTATCTTTCCAAGCACCTATGAGTTTCATTGAACTTTTAGGGTTAAGACAATTCACCAGAAATGATGGAAAACTTCGTAAGAGTAGAAATAACACTTTCAATGTCTTTGATATTTTCTTTACTTCATTCTTCAGTTCGCATGGTTCCTGCATCACTTTTAGGCTGTTTTTCCAAGGCTAAAATGTTAATTCCAGGGCTATTCAAATGCAAGAAATGACAGAAATTTTGTTTAATTTTTGTTCACATTTCTCCCATACCTTTTTATTGTTTTTCTAACCCCAGGAGAATTCTGGGCTATTCCACTATTTTCAAAACTTTTTGGCATTTTTTTTTTCCACAATTTTAAATTCTGGGGCTTTCAAGGACTGCCTGGAATTCCTGAGCTGCAATGGAATCCCGGCGTCATACAAGTAACATTAGGACAAGGAAATGTAACTTCGCTTTTCTTATTACGCCATTGTCTCCCACTGCATGTTGTCTGTGACTTCTGCAATGACAGTTCAATTTGTAATAGGGCACACCACTTTTTCAATCGCCCCGAGTCTTAAAAGTAAATCAAACTTACTTCCTGATTTCTTCCCACCATTGGGTGCATTTGAAATTTTAGCTGCACCACCATTTCCATCACCATTAGTAGGTCGGGGGCTGTTGCCTCTGGGTGATTTCCCTTTAGCATCTGCTGACTTGTCTCCCTGTTTAGATGGGTCTTCTTTAGGTGCGATTAGGGTGTATCTGCAGGTCAAGAGCATTATGAAGATGAACATTCTCTTTGCATGTTCTGCAACACTTGTATTGTCTTTTCTACTAGTACCGGTTTATGTCTTCTTGATACAACTATATATTCCATATATAAACCATTTTTAAAATGTGTCAGAATGTGCATTGTTGTACCTCTTTTAGATATTAAAAAATCTCCAGTTTTTCAGAAAACGGAGATAGAGGAAACAAGTACTAAGGGAGCGACATGTCAATGACAACAGAAAAGAATCACAAACCTGGGAGTGGTTATGGATGGCACGATGACGAACTGGGCCATGCCTGGACAGGGGGTCACAATCACCGGCACCATCGGGCCTGGACCTTGAGTTTGCTTGGGCCGTGGCTGCAGAGAGGGAATGGCAATCTTCCCCTCGGTGTTGACTGCGGGATGGCCAGTGGAAGTGCTAACCCCACTGGTGATGACAACTGTTGCAGCAGCCAGAGTTTTGGAAATCTGAAAATACAAAGGTTCTGGTGAGTTAATTCAATGCTGTACATAAGACAAGGATAGTATTTATCTCCTACTTCCTCAATTATACACACTGCCATATTATAACATTTTCTCTTTTCTATGGGAAAGAAATTTTTCATGGGTTATTTTTGTTCTTGAAGACTTGATTTGAAATCCTCTCCTTACCACTTGCACTTCCATTTGCCAAAATAAAAGAAATTAGTGGTGGGAGTATTTCATTCCTGGTGGAATTTGGCGACTTTATTCGCTCAACGCGACTGTTTCAAAAATTATAAAATTGATTTTCTTAGATGTGAAATAATCAAATCCAATCACTTTTGTATTGAACTATTATATTCACTGAAATTTCAGGGAAGCTTTTGAGAAAGCTTTTACGGCAGCGAAATACAGTGAAAATTTCTTTGGCTTCTTTCGATAAGCCCCTTGCATGAGACTGTATTTGACACACATTCATCTTGATAATTAATTCCATGGGGGTGGGCGGATAGACAAGGAAAGCTTGGGTAGAGAGAGTAAATAACGCTGATCAAAACAAGACTAAGAGATTATGGATTAGTAGAAATTAAGCTTTTGTCCTTGGCCTGTGAAGTCATGGATTCTCTACTAGTTTGTCCCAAAAAAACCAGAAAAGCTAAATCCAAATATGTTACTTTATATGGTTTATAGTTTGTTTTACATCCTCCTGTTCCACCCAACCCAAACACAGAAATAAAACATAATATGGCATGCCGGCATTCCGTGTGTACAAACATCCTTTGTCCCACTAACATATCGCACTGACCTCATTTTTGCCTCCTCTTGGTCCATTTCTGCCATTGATCACAGGGGTGACACTTTGGATGGTGGTGGGAACTGTGGTCGGCAGGTTGGGATGACTCTCAGGACACTGAAATAAAGAACAAAACAACTGCTAATAAAAAAAAAAAAAAATGGCCGTAAGAAACAATAACATAACAGAAATTCTTTCCAAAATCTTCATGGGGCTGAAAATGGAATGAAGCCACTTGAGAGGCCTGAACCTAGAGGTAACCTTGCATATTAAAAACATTTTAATGAATATTTGATGACGCATGAATACACACAGGCAGAAGCAGGACAAAAAACTTGACAGGGCTGGTGTCAGGCATGAGGGGGGGACAGGTCCCACAAGTGATAAATTCCAACGATCAAACTCACCTCCTCCCCAGACAATCCAGGTTTGGTCGGGGTGCCTTGACCCTGAGGGAAATTTCTTTCTCTGGTCTGGGGAGACATACTCTTCGTTTCGTGACTGGGCAGCTGAGATACAGGAGGGGGTGGAGAACCACCGGTAATGACCATGTTGTCAAGACCTTTGATAGTTTTAGGAAGGGCTGTCACTGTCGGTGACCTCTTGTATTTCTCATCCATGAGATCCTTACTGGCGACTTCCAATGCACTGTTCAAGTCTACCAGGTGCTCATTGATGTATGGGTCCCGATAATCTTCAGACACTTCTGGAATCTCACTTGTAAAACTGACATCTGGGGAATGCTGCACCTGAAATGGCCGGACAGGAACAATAATTTCAAAACATTTCAAGCCAGTAAGACCAACAGCTTAATGTATGACATCAATCAAGTGGGGAGTTGAAAACATCTTAAGTGCAGAGTATATATTTTGGAGAAATGCTTCACAGAAACAATTTTGTTTCGCAGTGAGATTTCCATTCCGTATTTTTCTTCTACCACTCATATGCCTTTGATTTTCAACATTTTGAGGTGGAAGGAGTCGAAGTCACCGTTCCCTGAGACTATAGTACCTCAAAAATGTAAAAATCAATTTTTATATATGTTCGACTACATTCAAAATCAAAGCTGCACTGAATGATCTTGGTTCTAGACTCCTACAGCTGAAAATAATCCAACAGCAAAGTTTCAAAAGTGCATTGTGACCAGGCCAGTTGTGCTAAAATAAAACAGTTTTTTGCTTCTCCTGGAAAGAAGTCAAAACTAGTTACTACAGTTTTAGGGAATGGTGACAATACATTTTATGTTCCTTGCCCCTGCAAATCCATACTGGTACAAGTGCATGGGAAAACCTTACCTTGGGTGGAGAGCCAATCTGTTGGGGTGGGGACATCATCTGTTGAGGTGGAGACATCTGCTGAGGTGGAGACATCATCTGCTGAGGTGGAGACATCATCTGTTGAGCTGGAGACATCATCTGCTGAGGTGGAGACATCATTTGTTGAGCTGGAGACATCATCTGCTGAGGTGGAGACATCATGTGTTGAGCTGGAGACATCATCTGATGATGTGGGGGGGATGAGCTCAAGGCTCCAGCCTGCTGGGTCATGCCTGGGGGACTCTTGACAAATGATTGCCTGGGGCTTTTCACCTTAACGAGATAAAAAGTATCCATTATTGGTAAGTAACCCCATGTCCACATAGCAGGTAACCATATGCAGATATCCTCTATCAAGTGAATACTGATCTGCACCGATTTTCTCCATCTTTGCTGACTTATAATATTAACTCACACAAGAGGACTCAAATGTGATAGGAAATATTAAAAAATGCTTAAGTATACAGGATCTAGCCCCTAGGTGATTAGTTATTGACGAGAACTATGTCATCTGTTTCAAGATGGGCCTCCCTAGAACCTTTCATTCTTGACTAGTAAACTTTGCCTTGATAAAAAAAAAAAATTAAGTTTCCTATATTCTCATATGGAGTGAGCATTAACTCCTTCATGACATCAGTGTTAGGGGCTTCAGTCAAGTCTGGATGTAATTAATTTTTTCCCACTTTGGGAAAAAAAAACCAGCATGGTTCAGAAAAATGCTTCCGGAAAAAAAATGTAAATAGTTAAGTCAAATGTTATACATCAAAATAAAAGAGAATTGAATGTAGAATACAATATCAATCGGCGATACGTCCAAACGTGTTTTTCATTGGCACCGATAAATTGGCGATACGTCCAAATGCTTTTTTCACTGGCACCGATAAATCGAGGACATGTGCCGAAAGAGTTAAGGCCATGTGGCCAAGTTGGGTTTTTTTGTATGGTGAATTTTTAAACAAATTTTGAGCTTGAGGCTAAGATTAGTGATATGATTAGGAACTAATTAATTTGACCATAACCACCCTTGTGTTGGCGACATGACCACAGTGATTTTTAAAAATTTATCTACAAAGTGGTAACAGGAATAATCCTATGGTACTTTGGCTGGCTGTATGACCCAAGTAGCCTTTATCATATGTTAACACAGTTCTTATGTTCATAATACTAACTGCGGGGTATTTGCCATATAGTTGTATGTGACACTTGGCCGATTTCGAGGTTTTGTCATGAAAGTGTTTCTCTCGCTCCTATTACTCCTAATTTCATTAAGAGTAAGTGTCATTCCAATCAGTTAAAAACGTTTCAAAATATGTGTTTATGACTTAATGTTTTATGCGCTTTAGCCCTTTTGCCAGACAAACTTCAATCCTCATTTTCTTGAAATGGCAAAAATGCACATACAACAATATGGCATAATACTTAATTTCGCTCTCCTACCTGTGTCATGTAGCCATTCTGGTCATCAGGCACAGGGCTACATATCCCAGAATCAGCTGAGTAACTGGACATGTTGGAGGGTGGAGGCGACCAGGTATTGGTTGCCCTGGGGGATCCATGACTTGGGGCAGGGGATGCCTCCATGGTGGACTGAGGGCTGGGCGGGAACTGGGGATCATGAGTCGGACTCAAGTCGCTGATGTACCCCACGTCTTCTTGGTTGTTGCTAAAGCTGTCGCGCTTGCCCGTTCCAGAGTCCACGCTTGACTGTTGGGGCAGTCCGTAAGCGTACTTGTCCACCTGTTGTGACTGAAACTTATAGTTGGTGGCTGACGGGTTAGACAAGGTGCTGACCGGTGGCAACGGACCCTGTAGATTTTGTTGTTGCTGCCTGGATGTGATTCCATTCTGGGTTTGGCCTGTCATGTGGAGATTTCCAGAATTGGGCCCGTTCTCTGGCAAGAAATCTTCAACGTCCACAGGGATGTTAAGAGCTGTTTCAGCCTGAGCAATCTCCCAGATGTCTGGCAAGCCCATAGAGTCTTGGCGGTCCAACATTCCACTGCCCTGTTGGTAGCCCATGTGTTGGTAATCATCCCCATAGTTACCAGCAGTCATGCCACTGATTTCATCTGCACTGAAGCTGAGCTGCGTACTGTCTGTGTATTGTACTGTCCCACCAGACATCTGCCTCTGGCATATGCTGCTGACCTGAACCAAGATAAAAGGACAAAGTTGTACTCAAATGCATTTTATATAGTCAGTTCAAGCTTTACAATTTCTGAAGCCACTTAGAGCCCTATCTTTTCATACTGTAAATGTCTATCACCACAGACTCTGAAAAAAACAAAAAAGAAGACTTACTGACCATATCATTATTTTCACATTTTCTGAATTTGTCATGATCTTCGTAAGGTGTCAATTATTCCAATTTTTGCACAGTCCCACAGGGTTCCTCGAACAGACTCCTTTGTTGGCATTTCTTTTTGTTTGCCCTACTATAATCTTGCACATAGCCCTGCTCTGTCTGTATCCACCTAGCATTATTATTTTCGTCTTAACATCACCATTCCCTTAGACTGTAGTATCCCAAAAATTCAAAAAATCAATGTGTACTTTTCATATCTATTCAACTACATTCCAAGCCGCTTCCTATGATCTTCGTTATGGACTTGGAAAATGGAAAATAATTGAATAGCAAACTTTCAAAAGTTCCTCATAACTAAACCAGTTATACTAACATGAAACAGTTTTTTGCATCTAATGAAAAGTAGCCAAAACTGATTACTAGTTTAAGGGTACAGTGACGATATTATGTATTATCAATGTTTATTAGAACTCGAACCATTTTTTCTTTCCGACCAAAAACTTCTTGTGATCCCTCGGTACCATTGTGGTAGTTTATCATGATTAAAAAGACAGTTTGAGTTTTCACACAGCTCCAAAACTGTTAAAGAATGGAAATTTCTTCTGAAATTGGAACGATCTGTTTCTCTTTCCTACAGCGCACAATATTGAAAGTGTGTATCTTACCTTTTTCCCTGTCATTGGACAAACAGTGTTTGCGCCAGTCCCGCTACCAGGAGCATTCAGATTGTTCAGGGTCATGGTGGAGGTCATGTCACCAGAGAGTGGCATACCCGCATTCTGTGGGCGGACATATTTTGGCGGCTCATGGTAAAGTTCGCGTTCATCTCGCCCTCGTTTTGTGTTTTTGCCCTGTGCTCCCAGAGTGGACACAACTGACCTCTGGTTGAAGTTCTCATAGTTGGGAAAATTCTGAGGCATTGCTCCGTAAAAACCTATGTAATTGCAATATGAATGTTTTGTTAACACAAATCAAAATGCAATATTCCAAGACAATATTCCACAATAATTCTCACATTTTCATAGCAAAGCCTTAATATCAACTTAAATGTAATAATAAACAAATTTACAAATTTAAAATAACTTTTTAAAAATTGCTAAAATAGAAACTACAGTACTGCATGCAAATGAAGGGGTTAGTAAGGGTCTATGTGCCATCTGCACTTAAGATTCCTTGTAATGATAATCCTCTACAACAGCTGGAGGATTGTCAGTAAAAAACATAATTTTATCTTATAAAGCATTAAATATATTAAATTACACACTTTGATATCCTCCCTTACATTTGCAGTTATTAGGACTAAACTAAAAACAACAAAAAAGGGAAGTCCTGATTTACATTTTAAAAAAAAAAAGAAAGTAAAGGACAGTAAGCAACAGATTGCAAACCTACAACTTCTAGGAAACTGACGATAAAAAGAGGTGAAAACAAAGACTGTTCCCTTATAATGGATCATACCACTTAGGTTGTTCATGTGTCCAGCATACTGGACTCCGTAAGGGGTGTAGGATTTGTTGGTCATGTAACTATGACCAATTTCCACCTCAAAGTTACTGGGAATCCCATGCATGGGACCTCTGTTGATAAGTGTTCTACCAGTCTCAGAGCCATTGTCATTTTCATTATCTGAAGCCTCCTGCAAAAAAAAAAATTTTAAAAATCCATTCATCCTGGCGCCCCAAGCTAAACCGTCACCAATCCCTAAAACTGTGGTAATCCATTTTGGCTACTTTTCAGGGAAAGCAAAACAGTCACATTTTAGCACTATTGATCTAGTTACAATGAATTTTTTTAAAGTTTGTCATTCGCTTATTTTTCGGCTTAGGAGTAATATAACCAGGATAATTCAATGCGGTTTTGAACAAAAAAAGCGATTTTTTCAAATTTTTGAATTACTCCAGGCTAAGAGGACGGTGACAAAATACAGAAACAGCTGAACAATTTCTTTCTATCATGTTAAAACATATTTAATGAAACCTAACCACATAAGCTGATGATTTCAAATACCAAAAGAGTTAGATTTTTTTGAATGGTTAATTTTTTTTTTAATTTAATGATACTTCAAGCTCATATCATTAGTATTTACCACTTTCTTCTTTTGAACATGTAATGTGGGATTACCTAAAATTGAGTGCTGTTTTGGGTATAACCTAGAAGGTACACACAATGACACAATCCACTCACCTCGCTCTCTTCAAAGCAAGGAGGTGCAAGCCTCACGAGAGGACTCTCCACAGCGCTGTCCTCTTTCTCCTCCTCCTCCTCCTCCTCCCCTTCATTGTTATCCGTCTCATCACTGTCATACTTCTGCTGTGCTGCTGATGCAGTCTCAGACTTCTGAAATTTCGGGATTGAGACCATGATGAAAATAAAAAGCTATAGATACGACTGTTACGACCAGACACACACATGCGATTTACTGTCGTATTGCTGTCGTCTTCATTTCCCATTTTCATTGACTCGACAGTGTGCCTGTGTCTCATATGTGCAGACATCTCCACTCATTTGGTTAGCTTTCATAAAATGCGACGCAATTAGTCGCATGTGTGCGCCTAGGCTAAGCTTTTACATTTGGCCCAGTTTGTTGGATTTTTTCAACGTGTGGTTGTACCATAGTACATGTACTTGAATTATTCTGTGCCGAATATGGTTGCAGTCCAAATTTGTTTGTGTTATCCACTGTTTCTCTTTTTTAAGTTATTACTGTAGGTGGCGTTGTTTCTTAAGAAGTTTGTAATACATGTAAATATATAATTATGCAGTTGTTTGTGATGCCATAAAAAATTACCTTTTCTGCTTCTTCCTTGTCTACACCTTCACTAATGGACAATTTCTCCAACTCTCCTGTGAGCTCATGAGCTGATGATCCATTCTCTGCAATCCTGCTAGACTCCACACCGTTGGTGATTTCATCCACCCCACCATCGTCTTTAGTACGGTCAGTCTTACCCATGGTTGCTTGTGTCTTCTTCAGTTCACTTGTAATCTGGCTGTTATCTGTAACGATCAGACAAGAGACAGAGATTGAACGTTTCATTTGATATCACATGAAAGAGACGAGGAGGCAATGAAATATTTTTTATTGTACTGTCATAGAATGAAGTAAAGTTATGAAAGTGGCTCTATCAATGCCCAAACTGTTGCAGGATATCCTCTACAATAATTGCACATCATACCTATAGATGCAATACGGCAACTGTCAGTTCACTGCATACCTGAACATGTAGGCTATCAAATAATATTATAGAAAAAGAAATCATGGGCCAAAATGTAATAATCCAATAGAATCATAATGGCGTGAGTCACCAAATGACTATATATATTATATGTCACTGGCATGGAGCAGTGACGATAAGTAATGCCTTGTTACAAAATATCAGATAAGCCACAGACTAATAAAAAGTCTTCCTGACAAAGTCAGAACAAAAAATAAAAACTGAAGTGGTATAGCTGTGTCACAGACCGCCTCTCCAAAAAACCATCGGGCAAGGCACATTTCAGGGCAGCAGAAGAAGAAGCAGACAGATATAGAAATGGTCTGACAACATGATGTAAGGGACCCCCCAAAAAAGCTACACTGAAACTTACACATTGCCACAATGGTGGACACTGGTGGAGACGGCATAATAATCAGCACTGCGTCCCCACATGCCCACTTCTGGTCAAGGAACTAACCAGCAGAGGTCAATTCTGAGCCACGCTGTATACATATATGTGAGTGGATCTGATGAAATTGGGCTTAAGGTGAAAGATCAGATTCGTGAGAAAACCCCTCCAAAGTGGGAAAAATGTTCTATGGAAATTGACATTTGCTTATAATATGAAAGATTTGCCATTTTTCTGCATTCAGTTAAAATATTTTGCCTGAAATCATCTTAGAAATGTTTTATTTTGATTTTTTTTAAAAGGATAAAAATGTCACCTTCAGCCAGATTTTGCCAATCACTTAATAAAGGTAGTCTTTTGTGTGTGTGTGTGTGTGTGTGCGCACGCGTGCATGCGTTCATGTGTGTGGGTTTTTTTTTTTCTGCACTAAGAAGACAGGAGCACTGTTTGGAGCATACTTATTACTAGTTCTTAAGCCACTCTATGACTATGTTCATTGTTTGTGTGGCTTCTGTGTGTGTGGGCAGTATGTAAAGTTAGTGGACAATGCCTGCCTGTTGCTGGGAAGAGGAAGCACAATAATGTCTCCTGCGTCTGCTCAAGTGTGTGGGCCACCAGATCAAAAGAGGCAAGAGAAAGTGAGGGAGGCAACGACAGAAAGAGAAGGGGTGAGGGCAGGTATACAGAGACAGATAGAGAGAGGGGAGGACGAGGTAGAGATGGGGGTGGACACGATAGATAGAGAAAGGGGGACAAGGTAGAGAGAGGGGGGCACACGGTAGAGAGAGAGAAAGAGAGAGGGAGTGGGACACAATAGACAGAGAGAGAGAGGGAGTGGGACACAATAGACAGGGAGAGAGGGGGAATGGGACACAATAGACAGAGAGAGAGGGAGTGGGACACAATAGACAGGGAGAGAGGGGGAATGGGACACAATAGACACAGAGAGAGAGGGAATGGGACACAATAGACAGAGAGAGAGAGGGAGTGGGACACAATAGACAGGGAGAGAGGGGGAATGGGACACAATAGACAGAGAGAGAGGGAATGGGACACAATAGACAGAGAGAGAGGGAATGGGACACAATAGACAGGGAGAGAGGGGGAATGGGACACAATAGACAGAGAGAGAGGGAATGGGACACAATAGACAGAGAGAGGGGGAATGGGACACAATAGACAGAGAGAGAGGGAATGAGACACAATAGACAGGGAGAGAGGGGGAATGGGACACAATAGACAGAGAGAGAGAGGGAATGGGACACAATAGACAGAGAGAGAGAGGGAGTGGGACACAATAGACAGGGAGAGAGGGGGAATGGGACACAATAGACAGGGAGAGAGAGGGAGTGGGACACAATAGACAGAGAGAGAGAGGGAGTGGGACACAATAGACAGGGAGAGAGGGGGAATGGGACACAATAGACAGTGAGAGAGGGGGAATGGGACACAATAGACAGGGAGAGAGAGGGAATGGGACACAATAGACAGAGAGAGAGAGGGAGTGGGACACAATAGACAGGGAGAGAGAGGGAATGGGACACAATAGACAGAGAGAGAGAGGGAATGGGACACAATAGACAGAGAGAGAGAGGGAATGGGACACAATAGACAGAGAGAGAGGGAGTGGGACACAATAGACAGAGAGAGAGAGGGAGTGGGACACAATAGACAGGGAGACAGGGGGAGTGGGACACAATAGACAGAGAGAGAGAGAGGGAGTGGGACACAATAGACAGGGAGAGAGGGGGAATGGGACACAATAGACAGAGAGAGAGGGAGTGGGACACAATAGACAGGGAGAGAGGGGGAATGGGACACAATAGACAGGGAGAGAGGGAGTGGGACACAATAGACAGGGAGAGAGGGAGTGGGACACAATAGACAGGGAGAGAGGGAGTGGGACACAATAGACACAGAGAGAGAGGGAGTGGGACACAATAGACACACAGAGAGAGGGAGTGGGACACAATAGACAGGGAGAGAGGGAGTGGGACACAATGGACAGAGAGAGAGAGGGAGTGGGACACAATAGACAGAGAGAGAGAGGGAGTGGGACACAATAGACAGAGAGAGAGAGGGAGTGGGACACAATAGACAGAGAGAGAGAGAGGGAGTGGGACACAATAGACAGGGAGAGAGAGAGTGGGACACAATAGACAGAGAGAGAGGGAGTGGGACACAATAGACAGAGAGAGAGAGGGAGTGGGACACAATAGACAGAGAGAGAGAGGGAGTGGGACACAATAGACAGGGAGAGAGGGGGAATGGGACACAATAGACAGGGAGAGAGGGAGTGGGACACAATAGACAGGGAGAGAGGGGGAGTGGGACACAATAGACAGGGAGAGAGGGGGAATGGGACACAATAGACAGAAAGAGAGGGAATGGGACACAATAGACAGGGAGAGAGGGGGAATGGGACACAATAGACAGGGAGAGAGGGAGTGGGACACAATAGACAGGGAGAGAGGGAGTGGGACACAATAGACAGGGAGAGAGGGAGTGGGACACAATAGACACAGAGAGAGAGGGAGTGGGACACAATAGACAGGGAGAGAGGGAGTGGGACACAATGGACAGAGAGAGAGAGGGAGTGGGACACAATAGACAGAGAGAGAGATGGAGTGGGACACAATAGACAGAGAGAGAGAGGGAGTGGGACACAATAGACAGAGAGAGAGAGAGGGAGTGGGACACAATAGACAGGGAGAGAGGGAGTGGGACACAATAGACAGAGAGAGAGGGAGTGGGACACAATAGACAGAGAGAGAGAGGGAGTGGGACACAATAGACAGAGAGAGAGAGGGAGTGGGACACAATAGACAGGGAGGGAGTGGGACACAATAGAAAGAGGGAGGTGGGGGAGACAGAAAGTGAAAGAAAAAGGTGGCGTAAGGGGGGACACGGGAGAAAGAGAGAGAGGGAGATGCAGAGACGGGGGAGGGACATGGCAGAAAGAGGAAGCATACACTGTAGACGGACGGACAGGTAGAGAGAGAGGAAGGAGGGGAACACGCAGTACACAGAGAGACAAAGAGAGAGAGAGACAGGGACAGAGACAAAGAGCGAGAAAAATATTGTATGGCGTAAAACTCGTGGGCAGCACAGAACAAAACCCAGACCTCCCTTTACGTCAATCTCTATTAAATTGTCTCCCTACGCACAACAAATACAACAAGGACAGAATGATGTTTTACATCAACGTAAAACTGTGTGCACAAAGCAAGGCGTTATTTACAAGGCATACCTTGAAACTAACTCTAGCGTTATTTTCAAGGCATACCTTAACAGCTTCTGATTGGTCAATGAAACATGCCTTGAAAATAACGCTGGCGTTAGTTCCAAGGCATACCTTGAGTCCAATAAACAATACATAGCTACCCCGGCGGCTTTCCCTGATATGTCAATCTGACTACTACCCAGACGAACATCGGCCTACGGCCTCGATGATACAAACTGACTAGACCCTCACGTCGTTACATATCAGTCTGACAATGCACAGTCTAAGGCTCCACGTTTAGAAATACTGAAACAGCTTCTGATTGGTCAATGAAACATGCCTTGAAAATAACCACTTCGGTGCACAAAAACCACGGGCTAAACATGATCCACTGAAAAGGCAGCCCACGCTATCCATTTCCCACAGCTGGAATTTTTACCTGTTGCATTCCTTGCTTTCCCAATCTCTTCGTGCTGTTCCTTCTTAACCTTCTGAGGCCCTAAGTGCTACATGTAGCTTAAAGCACTGCGCAATAACTTGTAGGGTCAACAACTTCAGTTAACGTCAACGAGATCTTCTTCACGTGTTTAACAATTTGAATGAATACCAGAACATCCCGGGGCATTAAAACCAGTTAAAATGCATTTCAGACACATAGCTTTGTCTCCTGACCACTCCAGGAGATTTGAAAGTTTAACTTGTTTGGTCTTTCTTCTTTCAAACAAAACTCAGTCGTTTTCCACAAATCTGGTGCGAGGGCACAGAATTCAATTAAAATCTAACTAGCCCAGGTCAGACAACACCAGATCATGTATAAATTTTTCATTTCCAACAAAATTACGTCTGAGATTGAGAAAACTGATCCAATGCACAAACAGCCTGAGTCAAAGCAATTTTTTTTTTTTTTCCAGTATCGTTTTGTCCATTT